>OW386289.2:164445347-165045347 GCA_936432065.2 Rutpela maculata | reverse complement strand
CATGAATTAGATATTTAAATATTCATCCAATTCTATCGTGATTATTTTTTCTCTTTGTCACGTCCAGAAAAGGGTACAACTTAAAACGAATTTTAAATCAGTATTTGTTTTGTTGGGCTTTGTAATGATTCGAGGGCGGGTTGCGGTTAAAACAAAGACATAATTATCAAACCCGTAGCATGTCTGAAAAGCAAATTGAGGTACCTTTTGTCCCTTGGGCTTCTCCCATCACCTGCGTGATATTGAAAGTAAACATAGCCTCTACGCAATAATATATTTCTAGAGGTAGGTGTATCGAATCGATCATTTAAAAAGTAAATAACTCAAAGTTGTTTCATGGGCTAAAAGTTTTTATGGCTGCAGCACATTTTATGTTCGCGAATTTTATAGTTAGAACTGTTACAAGTTGATACTTTTAATACGTGCCTTTGCAAGCTAGTTAAGTTGAAGTGCTTTGGCCGTTAATCGCGATACGGGGCAAATCTAGATAAATCTTAATTTTATCTTAGTTAAGACGGAAACGCGAGAATCAACTACAGAATTGCAATGAGATACGAAGTGGCATTTTTTATATAAAACCTTTTTACTTTGTTTCATCTAATTCTTATATAATTGTCAAATTATTCCACATCCACGTCTAATATTTTAAACAAAAATATAGTGTAGGAGTTGGTGTATAATGAAGTAAACCTAATAGTTTAAATAATCTAAAAAGAAATTGCTAAAAATCTAAAAAGCAACCGAATTTTTTTCTGCTGTGAATTTACAAGATATGCACTAAAATAATTTTGGAATAAAGGAAACAAAAAAAAAAAATAAAATTGGGTTTTTTCGCCGTTTTTCTTAAATATCTTTGGTTTTATAATGTATAGCTCGTATCGTGATAATAAAATAACATAATATAATTGTTCGTTATGAAATGCAAAGAAAACTAGACCTGTCCGAATCTGTTTGGTTCATTTGTTAAGTTGCAAAAAATAAAAAAAAATGATGACAACTTGAATAATATTTTCTATAAATAACGAAACTTTGAGAAAATATGCTTCTAGTGTAGTTAAATCATCATGCCAAATTTCAAGTTGAAATGTTTGTAACAACTTCTAAAGAACAATAACAATCTCGAAAATTGAATCGTCGATTACACAGGTCTACAAAAAAAAATTCTGCTCCAAGGACTAAACCTATCATGCCTTAAGTATGTTTGTGTGCTGAATCCGAATTTTCAATTTAAAAATTTTTCTACCGCGTAGATTTCGAGTAAATCCATGTTTTTATCGTCAAAATACGGTTTTTTGACAATTTTTGACATTTACTCGAAATCTATGTGGTAGAAAATTTTTTAAATTGAAAATTTAGTTTCAACACACAAAAATACTTAAGGCATGATAGGATTAGTCCTTGGAGCAGAACATTTTTTTTGTTGACCTGTATTATTTAAGTACATCAAGTTGTAGATCATTTATTTTTTAGAAAGCACTTTTCAGTGTTTTTGTTAAAACCTTTTTTTTTTTCATTAATATTTTGTTCGAAAATAAATATGCATAGGTTTTTTCTATGCCAAATACAATCTGAAATGTGACATTTTTGCGTAAAAAATGCATTTTTACGTAAACTAGAGTAAATAATAAAAATTATAATAAATACAAATATGATCTCTCGGACTTTTTGTAGAAAAATTGATACTCTAAAGAAAAATCCAGTACATTTTTGTCGTATTTATTAATGACGTTCTTGCTTATTCGATGAATTATGGCAGAGAAAAGAAAACACGAAATATTTAAATGATCAGATCTTTGTCAATGAGCGGAAAAATGTCAATATCGAAAGAGCAAGAATGACGTTCTAACCCCATTGTAAACTGCATACTCCAAATTGAAAGTTCGATCCAACAGGAACGTATGAAAAATTGCATTTTCTGATATTTCGCAAAATGCGTTTGATTTTGTCTGGCCACTGTAAATGAGTAAGGAAAACGCATGAAAATCATCACGGCATGTTCGCCTAGAATCTCGAAGCGTCGGTACCGGGAGTGGGAGAAAAACTTTTGTCGTGACAGGTTTTGTTGAAAAGAACCCGCGTATACCTAGAAAAGTTTATTTTTCTACTACCGTCTTTATAAACGACCTTTACAACCCTAGAAATGCCGCGATAACGAAAGTAAACATTCGAGTTACCTGGTTGCTGGCGTTGCTAGCCTCGAAAGTTGAACTTTCGTGGCCAGGGCAGAAAAAATTTTTAACGCTTCATAAGTTTGCATATACCTTTGCTTTGGATTTCTTGGGGTAAAGCGAGGTACAAGTAAAATTGGCTGCTTTTTGTACCCCATTTTCATCGTCACCAAACATATTTGTTTATTTGAGTTTGAAACCACCAGAAATTAAAATGTTTAACATAACCTCGATGACAGATAATAATTGTTTCGTTGGCATGGAAACAATTTTCACAGACAGCCTCCTAAACTATAAAATTTATTAAAATAATTTCATGACGTAATTAGTTTTAAATTATTACATCCCATAATATCTTTCGGCAGTAGAAAAAATATAATACATTACACGATGCAAAAGTCCTTTTAGGTGTTCGGTGTTTTTTGAAAGGTCTTGGCTTCGCCTCGACCACTTTCACATCTAGTAATGTAAATAACTATTTATTTATTCACTAAAGCTCTAACACAGTAAAGAATAAGCGGTACAAATAACCCAAAATATATACATATGCCCTCCCTAGCTGTACGTGCCTCTCCCCCCCGATCCTTGGGGACAATGTTTCTCATAAAGATTAAAGCCTAAGGAACAATTTAAGACATATCCTAAAAAAAAAACTTGCCAATGTTGTTTTCGTCATTTAACACAAAAACTAAAAAAGAGGGACAAAAACTTTTTTCAAAAAAAAACAACGTGCATAAAATTTTCTACAATTTTGTTCCTATACAATATTTTGAAAGGAGTTACCATTTTCCAGATAAATGAGTCCAAAATTAAGAAAACATGGAAATTCATATATCGGTAAATCACTTTGAGAAAATAACTGTGACAATTATTGTAAGGCGGATAATATAACTTTATATAATTAACATAACAAAAAATAAAATAAACTGAAAAAAATTAATAATAATAATATTATAATTTGTGCAGACATTTATCTCGAAAACGGTAACAATGGTATCTGGAAAATAGTAACTCCTATCCAAATATTGTATAGGAACAAAATTGTAGAAAATTTTATGCACTTTGTTTTTTGTGCCGAAAGTTTTTCTCCATCCTTTTTGATTTTTGTGTTAAATGTCAAAAACAGTATTTGCAATTTTTTTTTAAACGGACGCCATTTTGAAAGTACAGCCAGTTTTTTTTTTTTTGGGGACATGCCTTAAATTGTTCCGTAGGCTTTAATTTTTATGAAAAACATTGTCCTCAAGGATCGAAGGGTGCACGGACAGTTAGGGTGGGCTCCCATAGTATTACGTTTTATATTGAATTTTATATTTTATTTTAAGAGCTGAATCATTTATCTGAAAAATGGTAACTCCTATCCAAATATTGTATAGTAACAAAATTGTAGAAAATTTTATGCACTTTGTTTTTTGTGCTGAAAGTTTTTCTCCATTTTTTTGTGTTAAATGACAAAAACAATATTTGCAATTTTTTTTAAACGAACGCCATTTTGAAAGTGCAGCCAATTTTTTTTCGGGGGGGACATGTCTAAAATTGTTCCTTAGGCTTTAATCTTTATGAAAAACATTGCCCCCAAGGATCGGGGTGGAGAGGGGTGCACGGACACTTAGGGAAGGCTCCCGTAGTAATAGAAACAAATGCATGAAATGCAAAAGCTTCTAACTCATATAATTTTTATCTTCCAATTATTCTTTTTAATTGTTCTTTTTTTGAAGCACTTTTAACAGCCGATAAAAGTTCTTTCTGGATGCGAAAAATTCATTCACTTTAAAATTGTAAAGAAGCACATTAAAAAAAAATCTGTAGCCAAACAACAGTTTTCTATAAGTCTCTAATTTGATGACATTTTGGATTTTTTTTGACAATTTTGAACAACTTTTACTAATGTAATTTTCTTTAAAAAATGATCGGTTATTTTGGTATCCCAGGTGGCTTTACGTTTGTAGAAGACGAATATTTTTTTTCAGAGATGAATCGAGGAAACTTTCCATATTTGATAAAAGTCTGTAAAAGTCATGTAAATAATATAATTATATGCACTTATTTGGTATCACAATGGAGCTTGCATCATCACGAATCAAATTTCACCATAAAATAGCCTATCAATATACCCAATGGAAAGTTAGAAGGAAAACTTCCTGGAAACTTTCCGTTTTGAAAACTTCGAAAGACTTTTATGCAATACGGAAAGTTTCCTCGACCCATCTTTGTTTTTTTTGGATATAAGTAGACCCTATTGTGTTCTATATTTGAGTAAGATTTGGTTCAAATCTGAAAAAAAAAGGTTATACACTCTCAAATTTGAAATTTTCGCGGTTTTTATTTTTTTTTTGACCTGATCCGATGAACAGAACCCTATATATTAAGAAAACATGAAACAAAAATAAATAAATTAAATAAAAAATCAAAAAGAAATAAAATTTAATTTTCAAAAAAACGCTGAAATCCTAAATTGGACAAAACTTTTCTGTAACCTTCTGATAACATATAGATTGCATTTCCACAAACCTCTCCCCCAAACAATCGTTGACATCGTATTTTTGATGTTTAGTTTTATTCGACAATGACGGAATAGTGTGTTTTAATGTATTTTTTGTTCCAGGTGGTCGCCGCATATTCCCAAAAATACACTAAATAAGACTGATTTGCCAATAAGTAACTGTCGTGGCATAACCCAATTGCTCAAATCACAACACACGTCTATGAAAAACACCAACATAATGGACACACATTTATAACAACGTCATCGATTACTTCGATTAAAGCACGATCACCAAGACACCCATATTTAATCACCCCTTTTCGTACTTATTTATACTGTTTGTATGGCTGGACGGATCCCCGGACTGAGTCCATTTTACAAACCGGAGCGAACGAGAATGTTAGTGCCCATATCGTAGGATTTTTACTAAATGTTTTTTAATGGTACAAACCATTCCGTGTAAATATTAGTAGCATTAACTCAAGGCATTCCAAATCTCCAGCCATAGGAACGCATATTTTCGCCGTGATATTCCTCCTGTTGGTGAATCTAAAAATATGTTACCTTAGCTGTGATAAACGATTATACCCTTCTAGACTTTGACTTATTTTGAAAAGTGTCACTGACCCAAATATTCATCAGCAGGAGTTGTACCATTTATGTCTTGAAACGGCATGTTTAATAATTTTTAATATTGTAACTTACAACTTATATTAATACCCACTTGTACACGATGTAATAAATCTAGTTGTGTTAAAAATTGAGTTTTATTACCAGCCCTCGCAATTTAAAAAAGTATGTGCTCATTATAGTACAGTAATTAGAGGTTTTAACTTCGGAATAATGTCATGTGAGGCATACTTCGTTCATTTTTGGCCATTTGATAATACATGTATACAAGAAAATGTTCTATGCAACTTTCCATATAAACTGATAGTCTTTAACTTGAAAACTGGGATTTTAGCTTGAAAAAATGGTATTTAAAAACAACTCTAAAAGTATTGCATCGAGAGAAAACATGCTAGAGACAAATATGAAAGGTACCAAATCGAGGATGAATTTCGCCGTGAATTTTTTGTACAATTTTGTTGAAATTCAAATTTAAAATTTTGAAAGACTCTAAAGGAAATAACTTCACAACCGTAGAAAAAATAGTATGTAACACACATGTGGCAAGCTTCATTACAAAACTCGTATGATAGGAACACTCGCTGCGCTCGTGTTCCTACTTTCATACATCGTTTTGCACCTTACCACACTTGTATTATAATGTACTGTTGTTTTCTACTTATCAAGCCCTTTCTTTTGATATCCGTGTCAAGTAAAGAAAATGATAATCCGCCATCTTGAGGGGCGGCGGCCATTTTGAACATATTGTAATATTGGGCTATATTGTATTGTCATCATAGCTACACACAATTGCCAAGTTTCATGATGATACAACAATTAGAAGTGGGTGAAATTCACTGCCTTAGATTTTTTACATAGTTAGTTACAGGTCGCCTAATAAAAGCCTGTTAATAATAAAAACAAAGAAGTTATGACAGAAACAATGTGGATTTCAAGATTTGTAGAATAAGGTTGCCAATTAACTCATATTCCCCACCAAAAAATACCATTAGCCAATGAGCAGCTGGTGAGAAATCACACTAGAAGCAAGGTCGGGTCCAAAACATTGTAAGAATTTGTGTCATGTTAATTAAGCAAAGAACTCTTAACTGTAATGGGCTCTCAATGACCCGTTTGAGGTCGGGGGTAATTATCCTCGCAATTTGAGTCACTGTCACTGTGATAATTAGGAGAAGTTGTAAATTGTAACACTACAGATCATAGTATACTTCAGATCATATTTCGGCCAGTCGGAACGTCCTTCTAGAGTGAGATAACTGCGCCACTACTGCTCGTTAAAACAAGGATAGTCTGACTTTTCATCCCTGCACTTGCATCTCGCCTAAATGCAAAATATGAGGGAACCTTATAGTCTACAAATCTTGATGCGTTTTCACATTTGTTGATATGAACGTCGCCATTTTTTAAAGGAAAGTATAGTAATCGAAGCCGCATTAGTAGATCAACGGGTGAGATGCAAGACACCTGCTTTAGAAAGAAATTCCATTCGACATATTGGAGGCGCCATTTTGAATTTTTTAACTTTGACTTCATTTATAATCAGCGATCTCAAAAACATAAATATCCTACATTTGAAAAATAAATCATACTTTTTCAAATAATAAATATCTAAATTTAGGGTTGGCTTTCACCTCTTGAGGGTAAAAGCAAGTATCCGGACCATATAGAAACTGATGATTCTTTTATTACAATAATAACTCGTAAAGAAAAATTATCATTACATATGAGATTATTTCTAAATAAGTACATATTTTTGATCTCTAGGTACTGTACTAATAAAAATTTTGAGTAGTGCTACAAATTTTAAAGTTATTCTAGATCCATTACTAAGTGTTCGTCAACATACTCGAAGAAATGTGGATAATACTTATAATGTCCTTAGACCTTTGTTTCCAGATTCTAGATAGACATTATCCACTCGTAAAGGTCAAAATCGAGATCGTATGAATTGTACTTAAAGAGTGCAAATTTGACCACTTTTCCATTTTCGGTGCTCGGTTAGTTAAATATTAAGAACTGAAACTACCGAGACAATTAAATTTAACAAACAAACAATGTCAACAAGTAGCAAAAATATTATTTTCGGCTAACAGTTTGCTACCCAGTGGACTGCACACTTGTTAGGCGTGTAAAAAATGTCGGCGTCTTTGATGGTCAAAGGCGCCGAAATTTTTTGAATGATTCGTAGACCTGAAGACAACTATACTAGTGTAAAAAGTTGCTAACATTGCTTGAAAGCAATCTTCCAGTTCCAATCAGTCTGGCTATCTGGGAAAAATCATTTGTTTTTTTGCCGCAGTTGATGATTAGGTAAGGAATGCAAATTAAGCCTAGGTGTTCAACTTTTTGACATATCTCATTGCTGTAGAACGTATGAGAAATTACATTTCAATTAAACCTTTTAGTCTAATTTTAACATTGGGCCTGGACAAGTATCACTTCTGCGTCGGCAAAATCCAGCTAAATTCATCTAACAGGTAAGTACAAATCATAACTATTTTACTATCTTCCAAGCCTTTAGTCAGCACTGTTAAGTGGAAATAAAAGAGCGGTTATAGTGTTTCCAACATATGATGCATGGCGTCACTCCCGAGGTGTGATGTTTCGTATTGTATATGGAACTAACACGTTGAATTAATTTTGAGTTAGTACTTTATTACGTCAGAATATTTGTAGTGATGACGTAGTAGATTGATATGTTGAAGTACTTTACGCCTTGATGACAATGTCAATACAAATGTTGTTAAGGTAGGTAAAATTTCTGAAAAATGATTAAGGTAAAAGACTACGTCCAAGAAATCTCACAGAAATTCTACACCTTCAAGCTGGGCGATAGTCCGCTAACCAGCACCATAACGCAAATCAGAATGCATAATGCCCCATTCCAGATCAAAATACGCTAGCAGCGGAAACGCCGTCAACGACTATTTCTTGATTAACTTCTCTGTTAGATGTGCTGAGGACTTAATTTTTTTTAAAGCTAAAGAGTCCAGTTTCGATTAAAATCGGTCTGAATAGGGCCAGGTTACTTTTTAATAAGAGTTTTACCTGAAAAATACGCGTTGGTCGTCAAAATTATTTTGAAAATTTGAGGCTAATAGCCTTCTTATTAGCCCCTGCATCATAATTTGTAGGTAAAAATGTTGATATTATCATTACCTACGAATATATGTATTCAAAAATGCAAACAAAAAATTTTTGTTTTCGCTGCTAGTTTCGCTGCTAAAATCAGTCTCGTTGAATAAGCCACCAGCCCCTGAAAATCTACTTAAAATTATTTTTTGTACATATATGACAAGGTGCGGAGCTGCTTGTGGATGCAGAAAGCATGGATTACCTTATACTGCAACTTGCTCCAAATGCAATGGTGATAGCTGCTCGAACCCTTCTCCTATTATAGAAATAAGCGAAGTTGAAAACGAAGATATCGAAGATAAATAGATTTTGTTAAAATTATTATGAATTATGTGATTTAACAATAAGTTTATTTCTACAGAAATTCTAATGTTTTTTTATATTAATTATGTCAAATTTTAAGGTTCTTGGCCGCCATTTTGGGTCCCACATTTTGAATTTGTAATTTTTTACCTTAAATTTGTAATCACAAACCTACAATACTATTCAGGTATAATTTTTTTGTCTAAAGAACAAAAACTATTAAAACTTATGTGAATTGAGTAATTTTTTCAAAGAATTTGTAGATCTCGATAAATTTTTAAATAAAAAAAAAACGTCAATTTCTAATCCATAAACATTTTAGTATTAGGTTTTAGCAACACAATGCAAAAGGTTTCATTAAAGTTGATTCATAGGAACCAGGTTCCAAGGTTTTTTAATTTTCACGTCTGACGGCACTCCACTAAATAAACTAATATGTATATGTTGCTTTAATTCATGCCAGTAAAACCATATCTGAGATTGCTTTTCCTATCCTCAGCATTATATCTCTTGTATATTCCTCGCTAAAATACAGCTAATCTTGGGAACATATTCGTTTTAGTTAAGGACCAAGTTCTAATAGTACGACTATTCATCAGACGGTTATGTGTTGAGTAGTTTGGGTTTACATTACTTCAGTCCCGCATTGGGTGAACACAATAATGTAGCTACACAAAACATATCTATCTGCATTCGAGTTGGATAATGCGGTAACATTTGCGGATTAATTTTATATGTGTACTGAAACTAGTGTCGTGTACAGTTAGAGTTAGAACAGTTTGAAATTATGGACGTTTGTATTTTATTGCAATTCATTTTTTTGTTTTAGGTAAGCCAATGTTTCAAATGAAATGCAACAAAATAAAAATACTGAACATTATTGTAGCTAGTGTTGGGTTGTTTCGCCACATGAAGATTTATTGTATCTAGACAGGCATGAAATGACCTCCTGCTGAACTCTTACTCTAATTGCTTTATAAAATTTAGTGGGCATTAAATTAAAAGTAAATTTGCGTCCTTCTATACCTATGCTCATTCTTCTCTTTAAAAATGACAAGTAACAAAATCACCATATACCTATACAGAGTGTCCCATAAGTCATGGATAAAACGAAGGGGAACGATAGATGAGTTTATTTCCAACTAAAATAACTACATATGTTGTTATCTCCGATTAAAGAACTTATATCTAGATACATAATGGCATTACTTTGTGTGATCCCGAAAGATTCACAATCTAAGGCACTTCTTCCCATAAGTTCTTGATTAGCTAGTCGATCTGTTCGCGACCGATTCGGGCACCATCGGTTCAGTTTGATTATCATAATCTCAGTTTGACACTTTTGACAGTATATCCGCCATTAATGTTAATAAGCGTTTTTCGTGTTTTTCGATCAAAATGTGGTGAAGAAGTCTTTTTATTTTAAGTTGTGATTTGCTCAATACATAAATAATATTCTCTATTCATATTTACAGTTTAGTGACAATATATTTAGTGCAAATAAATAGTGAAGTGCTGTGCCGTTTGCAGAAAGCAGTTTAGAAAAGAAGAAAATCGATCGTTCCATAGTCATAACATGATGAAGTTCAGTTTACAGTTATAAAATAAATAGCAATTAAATTTTAATATCCTTTCAATACATATTTATCTTACTGTTTTATCTTACTGTAATATCGTATGCCTACATCACGTTATATAAAGAGCCGGTGATGCAGGAATTGCAATAATTCATTTTAATGAAAATATTTACCATTCTATACATTTTCTACACACACAACGCCACTGTTGCCTATGGGATGTGATGTTCATCTATTCTTTTTAATGGACATATAATGTGACTATGTTAGGAGCAAACAAGGCATATATTGAAAAGATAGCCTGTTATGTATCTAGATATAACTTCTTTAATCGGAGGTTGTTATCCAATTTTTAATGGTTGAAAAGTTATTTCAACTTTTGCATTTTCGTCCGCAATCGCCTAGTACGTTTAATAAGAAAGTGGTACAGACTGTAAGTTTTTTTTGCTCTTTTTCTTAAATAGGTTACTGGGAGAGGTACAACCTCTCCGATAGAGGCATTTTTATGAAGTCTAGCTAGCAATTGTCAATTATAATAAAAGATGTTACGATCATTGTTGGGTTCATCAAAAATTATTTGAACTTTAAAATGACCCGCGTAGAAAAAAAAATAACTACAAAAACATTTCCCGTAATAACAAAAACTAGTGCAGTTTATGTAGATTCTAGCAAGGTATAATTTATACACTTTTTATTAATAATTTTTTTTAATTTCCGTTTTTTGCAAGTAAGGTACGTTTTTATGACAAAGTACATTTTAAGAATATAATAAAAAATAATGATTAGTGAAAGAAATGTTTCATAACAAATGCTCAAAATGTCGTCCTCCCATTCTAATACATAATCGGCATCGGCGTATAAAGTTTGTTTTAATACGTCGTAAAACTCGGTTATTTTTTCTTATATTATTAGTGATAATATCAATATTATGTCGAAGATATTGCCGATCCATGTATTCTGTTTGAACAACTCCTTCTTTAAAGTAACTCCATAGAAAGAAATCAATGGGATTGAGGTCCGGTGAACGAGGTGGCCAATGTATGGTACCTCCCCTACCTACCCATCTTCTAGGATATGTTTGATTTAAATACTCGCCGACTGCAAGAGGATAGTGTGGGGGTGCTCCCTCATGTTGCAGCCACATTCTGCCACGTATTTAGATAGGTATATCGTCAAGTAGTTCTGGAAGATAATTTCTTAAAAAATTAAGGTATTGCTCACCGCCCAACCTCGCTGACAGTTCAAAGGGGCCAATAAAAGTGCCATTTAAAATTCCAGACCATAAATTTATATTGAACTGGTATTGGAAACGGTCGCTTCTCACTGCTCTTGAATTTTCTACAGAGCCCAGTGATGTAAATTGTTGGACACGCTGGATGTGGTACGGATGTAACAAACTTCGTCTTATAATTCGATGTACTGACGACTTTGGCACACCAATTCTCCTAGATATTTTGCGTACACTTGTCGACGGATCCTCATCAATTTCCTCAAGTACTTCTTCTTCCCGTTCGATTCTCGGTGTTTCTTCTCGATGAGCTGTACCAGGAAGTTGTCCCGCCATATACGAATTATGAACACGTATGAAAACACGGTAGTCAGGATATCGTTCCCGATTATGATAGCGGTTTCGAAACTCAGTCGCAGCTTGGGAAGCATTGCCATTGCAGAACCCGTAGATAAAGTGCATTTTCGGGTATTCACGTTGAGTGTAAGACATAATCACAGGCAACAACAAAGTTAATAAACGTACTAACTACCAGAATGGTGGTGAGTCACTGAATATTGTGACTGACATACAGTGGCAGTGACAAGTCGTGTAACAATCAATAAAATAATACGTTAAAAATTTACTTTGTCATAAAAACATACGTTACTTGCAAAAAACGGAAATAAAAAAAATGTTAATAAAAAGTCTATGAATTATACCTTATTAGAATCTACATAAATTACACTAGCTTTTGTTATTAAACAAAAGAACAAATATATATCAATATTAAAACACAAAATGATACTTAGATCCCTGTATTTACGCAAAACTTCCGTCTATATTTGACATCATTTATTTATTAACTATTTTTTTTTATTTCGGTGACCGGCCACCTCCTGTAGTATGCCCTAGAAGTATACCGTGCGTGTAATTTCCCATTAGGCATGTACATTCACATAGCGCGAGAGATTTGACAACACCGGCAGCCGTAAATTCGTCCGTTGGTGGAGCATTCCAGCTCTGATATTTCATTGCAGCCAGCTGGCACGCGCGATGTTGTAATTCTTCTCCCCATGCCTAGCCCGCGGCTACACACACGGTATCAGGTCTTCCTTGACAATGGCATCAACTACACTCCAAATATTACTTTTCTCCTTTGTCTTAATTATTCTTTTTTTTTAGCTTACCACCCTGTATATTTTTCACTAAAAATGTAACAGGCTTCTTCCTTCGTAATTATGGTATTTACATGTTAAATATTATTGTCCTCTGTCACATATTTTCATTAGTTTTTTATGTATACATTACATCATAAATAAACTATTGTGTGTTGCTTGGGTTGTTGAGATACTTAGTACATTAAAGCAGAATTACACATTAACTAGGCAAGCAAGTATTTCGTCGTTTAATAGAAATTTAATCTACTAATATTTGTCAAATTGTTGTTTTCCCACAGACATTAACTACTCTCTTTCTCGAACGTATAAGCAAACAAATTTTATGAAAGGATCTAAAACCCTTAGATTGGAAAGTGCTGGCGAATCCCCAGGCAAAATGAAAAATAAATATTAAAATTGAATTGAAGACCCAAAGATAGAAAAGTTGATTTCTTTTAACATGAAGCAGATAAATTGTAAGTCTGTTTTGGAAAATTGATTTTTTTAAGTATCTAGTCAATCTAGACATATATAGGGTGCAGTGGCGGCTCGTGATATTTTCTGCAGAGGAGGCTTGATATTTTGAAAGACAATTAACTTGCAATATGATTACAATTTGTACATTTCCCCACCACCCTCGAGGTAGTACAACGGCGCGTTACATTTTTTTGTCGTGGGTTGTTCGCCAGGATACCGATTCACGACTTGAGAGAATAAAAGAATAAAAAGAAAAGGAAATAGAAAATATAATGAGACGAAAAAATCATTCTCATGAAATTTCCGTTCCTACGCCTCGAGTATCGGTATCCAAAGGAGCCCTACTATCCCACTTATAATTAAGTTATAACTTTTAATAAAAATCAAAATAGTTTTGGAAAAAAAATTAAAGTATTTTCCTACAAACAAAAATTGTATTCATTATCACTGCCAGAGTGTAAAATTATAACTTTTAATAAAAATTAAAATAGCTTTGAGAAAGAAGTTATATAAAAAAATATAACCGCGGAAGAATTAAAAAATATTTCCTAAAAAATAAATAACGCAAATAAATATTTTTTCTAAAATAACAACTATATTAATCTTTGGTGTAAAGCCTAAATATTTTTATAAATGAGTGGTAACCTGCGATTTTCGGAACTAGCAAAATGGTTGATTACTTCATCATAAAATGAATCGTGTTTCTTCAATTCTGACAAAAAATGTTTTTCTATTGAAATAAGCGATACATTTGAGAGGCGGTCTTGACTTATTTTGTTTCTAGTAAATGTTTTTATGCGTTTAAGTGCTGAAAATGATCGTTCTACAGAAGCTGGGGTTACTGGAATTGTTGACACTAATGATAAAAGTTTGTACAGTTCGGGTAGACAGCTTTTTAAATTATTGTTATATATATAAGTAAGCATTTCTTGAGATGATTTTGGATTTGCTAAAAGTTGCTGGTCAGAATACAACACGCATAGTTCATTTTTTAACGAAATACGGTCAAAAAAAGGATAATGGTCCATTAATTTCTCCATTAGACTGGTAGGGAATGATTTAGAAAACGCTGTAAAATTATTAGGATTTACTAAATCGTAACATTGCAAAGTATTTAAATCAGAAAATCTAATTTCAATTTGGACTATAATGGTGTCTAAAATTTCTATAAAAATTTGTTTGTAATGTATATCTGCCCTGTCAAAGTTATATGTTGTCTTTCTTTTTTTAAATTGTGGCCCTGGCTCATCATCTACGTTTTCAGTATTTTCTAAAAAAATATTGTATAAAGTATTGAAATGTATTTCGTTATTGCGAAATTCTTTTAATTTAGATATAAGTGACTTAAGTCTATTTTTAGAATATGTTATATCAGTTAGTTTATTCTGTAAAATTTGGAAAACAACATCAGTTTGCTCAAAAATCATGTTAAAAGCTTTTAGAAAAAATATGAAATTTTTATCCAACAATAACGATTTTAATCCGTAAGCTGCTCTTAAAGTCTGAGCGTCATTTAAAAAATCTTCACTTTCCGAAATAAAATTAAAAACGTCAATAAGTTCTTTCCTGTATTTGTCAACAGTGAAAACAACTCTAGATGAAAAATTCCAACGAGTGGGAGCGTTTGTCGGAATTCTATGTTTCATATTAATTGTATTTAAAACATCAGTTCTTTTGGTAGATTTTGAAAAAAATGACGAAAAACCAGTAATATTTGAAAAAAATATTCTAACTTCTTTAATTCCGTTACATGCTTTACTCAGAACTAAATTTAATTGATGTGCATAACAGTGAATGAAGTAAGCTTGAGGAGCAATATCTTTTATTTTTGTTTGGAGTCCATTAAGATGCCCTGACATAACTGCAGCGCCGTCATAGGTTTGTGCTATTAATTTATTTTTCAAATCAAATTTACCAAATTCGTCGATTAATAATTTAAATAAACTCTCCGCGTTTCTTCCACTACTCACATCAAGAAAACCAACAAACCTTTCAATAACTTCGCCGTGCATTACATATCTAAAAATTACGGAAAGTTGAGATTTACAGGTAATGTCCGTCGTTTCGTCAATTTGCCACGAGAAAAATTCGCAATTATATAGTTCTTCATAAATTTTGCCTTTAATAATCGAGCTAACACTCTCAATTAGATCATTTTGAATTGATTTAGATGTTCCGGAAAAAATAGTGGCGTTATTCAAAAAGTTCTCTAATTTTGGATCATACATTTTTAAAAAATCTATTAGCTCTTTGAAATTTCCTTTATTGCACGAATCGCGTTTTTCGTCATGCCCTCGGAAAGAATTTTCTTGCGAAGATAAATATATAACGGCATCAATTAATCTCTTTAATATTTCCCTATTTTCACGGACCTTTTCATTAAAATTTTCTATTTCTCTCTTATGTGCAGATTCCAAATAATTTACAATATTTTGTTTACCAAATATTTCGAATTTAACGCAAGATGAAATGTGCTCCTGGGATTTTTCGTGCTTTTGTAAACCTCGCGACAAATTTTTCAAATTATTAAACCCGGTCCTGCCCCAAATTGAGGATTGATCATTAGTGAATAATAAACATCTCCAACAATATAATTTGTTTCTAACTGTTGATGCCGTTAACCACTCGATTTTTTTATAATTGTTATCACAAAACCCTCTGTTTTGTTTTCCACTTTTAAAAACTAACGAAGGCATTGCTGGTGTAGGCCTAGCAATTCTTTTAATTCTTACCTTTTCGTCGTAAGTAAGAGTAGAAAATCCATTTAATAACAAATAATCCACCACGTCTGGACAACAAGAGATGTTGTTGGGAATATTTTCACCTAGAGCACTCATTTCTAGCCCGCCTATCAAATGTTTTATGTATTTTAATGTCAAGTTGATCTTAACCGGCTAAACGACAAATTACCACTGACAGTTCGTTTTCCTGTGAATCACCTGAACCAAATAAAATCGAGTACAACAAATATCAAAGGGACCGCTGCGAGTGAAAGTACTTGTCTTCTCTATACTGTGCCTGAACTCCTGAACTGCACATGCGCTATAAAGAACTGAGGACTGAGGCTAGCGGCCTAGCTTGTCTTATTTGAAGTGTTGCTAGACAACGCAAAAGTAATGCAAGGTCATTTATGTTAAAACTAAATGCCTTGAAGTTGGAAGCTATTTCGTATAAGCCTCAAGCGAAGCGCTCTGTTCATTCAATGAAAGACCGGGTCGCCCGGGAAATATGCATAAAAAGACAATCCGGACTGTGACGTTATAGGTATGTTTGTGGAAAGGAAATGCAGAACTTTTTTATACACTGAAAATTAATTAATGAACTATAAACAATAAACAATATTGAAAATTGAGATATACCTAAGTAGAAATTTCTACAAGTAAAAGATATTAATTTGGAAGATTGCACGATATGTTGCTTCTTCCAAAGGGAGGCTCAGCCTCCCCTGCCTCCCCTGACGAGCCGCCACTGATAGGGTGTCCTGCTTAAAAGTGCAAAAAAAATATTCTGAAGATTTTTGTTTCTTCATAAATCACATAATTTGGTATATAATAATCTTTATTGAAATAGGACAGACCTAATACATGTCTTCGACACATTCCACAATATATACAACTTATAACGATATCTGACATTTAAAACCACTAACAAAATATAAAAACTAGTAGACAGTATGAAAGAGAAAGATAATAAAATAATAAAAACAATATTGAAATAAAAATAATAATGTGCATAATGTGCATCATGGGTGCCATGCTATTAACTTTTAAGATGTTTCAATAACTTTTGTTTAAATGCAATCAAGTTTGTACTTTCTTTGACTACATTTGATAACGTATTATATTCCGATACCCATCAGAAAACAATGTGCGCATATGTTTGGTACATTTCTTTCTTTCAATCTATAAATGACTATTTAATCTAGTGAAGTGATTATGTACTTGATTATTAAAAGTTATATATTTGTTGAAATAAGAAGAAAATAAACCATTCTAAATCTTGTATATGAAAATTAAGGTAAAATATTTTAAGCGTTGTTTCACACTTAACCAGTCTACTACATTCAACATCTAATAGGTGTAAGTCTGTTGCATCCTAATATAATTCGCATTCCTTTGTTCTGCAGTTTCTGTAATACAGCAATGCTGTTGTTATCAAGAAAATTTAGGATACTCGCACACTAATCGAAGTAAGGCTGTATTATTGTTTTAAAAACTGTTATGCTGTTGCTATTGTTAAATATTTGGAAAATCTGGATAAGAAAAACCGTTTTTTTCGTCTAAATATTTTATTTCTGTTACCAATTCTAATTTATTGTTACCAAAGATTAATTTATTATTAACATTACTTACATTTAATTTAGAGTAATTATATATTTTTAGTACAAATCATTGCTTTGGTTTTATTTATATTTAATTTCAATTTATTAGTCTTGATAGTTTATTTAATTCGATATTCATTTTTTCGATGGCAATGTTAACATCACTATGTGTAATTGCAATCAAGGTGTAATTGCAATCAAGGTGTCATTAGCAAAAAAGTTAATGAAGTCACAATTAATAGCGAAATTTAAATCATTAAGATATACAATAAACAGGAGTGGTCCAAGTACACTGCCTTGGGGTACACCAATATTAATTGGCATTGTTAGACTAGTTCACAAGTTCAAAGCCGTGTTAATTTTTGATAAAGCTCGTAAAAATATGAGTGAGAGCTCATTGGATTCGGAATGACGTCTAGAAATAATTTTCAAACCCGCACATAAACAATTGCAAAAGTTATAAACAAATGAAGATTGAAAAAATAACGAGTTTTGTTTTTTGTAAATAACTCGAAAACTATTAGTATTTAAGGAATTTTTAAGACCGATTCTTAAAGAGGAAGAAATTTCCAATAAAAAAGTCCCGACACTAAGCCGTAATAAGTAAAAATATTTTTTTATGTTATATAAACAATAAAAAAAGTTTCCTTCGAAAATAAAAATTAATGAGGGCGGGGGGATGAAAATTTTCCCGAATTCTCTCAACTGAAGCTTGAACTTCCCGACTCGACCACGACATTATGGCGACGGAGCGTCCCCCTCATCCTCCCCATAGTGACACCCCGGATTAAAATAAATAAGAACAGTCATGGCCCACATGATTATAGGAAGCCATTAAAAAAGTTTTTAGGCAAATTCATTCAGGTCCAATCGATTTATCAAATAATTTTTTTTTTCGTCTAAGTGAACTTCACTAATACTCATTCCTAAAGTTAATATGTGAACGTGAACATTGTTAGAGATGAAAATATTGCTGTTTAAATCATTTAAAGACAATAAGGAATGTGAGGAAGAAATGCCTTATGAAAAATGGCCAAAAAGTGAATACCCGAGGGTTTCATCTATTAACGGTATAAACAATTAATTATTACAGAGGGCTAAACTAAGAACACAGCGGTTATATGAGTATTTCGTTATTAGTTACAAATTATCGCAACTGCCTTCCCTAAGGTTTAAACCGTACTGTCATAAACACTTAGCAGACCAGTAAATCTTTATCTTTTAGCCATAACTCAGCCATGAACTTTCCCAGTTGTTCATATTAAGTTAAGAGAAGTTTATTTGTTGTAAATTTTGCTCAAAAGCCAATTCCCTCTTAAAAGTTAGAGAGCAAGTTAAGTTGGCTACGCGGTGGAAGATGGAACTGATATTGATGAGGAAAGTTAAATGGGTTTTGGAATAGTTTACCTTTTAGAGCAAATGGATGTTATTTGTTTCAAAACAAGCAGGTAAATCAACGGTGTATTCAATATATGTTATACCATTTATCTTCAACTTCATAATTTCATACTAGTACAGTGATTTATTGTTAATTTGATAATATATCATAATGTGAATTATACAGTGTGTGCCGTTTAATACCACAACATTTTAGCTCGATATGGGGTGTTTGTTATTCAATAGCCAAATTTATAATTTCTCACTTTTCGATTGGCACTGTATAAAAGTCGGTTAGGTTTACTAAAAAGGAAAGGTTGTCATTCGACTTAAGGAACATCAGACACTAAATGAGGAGGAAAAAAGAAAAATTATTCTTTAAACAAATAGTGCTTCTGTACATTAATCTGTTGCTGTACGTAGGTGCCTTAATGAAAATTTTTCAAACAAATGGATTGGACGGAATAGCTTTTATTTTTTCTTCCTTATTTAATGACATCAACATCAGATACTAAATGAGGAAGAAAAAGGAAAATCTGTTCCGTCTAATCCATTTGTTTGAAAATTTTTCATTACAGCACCTACGTACAGCAATCGAATACTGTATAAAAGCACTATTTATTTAAATAATAACTTTTCCTTTTTCTTCCTCATCTAATATTTGCTGTTCCTTAAGTCGAGTGACTACTTTACCTTTTAAGTAAACTTAACCGACTTTTATACAGGGCCAGTGAAAAAGTGAGAAATTTTAAATTTGGCTATTGAATAACAAACACTCTATATGAGGTATCGAGCTGAAATTTTGTCTAGAGGTATTTGAGAAAACTGCGAATCGCTATCCAATTTGCTGATAAAAAATTGCTTAATAGTCGATCTCGAAATTTCGACCCATTTAGAGGAGTTTAGTAGACCTTGAAAATATGAAAATTACAAATTTTTCAAAACAGTTAAATAAAGCTCACCGAGCACTATTCTCGGAAAAACCAACGCGTTTCAAAATAACGGCACACACTGTATAAGTACAGGGTCAAGAAGAATTATCTGCATGTTATCTTCATCTTACACGTCTGCATTTCTGCTGCTATAAATATTAACAGTGCTAGTAAAAGTATCATTTAGAAATTTATATACAATGTAATTTACCATGACATGCTGAAAATTTAACCCTAGGTTGTCCCCTCCGAAAGGAGTTAAAAAAATGAAAAATTGAAAAAAAATGACCAAAAAAATGACCTTATTTTTTGACTTTAACTAATCTGACGGTAGAACCATCTCACTTTATCAGATTTGGGATTGACACTATTGACAGCAAAGCTGGAGAGGGCAGAAGTGACTTTTTGGTTTTAATCAAAAATAGCGAAATAAATGGAAATAAATATATAAAAGACATTGACCCTATGGTAGTGAATTCTGAAACAACAAGTAGATATAAGAGATATTTAGTTAAACCTGTCAATAACCTGATTGTTCCACCGAAAGCAAAATACGCGTCATTTTGATCACTCGCACTCGCACTTATATGCCAATTAAGGAAATGTAAACAATTCCAATGTTGTTTCAGAAGTAAGTTCGTCACCCTAATACTGACCTAGTCAATAACAGTAGTGTATCTTCCCAAATTTACTAATAATTTAATATACTAAATTACTTCAGGACACTCTAAAATTTTGCAAGGGCTTTGCCACATTGAAGAATACTACACCATTTTATTTTCCTCATATCATGGTAGATCACGCTGTATATATAAAATAGATGTTTCTAATAAATATGTTTGAAATTATTGGAATAGTTGAAATAGTTTCAATAAGCAACAAATTATTGGGTTTTTATTAGCTTGCATCTAATTACATTGTATACATTTTCGTGGGGCCAATATTTTTCAAATTTCTCCCTCTCCGCTCATCAATTATTAAGCGCGGGGGCCCGCCAGTGAATTTGGACAATGAATTTGATGCAACTGCAACCACGGCGCGTATCTTCGTGGTGAGTACGCAGTTAGGCGGGGTGGGTCCGGTTTGGCTGGAACGATAACAATTATTCAGAGTTAGCACTCCTGTTTTAGAAGGTAAAACTTAGGGGCTAACAATTTTAATTTTAATCTCTTGTGTACACATAATAATGTTTTTAATAGGTACGTACAAAATAAGTAATGTTAAAATGTTTAGGTTAGTAAAATGGGACTTCGAGATTCATAGTGACCTTTTAATCCAAATACAATAGAGATAACACGTTTTTGTATAGTAAAAGTTGACCAAAATCTTTGGTGCTCTTATTTAATGTCATTTAAATAAGAGCACCAAAGATTGCGTGATAAAGTGTTTTCAAAATATTCTTGCTCAAACCCTTTAGCTCTCAGACAAAAACATGCGCTATTCAATTTCTTATTTACTACTGAAATATAAGTATTTCTTTTAATTTGTAAGTCTATCTAGAGTAAAACCAAGTGAATTAATTTCGTCTGTTTTTACATTAAAATTTGCAGTTGTGATATTGGTAATTGGTAATTCTATAAAAGTAATTAAGACACATATTAGAATAAAGTGCATCCCATCAACGAAGGCATCGGAAAATGACAGATTAGCAATCGAGGTAATAAACAATTTTTCCTTCTCGTTATCACAGGACCTAGATCCTAAGTGTTGTTTTAATAGTTGTATAAAATCACCTTGAGAGTGGAAAGACACCGCCAAACATTGCAAAAAGCACGACTGGTGCTCTCCATATAAATTCTTGTTGTATGCTTTAGGCGAAAGGTTGTAATATCATCCACAATTGCACGGAGCATTTGCAGTTTTTGCAGAATAAAAAAAAAATCTTCGATGATCAACATATCTTGACACTAAATTGAAACAGTTTCGATGTAATATAATTCCAATAAAAACATCACTTTCGAAGCAAATGTAAATATACGTTTCTTCCTTTCCTGCATATATCAATACAAATTCGGTGTCTTCAATGCTGTCAACACTCAGCACTCGGCTTTATCTCGATTAAGATTTGGTATCTTATACGGAAATATGACACTTGTCCATACCCATTGGACAAATAACTATGACGCAATTCAAAAAAACGACTTTCAAAAAAGTGCATTGGAATATTTTAAACCCAATGTATCTAAGATTTTTCTGTTTAATTACAACATTATAAATAAAGCAGCTTTACTACAAACTGTTCAGATTCCTGAGGAAAAACTAACCTTTCAGTCCAGTGCGGCATTTAATTCATGGGGCTGTGAATGAGACCAGCAATTAGACGGTCTTACTCTGTAAAATTTCATTTTACCAACCTGTAATTTGTACACAATATACACAAACACGTGGAAGTGTATAATGAGGCACGTAGATTGCAATTCAAATTTTAATAATAGGACCCCAGTAGATTTTCGCACAAAGACTAATAGGGCTGCATACTTTTCAACCATTTCAAATTTAATGACCCTTTCTTTGATGAAATTCAGTGAAAATTTGCAGTAATTTTGGTAAATAATGCATGAATGTAAAGGGATTCTTCTGCTTCTGGAATTTGGAATAATGTTGAATATTGATTGTGTTATTATATTAAGGCTTTTATAGTATGTAATACAACTAGTGCTTAGAATTTTATCGGTAATTTTTTTCGAAAGCTTTGTTGCCTGGTAATATAAAGAGTGTAAATTCCCAGTTTATTATATGATTAAATCCCGAGTGCTTTAGCGGGAAGGATTTAATCTTTGATAATAAACTGCCAATTTACGCGAGTTATATTATCTTTTGGCAACTGAGATTGAACAAAAAATTTTAGATAAAATTTAAAAGCAAAAGTGGTATTTGGGGAGAATATTTCACGAATAAATAATTCATTAAGTACATCTTCAATATTATGTTTTGTCATTAATTACCTTCAGACGTTTTCTTGTCACTTTTTAGAGTTTACTGACCTTTATTTTCAATTTCATTATTTAACTCATATAAGAACGCATTTCCAAAGCGGCTCATCTAATAAAAAACAAAGTAGGTATAAATGATGTAATGACAATAACAATCAAGAAATACAATATACGTTAAACCATAAGTATTGTAACTCATAGATTGGTCTTCACTGTAAAGAGTTCTCGGGCACGCTTCGAACAATCACACTACTAGTAAAGCCGGACAAAAATGAATTTCACCAATCTCTCGCTTTTATGTTCTAAGGTTGCCGACATCAGATAAAATGGTACCGCCATCTAGTAACGCTAGTTTAACTTAACTGTATAAACATAGAATTTTTCGAGAATTATTATATTAAAGTGTTTATTAGTTTATATTTATGTATTTAATTCCTATTTTTTTTTTAATGCCTTATATTTATATTAACGTTCTGGCGAAGCTAATGCTATTCTACCACTTAACTAGGACGGCGAGATGAGTTACGGTCACCCATCCAAGTAATGGACTCGCCCGGCCGTGCTTAACTTCGCCGATCGAGTCCAGTCACTGAAACCGGTACCGTACCTTACTTCACAAGAGAAGTTTAATAATAAAGTTAATGGTGAGGAAGAGACGTGGCTTTTTAGGAAAAAACTCACCGTTACAAGCATTTTCTATGCGTTGATTAATTCTATCGAACTTAAATAACGACAAAATAGACTTCTGCTATATGTCAGCCCGTCGAGTTGGCCATGGTTCATGATATAAAAATCAGTGAAATTGTTTCATCGTTACAAGGCTCGTAGTTATATAATATTACAAGCTTTTTTTAGGCTGAGCATGTTTATTTAAATATTTTGAATACAGAAAAAAATTCCCAGAAAGAAACTCCCGTCAATAAGGCTAGCCAGAAAGAAAATGTTTAAGATTTTTGAAGAAAATCGGATTTTTTTCGCATATTTCATCTCAGAACTCTAAACTCATCATTACAAGTTCTGGCTCCTTTTTAAAACGTAAATATAAGCTCCTTCAACAATAGAATAGCCTCCCCAGAAAGTTCTTGTGTCAACAAAAGTACTATAGGCTCTTAAATATAGAGGAATTTAACACTTTCGGCTAACTTAACTTCCTACCGTGCCTCAGATGTATTGGATTATTATTATTATTATTATTATCATTATTAACTTTCTGGCTGCGCCTCCTGACGATCCACACTTTCTGGGGACCTTATTTTATTCATTCTAAACATAAAATGTGTACATACGAAAAAAAATGAGCCTTGTAACCTTGACATAATTTCACTGATTTTTAGACAGTGTTTGTGATGCACCTGACAGGAGGTGGCCCGCTAGAAGTCGATTTTATGAATATCTCAAAGTTCATAAAACGATGATGTACCGAAAAAGCCACCTTATCATCGTTAGCTCCCGCTCTATAAGGTTTGCTTGTTTAAGTAGAGAGAACATTAAGTACAACGAATTACAATGTATAGTGCTAGTGCAGAGTTTTGATTTTCCGAATAAGGTTGTTGTTGTTACCTGTTTTCTGATGGATTACCGTACGTAAGTACATTTGTGTATTTAATATGAATTAATTGATTTGACTGCTTCGTAGGCATTTGTATTTAATTTTAGTTATGAAAATTATTTTGTTGCAGAAACCGCGTATGTAGTACTCTCTAGCAGTCAACTCTCTTTTTCCTAGGACAAATTTTATACCATTTAGAGTTCCCTTCCTCAGTTTTGTGGATCCTACCGACTGTGTCAACTCACTAAATCACTTATGTAACTAGCCTTCTTAATTCTCTTGACAATATTGAAAAAAACAGTATAATTCAGTCTCAATGTATTTTTTAAAATTTTGTCTCGGTAGTGGCTTTGTAGTTTCATCAAGCTCTATTTCAGTGGTGTAAGCGAGGTCACGTATAGCGTTATCGCTATAAATAAAATTAAAATGGAAGTTAATATACGTATATTTGTTATTAATACATGTTCATATTTTATATGATTTTCTCTCTTCTCGATTTCCAGTGAGTGAGTCGCTATATCACGCACATCTTTGTGGTTCATTATAGTTATTTGTCATTTTTTGTAGGATCAAATACCGCTTGGTCTACTGTACACCAAAAAAAATTACCTAATTTATAGTCTATGTTTTTGAACAAAATAGATCTAAATATTAATATTTCTCCTTTTAATTGCTATTTTTCTCCTTTATTTTGGCATTTTTCACTGAATTATGTTATACCGACAGAATATTTTCCAACTTTGCTTTCTATTTCTTAAAAACCAAACGCAAATTTCTGTGTTTCTGTGGCTTCTTGAGAAGGAGTTATGCTAATGTTTGCTCCTCGCATTCTTGAAAATTTAGCATATTTACCGCTGAGGCAAATTCTACGTAGACGTATTTCATTTGTCAGTAAATATTTTAAAGGAATGCAGTTCAAATGGGTACGAAAATATGAATTACGAATTATAATTGGTAACGAATATTTACATCTAAAATGTAATAAGTATTTTACAGGGTTGGGCAAAGACTCGTAACACCTGATTTTTGGCAAGAATATTAAAAAATAAGCATAATAACAATTTTTGTATCTTTTATTAACCGACTTAATAATTTAAAAAAGGAGGAGGTTCCCAATTCGACCCGTATGCGTTTTTTTAAAATCTATTCAATTATTACTCTGGCGTAGCTCAAGCGATTTCTGTCAAACCTGCTACAAACTGTGGGCTATGTGGGACCACAGCCGGACGGGCTGTGGTCCCACACCAAATTCATCAAGCTACAACTTGGTAAACAGGGGCGGCTCAAGGTAAATTTTCCACCCGGGCGGGAGCACTTTTTGGCGCCCCTCCCTGAGTGACGTGTTCTGAGACGCTGAAGGCAATTTAAGGCACAAACATTTTTTCTATCATGTTAGTTCCCTCTAAAAGAATAGCAAAAAAAATGCTTTGTCCCAAAGGTTCTGACCTAACTTTTCTGAAGTATTTTGACGTGCTGAAACCAGTTTTGTACAAAAACAAATTAGTCCCAAGTAACACATAAAGTCGCGGGAACGTATCGGCGACTATAAAAGCCACGATAAAGTGGACCGCTACCATAGGCTGCCAAGTCCCTGCTATGTGGCAGCTACGTAGCCACCACTAAAATGGAGAAAAATGTTTAGTTGCTGGGTAGTGTTTCGGGTAGTCTCTTCCTCTATAGATGTGACTATGATTAGTTACTATAAAGGATCGAGGTAGTAGCGGGTAGTAACCGCTACGTGGCTGCCTAGTAACTGCCACTATCACCTTTTAAAATGGTGTTTATCTTTTAGCGACTTCTTTGTTTTCTTTTCTTTTATAATAATGCCGCAGTGAAATAATATTATACCAAAAAGATGTGTACTTTAGGCGCGTGTTTAAAGTATTTCTTTACCCATTTTTTCAAACGCAAGTTACTTTTTTGGTATATTAAATGATAAAATTTCAACGCGCCCTCAAAATAACATTTTTTTCTAATTTTTTGACAAAATAATTTAAAAAGACAAGATTAAAAAATTTAAATATTTATTAGGGAAACATTTGGAATACTTTCAAAATCATTTTTCGTAAAAGTTTATGATAAGATATTAACATAACCATTGTCTATTTTTGATTAAAACTATTTTTTTTTCTAAAAATTTTAACAACTAATAATGGTCGATTTTAACAAAGGTACTATAAAGTTAGACCCTCCACCATAAAGTATGAGGAACATTTTACCTCTAAAAGATCTGTGACTATAGTGATGTGACTCTATAGTATCAGATTCTATTTTGGAACTGTAAACAACAGGAACTATTTCGCTACCCATGTTGCCACTTAAATGCCACGATACTTTAAAGTTCCAAATGATAGTCACTGAACTATTCTGGAACCTAGATTGCCTCTCTATGCACCCAGTTACTTTATTTAGGCATCTTAGTGGCACTGGTGGGTGGCAAAAACTGATTCACTGGTACTATATAGTTTTTGC
The DNA here is from genome assembly GCA_936432065.2 of Rutpela maculata. NCBI lineage: Eukaryota > Metazoa > Arthropoda > Insecta > Coleoptera > Cerambycidae > Rutpela > Rutpela maculata. Next base: position 165,018,621 of record OW386289.2, on the reverse strand, counting down.
CACTATGGAGTAACAATAAAATGAAACTCCCTAGTTCCAGTAACTACCCAAATATTACTTTGACTTTACAGTTCCAATAAATGATATCGGTGTGGTAACAGTTACTTCAAAAGAACCATATAAAGTAGCCTTACCCAAAAAAGTAGCAATATTAGTTCCAGAGTGTACCCCAGGAACTAAGTCTTCGTGGCAAAACCGAAATCGAAAGGATTTGGAACCATGTATGTTACTTGGGGGTGGTATAAGGAAAAAAAAATTTTGTTCAAAATTGGCTTCAGCGCCTCAAAATACTTCAGAAAAGTTAGATGAGAACCTTAGGATAAGAGCTTTTTTTGTAGACCTGTGTAATTAATTTGTAATATAAAATTTTTCATCTATAATGAGAGAACCAGCGACACAAGTTTACTTAGAGGAAGGTTCCTCTTTATTGTTTTAATATTTCATACAAAACAAATGGCCATTTATTTATTTATAAACAGTAAATTACGTAAGATATGAAATACAATCAGCTGATGTTGGTATAACAATTTTCTGAGTATTCTGAATTTTTTTCTGAATGAAAGTACATATTGCCGGCCTTTGTTTGTGCAATATCTTTAATGACCGACTCCGTCTCAGTCAATAATAAGGCGGGAAGCTTGAGGTATGAGTAGTGAGTCGTCTCATAGCTAAACAAGAATGTTTGTGTTGCATTTTTGAATTATTTAGGCGGTTTTAATGTTATTCGACTGTTCTGCATTATTACCAGTTTAACTGACATAGATACTGATATTATTTGATATTTTCTTCCAAAGAAAACAAATAAAAATTAAACAATTTTTGCCCTCAGTTTGGCGCCCCTCTGAGCCGGCGCCCCGGGCGGTCGCCCGGGTTGCCCAGCCCTTAAGCCGCCCCTGTTGGTAAGGTGAACAAAAATTGTAAACAATTTTTATATTTACAAGCATATTCGAAGAGTTGGCGGTAAAATTTAGTTCTCGATTTATAATAATAATAATTTTTCACAAACAACAGGACATAATTATAACTTCCTATCGTGTATACTATTTCACAACGAAAGAGAGCCTTGCATGGAGGCGAATCAAACGAAGAATGTTTTCTACGACAACAGTATGACTGACAAACGCGCCCGTTGAACAATTTACTTTTACAAGCAAATTATACAGCATGCTCTCGCTCATGTCGTTTTTAATTGAGATGCCAGAATGTCAGTAAATTTTTTGTCAATTTACGTGAAACCTGGTACAATGGCGGAAACTGGAAAGTAAACGACTTTTTGATATTATGCACTGTGAACTAAAAGTATATTATTATAAGGAACTAAAGTGAGGTTAAGATGAATTATGTGTTGATCCTCCAGGAAGGGACCTCGAAATATTTACTAGGTATATTAGGATCTATCATAGTATACCTAGTGGGGTTAGTAAAGCAGTATTCATTCCACCTGTAGTTCCATAGGTCTTTGGGGTTAAATATACACATCTGTTACACGAACTTTCTATTGTAGTGTGCATCTTGAGGATTGTACTTACTTGAAAATGTAATTTACTCTTTCAGTGATTTTTTAAATGCATAAAAACGAATAATTTTAATAGTCACAATTAATTTGATAGTCAGTAATTTATTTTAAAGCCTAAATATTTCATTATTTATTTATTAATAACATAAATCCAAAAACTACGATATCTCGGCATGTATCTAATTAGTATAAGAGACATTTAATATTTTTTAATGGTTCCTTTTGTACATATTTGCTAACCATATTAAAACATTAAAACACCTGAGTTTAGTAAAAGATCGCAAAAGTACAAGTAATTGAATTTTAAAAATACAAAAAAATTAAAATTAAGAACATTCAAAATTCTATAGAAAATATCTTTAGAAAGGACCCCGCACGGATCTTATGGAAATTGGCCCTGGGTTAAATTGGTTGAATTTTTAATATGTTGTATATTTCGACTTTCTGATCAAAAGCTCCATGGGCTCAACTCGAACCTATGTCTATTTTCCGAGTTACAACTATAAATTCTTGTAAAATTTTGTCGAAATACACAACATATTAGAAATTTAGCCAATTTAACCGAGGGCCAATTTCCATAAGATCCGTGCGGAGGCCTTTAAAGTATAAAAATAATAATGCTCCTCTATATGACTTAATGGCATACTTCTATGAGATCGCAAAATTTTAAACAATTTATGGTATTCTGGTCGTTTAAACAAATATTTTAACTTTCTGTGGTTGTTAACATTCGTAAAAGACACATTTTTATATAAATCAGTATACTAGAAGTTAAAACTACACCATATTAAATTATTTAAAATGCCATTTATTCGTTTCAATTTTTTTTTATACTAAGTACATAATTAATAAAGCCTTTTTTATTTTGATTTATTCAAAATTGTATTGCGAGCAATCTTCATTCTTTTACTTCTGCGATTCAATCAAAACGACCAGAAATATTTGAAAGAAACAGAGAAAGAAATAATACCTATTATGGCATTTCAAATATTTAAACGAGTATATTTCCGACCTCTCCCTCTATAGTCAAACTTTATTATGTGTGTACTTCAGATTTCAGCAAAAATTCTCTTTCCAAGCATTTTTTTTAATATATTTTTACTCCACTAATAACAAATACCTTTAAGACGTCCACAAATAATGATTTACATTTTAATTCTACTAACACATCGTTTATAAAGAATTGTCATGAATTTTACTACAGTATTCAATGCATTCACACACAAACAAAAATATTTTTTTTCTTCAAGCGTATTAAAATGTTTAAATTATGTCACCAAAAACAGAAGTAGAAGTAGGACATTGTTTTACTAGTAACAAAATGTTAGTACCGAACGCCACCGTAGTGGACATTGTTTTACTAGTAACATAATGTTAGTTCCGAAAGCGCCACCGCAGTGGGTATTGTTTTACTAGTAACATAATGTTAATACCGAAAGCCACCGGTGGCGCGCTATCCACTAGCCACTTGTCATATTCATGTCAACATGTAAAGTAGTATTACTATGAGAAGATGCCAGCAAAAAATATGCGCAGAAACGAGTTTGTGCGCTCCATCATTCTAAACCAATGAGAAAGAATTACGTGACATTCAATGTCAACACCAGTGGCGGCGGTGCCCTGCAGTAGAGCGGCGGCGACGGTAATAATAATAATAAAACAACTTTATTAGGCAAAGTTTAGTAGAACTTACTATTCTTACACTTCTCCTGAACAAAGATTACTCGTAACAGTTGGCAAGTTTTAATCTACTCCATTTTCACAGTTCCCTGACCGCGAAACTTTTATTGCAATTACACATTCCTATCCCCCCCGATAAAGCTATGCCACTGGTAAAAATATTCGCGCATTTTGGCTCCGCCCTGGCATCTTCTCATAGTAATACTAGTCTAAGACTGTAGTTTGAATATTTGTACATTTATGATAAATAAATGAATTTTTGCATTTTAATACGCTTGAAGAAAAAATAGTATATATTACACGGAGTAGAACGCCTTTTTTTGTGTTTCGCTCAGTTTGCGGCTTCGGCTTCGCCTCAGCCGCAAATCCTGGGCTCAACACAAAAAAGGAGTGCGTTCTACTCCTAGTAATATAATATACTATTAAGTGTAAAAAATCCAAAAGACCTGCAGTCAACCCTGTATTTATTTAACATATTTAACATTATTTTACAAATTGAAATTAGATTTATAGGTCTGTTAGTATTGAAATGTAGCATGGAATGATGTTTGAAATGACAATGCCGCCATTGTCATTTCAAACATCTGCAGTGCAGCTATTTAACGAAAAACTATAAAAAAAACATACTGCCAATTTATTTAATAAATTAAATAATTTGAATTCTATTATTTATTCATCTATTCAATGGCGATTCAGACTACTTTTGGAGCTGGAGTTTATTAAAAAATTTCCCACATCAAAATTATTAACGACTATATTCACGGAGCAGAACATTGAGTAACATTTATTTGACGGCTCGACGAGGGTTAAAAAGGCCATTATGAAACATCATTTGGAATGGAAATGGAAGTTCCCTTTTCAGCGATAAAAAATGATGAAAGCCCACACACAAGACAAAATTGACTTATCTCAATGGTCTACCCAATGCCAACGCAATGCAATGTTGTAGCAGAAAAGCGTGGCCTTTACTCGGAAATAGGAAAATGTTTGAATTGATTCTGTTACTTTAGATGCAATTGTTCATTCTTGTCACATAATGTTATGGTGGGACAAAGTGGTCAAACTTTTAAAGTGGGTATTTTAGTTGCAGAAATGTAAAACAAGCACACTATTAGGTTAAATGTTTAGTAAAAAGTTTTGACCTCAAAACCTTCGTAATATTTTTTCCTTCGAAAATCTGAAAAAATTCTTTTTTCTTAATCAAGTGAACCAATTTGTTTGTATTTCGCATATATTGTAAATCTGCTCATGACAATTTATTAATGATATTTTCAGGACATCTCTTCATGAAGAAAAAAAAAATTTGATGCTTTTGAATTTTTTGAAAAATTTAAATACCTACGTACTTGCACGTTAGAGACAGTCACAATTTTTTTATTAATTATACACCCTACAATAAGAGTCAACATATATTTTTCACAAAACTCTATCGAAGGGATAACGTAGTCAAATTGTAAAAGATAATATGTCAGGAACATAAAAGGATTTTAATGCCCTGGGCGTGTGAAGAACTTTATGAAGCTTCTAGCTTTAATTCAGTTTCTAAGCCCTTAAAGGATATGTTGGCGTTTTATGTTGTTCAATGTTCTGCTCTGAATTAATTTTTTAATATTTCACAAAAGGAATTTATGGAACTGATAACACGAGGTTTTGCCGTACCGCATGTCTTTAGTTTTCATTTTTTGAAGTTCATGATATATTATGGGGCCATTTAACAAAATATGGTCGCTTTCAGAGGGGAGGGGAAAATGTGAAAAAATTAACAATAGGAAAATGAAAAATAACTAAAATAAATAACGTGTGTAGTTGTCTTCAGATTTACTACGCACTCAAAAAATGTCGGCGCCTTTGATCTTTACCGCACCAACAAACACGCCGACATTTTTAAATGAATAATAAGTGTGTAGTCAACTTTAAGTACGTATTTAAATTCCTCAAAAAATTCAAAAGCATCCATTTTTTTTCCTCATGAAAAGATTTCCCGAAAATATCATTAATAAATTGTCACGAGTAAATTTACAATATATGTGAAATACAAACAAACTGGTTTACTTGATTAAGAAAAAAAATATTTTTTTTCGGATTTTCAAAAAAAAAAAAATTTCCCAGATATTGAGGTCAAAACTTCTTGTGATAGTATCTTTCGCAAAGGTACGAACACTTATTTTAACCTTCCATGGCCTCTGATTTAATTTTTATATAGACCACAGTAAAGCTGTGAATAAATTGAATAAAGAATTTTGTTTAACTTACTATTTTTTAAATAAACTAAAAAGTTGTATTTTTTTATAACAATAATAATAATAAACAGCCATATTACAAAGATAAAATCAAGTAACAATGGGTTGAAACAGCGTCTAACGAAACAGAAGGTCTGATTTAAGATAAAGCCATAAAATAAAAAATAAAAAAAACAAAAGGCAATTACATTTTTAAACAAAATACTATTATAAACGTGTTCCCTTATACTCAAAGTTTTTTTTTATATTATACGGTTCAATTTCTAATAACAAATTAAATATCTCTCTCTTAATTTCTTTTACATTTCCTGTGTTTTTTCGTATTTCTTAACCAACCAAAAAAGAATAAAAATTAAGTCGCATTAATTTTGGCAAAAGGTAAAACAACTAATTATTTAGACCAGCCGGGTGGTAAATAATCGTGCACTTCAAGCAAAAAAAAATGATACTTGGCACACTTGTAGATAATAGCGTATGCTTCAATTTTAAGATTAGAGCCCACTCAAAAATCCAAAATGGAGGCCGTGGCGGCGGCTTCTTCAAAATGGCCGCTGTAATTGCAAAAAGTTTTAGCTGTATTCATGCAGGATTTCCACAGTTCTACTAAATTAACATGAAGAACGCCGACTTTGCAATAAAAAGTGGAATGTTCTTTAAGAAAATATCACTTAGTCAGTATGTTGACTATTTGTGGGGTAACTGCATTTTTAAATAAAATCACAATTCAGGTGTAAAATCAAGCTATATTTCAAATACTGCATTGCAGTTTTATACTTAGTCTAATTAATTTATGAACTGTTTGGCTTGCATCCACCACAAAAGCAAAGTTCATTGCAGGGCAAATTAGCTTTTCTACATCTGCAGCTTCTTGATGAGCAGCCTTTCTTGCACCCTCACTTCAACACTTCTCTGCATGCCTCTGATGGTGGAGGCAGTGTTATCAATTTGATCTGATAAAAGACGAGACGGTAAATTAAATGTCAAGGGAATAAATTTTAAAATTGCAATGTATATTAGATTGAAATTGGATGCGCCTATACGAATAACGTATACTCACTTCCCAGGTTCCGTCCGATGACTTTTCCCATCCAAAGTCCGCAGGTGAGGGTAAAACTGCACTTTGCCCCCATATATGCCCAGCCTGATATACCACACGTAGGGTATGTTGGCGCAATGCGTCCTGAGTAGGTGGTATGTTTCCAATCTGACAGTTTTTGCGCACGAACATGGTGTGCCGTGCGACGTTCACTTGTTGTCATACATGAGTACCACAAATCGTTCTATGTTAAGAAACTGGAACGTACTGTTGTCAGTTCTGGGGTCTGGGAAAGTGCCTTTAAAGCCGTTGTTACTGCGGGAAAGCTAGATCACGTTATCCAGGCTGTTTGTTTTCCTTTGCTCAGAAAAGAGGACGTTGTGTCACAGCTTGATAGAACATGAAATGCCATCAGGGCTTCACATTTCTCAACTCCTAAATTATCAGCAATAACTGTTGCATTAATATATCTGGAGAAAACGAGTACCAAAATTATAAAGACATAATATTACTTCACAAGAAATAAAAACGACCGCACGGACCGCACTCACCTGACTGATTTCCCTACAGAGAAAGCGATGTCAAGGAGATCAGTTTTTTCGCGAGACTGACTGCCAGTACCACAACATCTGAGTCTACGAATCTGATCAGCAAATTGCGGGCTTCGAGACTGACTCCATGATGGGCGTGCAGGAAGATGCGCGTATCAGCTTCCTCTTGGTTGCATGGGGATAGTCCTGAAATGTCTATTTCGTTGAAGTTACTTGTGATGCCTTGTCCATTTGGGACTATTACTATTCCGGGAAATATAATTTCTGGAAGATGTGTAGCCAAGAGTTCAAACAGTTCTTCTTTGTCTTGATTCTCCCTAAGAAAACCTTTCCAATCCTTCTGGATAGGTTTGGTGAGTTCCACACGCCAACGAGTTCCTCTTTTTCCGCGTACCTGCCTTTAAACTGTCCGTGAATAAAAAACCTCGGAACTGCTTGAGGACGTATTCTGAAATTTTTTTTACGTAATTTTGGAATGTGTCGTCTCCGGTAGGGCTCATTATGTTCACAATGGCTGCTCCATCTAGCGAAACAAATTCGTAACCATGGACAAAATCATCATCATTTTGCAGTTCCTCCTTTTCTGTGATGCGTTGTAATTTTGCAAAGCAATCCAGTATATCTGATTTTTGGCCTAATCTGATTCGACCGTAATTCGAAAGTGACACTGGATATGAATGATTCTCATGCCTAAAGAAGTCTTCAAGATTGCCTCCACGGACTTGACATACAATGTACAGTCGTAAGAAAAGGTTTCTGTCTTCTTTAAGAGAGTCGATTTCAAGTTTCTCCAGTTTCTTTGGTTTAGACGGAGGCGTTTTAAAAAGGGGCAGTTTATTTTTTTAATTGCAACATCCATATTCACAGACCGTGATATGATTCTTTCCTCCCAAAACGACTTGCACTGACTTCTACCAATGTTCTCTAAATTACGAATGGACTCCACAACACTGGGATTGACAATCTCCCTCGTATCCAAGAAGATCGCTGCTGGGATCACAGAATGGGTTTTCCGTTTCCCTCATGAACATCTAAAAATGTATTTTTATTGCAAAAATCGGCAATCTTCATGTCAATTTACTTAGATTATGTGAAAATCCTACATTAATACGGCGAAAACTGCCAGAGATAAAGTTTTTTTGCATTTTCAGCGGTCAATTTGAAAAAATCGCCGCCACGGCCGCCATTTTGGATTTTCGAGTGGGCTCTAATCTCAAAATTGAAGTATACACTGTGATCCACAAACGTACCAAGTTTCATGGTTTTTGCTTCAATTGCACGATTACCTCTGATTTTGCAATATACGGCCGGACTATAATATTAAATTTTACCAAGACAAATCGTATAGATGCCTAAAATTGGAAAAGTGAGAAACATTACACTTAACGACTCCGCATAGGATTTAACGAGGGATTTAATTAACGCCCACGCTAATAAATTTCAATATTTCTCTTTTCACCATGCAAATGTGTTATACAAAAGACTAATCGCCCCCATTACTCAGTTAATCGAGCCTAAATTATTTATGGCGAATGAACCTAAACAACTGCGGATCCAGACGAATAATTACCTTGATTAGTTAGCGTAATGGAAATAGATGAAAATCGATGTGTAATTTATTTTGTGGTTAAGAATGCTGTTTCCATTAACATGTGCTGTAACTGGCGAATTAACGTGGCAAATGGCAAAATAGCAAATGGAAAATATCTATTTATTATCTGTCAGCTTACGCTTACAAGGTGGTACGATTTTCGATTAACTGCGTTTAAGAAAAATTGGAATGGTGTATTCCCACAAATTTCGGTGATATTAAATGATCAAATTAATAATTTGATCATTTAATGAAACAACAATGAAAACGTTTTGTCTTATTTTTCTCAAACAAGCAGTAGAAGCCTGTAAAAAACCGCTGCCTAAGAAATCACTACTTCCACATCTAGATTTCCTATCCAAGTTTCTTCTCAAATCTCTCACAACGAAAAATAATTTGATGCTATATATTTACACCCCACTATATGGAAATAATAGTTCATAGAACTCTAATAATATAATATTTGAAATTGTTAATGCCAAAGAAAAATTTTGAGACCTTTGGTTCTTGTATATAGAATATGGGTGTTTTTTGTATTTAAAGTTGAAGCAGCCTTAGAAAAATGGTGACAAACATGACTAATGTAGCATAGTGACATTTTTAGTGTTAACTATTGAACCGGTCTATACTTGGGCCTCTATTGCTTATTCTGTTCACATGACTTAAAAGATCATATCAACATAGATACTTTATATCAATGCTGATGATAGTTCCTGTATGACAGCTGTAGGATCCGTAGTGGCTTGTGCAAATAAACTTACTATATATCTTCAAGTATGACTAAGTATTGTGGCTCGAATGGCTTGAACCTAAATGGAAGTAAAACTACCCTTGTTATGTTTTCTCCAAGTACTGACCTTGATTATTCGTTGTACGTCCAATTAAATGGTTTTTTCATTAAACAAACGGACAATGTGAAATTTCTTGGCATAACGCTAGATAGTAGGTTAATCTTATACTAATACAATGATACCAAGATTAAATTCATCCTGTTATCTAATACGTTTTATGAAAAACCAGATTCCAATAGACAGCCTAAGAATATTTTATTTTTCATGTGTGCAAAGTATTTTTCGTCATACCTCCCTCGTAAGTATATTCTAATGTCATTGCTTTGTCGATCGTAAGTGGCGATTTATGTACTAAATACTTCTTACCATTGGCAACGGATCGTTATTTTTCATAACGTCCATAGGGAATTAAAGTAGAGGACCCCGGAACAAAACCTATGAAAATGTTGATTCGGTGGAATCGGCTGAAATTTTGGTATTTTGTAGTTCAAGTCATGCTGATCAAAAGTTCTTATCACATAGAGTCAATCCTATGGACAGTTTTTGAGATACAGCTTGTCAAAGTTAGGTAATTTGCGTCATTTTGGACATTCAAGAACGTTTTACTCTTAAACTATTAACTTTAGCAAAAAATTGCAAGGGTTGAAATATTTTTGTTCAAGTCCAATAAAGCTCAAGAATTTTTTTCAGAATTTTTTTTATCAATTTTTAGGTTAGGTAAAATATATATATGTCATATTTTGGCATGCTTCGGCAGTTTTTTGCTAAAGTTAATAGTTTAAGAGTAAAAAGTTCCTGAATGTCTAAAATTAAGCAAATTACCTAACTTTGACAAGCTGTATCTCAAAAACTGTTCATAGGATTGGCTCGATGTAATAAGAACTTTTGATCAGCATGACTTGAACTATAAAATACCAAAATTTCAGCCGATTCCACCGAATCAACATTTTCATGGGTTTTGTTCCGGGGTCCTTTGGGAGAATTTTTTGTTTTATATAACAAGTATTAAATTAAATGTTTTAACTTTTTTGGAAGTAAATCCAGACGTGCCCCAATTGCTATATCTTCTATATCCGATATTATTTTCAAAAATGTTCAGAGCTATTATAATAATATGATTTAATTTATCTCGACAGAAGTTGCTATTTGAATAGAAGCCGAGTCCTAAATTTATTTCATTGATGGTTGCCATGGATATTCCAAGCAAATATGAAATATTACTCAAATAATTATAGTTTTCCACTAGTTTTTCTTAAGTTTTTTTCTTGTTTAATGATTCATGGGTATAACGAAAAATATAATAGGTACCGCGGGTCATACAGTGGACAGTGCGATTTTTTGTCTGGAATACTTGCAAACGTCGACCTCGGATTTCAAATTGTGTTCTCGACCAAAAAAAGGGCACTTACGACCCTTCGTACATAAATAACTATTAGTGGGGTTCTTCCCTACATTGGCAGAAAGTATTTATTAACCAAAAACCCATAATTATGCGCATGATGAATGCCTCTTACAGTAATTCTTGTAAACCTTTATTTAAAGAATTGAAAATACTTACCACCCCTTCTCCGTATATACACAAATTAGTCTTGTTCGTTAAACAAAATCCAACTGAGTTTAGAAGAAACAAGGCATGGGCCTGATCTCAGAATACCAATTCATCACCACAGTTTTTATGAAAAAGGTCCACATCATTGTAAGCTATTAAGGCTTACAATGCCTTGCCAAGCGTGTTAAAATCCATAAATAATACTAATTTATTTGAAAAACAACGTAAATTGTATTTATTTGAAAATGCATTTTATTCTTTGGTAATTTTACTTCCGCATCCAGTGGAAGTATAGTAACGGCAAAAAAATTTTTGAAAATTTTTATGTCTCAAATAGGCATAGAATGTCATGAAACCTCAAGATTTTAAGTTTGAGCGAAAAAAATTTTTTCTGTCTGTCGGTCCGTCGGTCTGTCTGTAACTTTTTTGTGCGCACGATTACTCTGGAACCGTTTAAGATATTGGCTTGAAATTTGGTACATGTATGTACTTTAACGGGATATGGAACTAGGTTATATTTTCATCTTATTCCGTCGAAGGGTTGGAGGGCAAATTGGTAAATAGGGGGTAAATAGTTAAATCAAGCGGGTAAGAGTTCATAAAATTGGTATTTAGTATTTAGTATTTATAAGAGAAGCTAAGGTCTGAAAAAAATTTTTGGCATTAGCCACCCCCCTATTATTAAAAGTATTTAGTGTATGTACCAGAACCAAAAACCTCAAAATATTTTTTTACTTCATCCACCCCCACTACCACGCCCACCCCCTACCGATGTGGGATATCGTTTTATGGAGTAGACGATTTCAAATATTATATTATTAAAGTTCCATAAACAATTATTTCCACATACAACATTTTTTCGTTGAGAGAGATTTGGATAGAAAATCTGGATGTGGAAGTATTTTAAATACATTCTATTCTATTCTACCGATGTTTATGAGATGCACAGTAAGAACTATCACTCACAAACTACGAAACAAGAATGTAGAAGGGGTGTTTTATTGACGCGTAGAAATTGCATTAAATCAGCAATTTTGGACGTTTCTCCATCCAGTGGAAGTATAGTAACGACAAAGAAATTTAAAAAAATTTTTATTGTTCAAATAGGCTTAGAATATCATGAAACGTCGAGATTTTAAGTTTGAGCGAAAAAAATTTCTGTCTGTCGGTCTGTCTGTCTGTAACTTTTTTTGTGCGCACGTTTACTCTGGAACTGTTAAGATATTGACTTGAAATTTTATGTACTTTAACAAGATCTGGAACTAGATTATATATTCATCTTGTTCCGTCGAAGGGGGTAAATTGGGGTAAATTTGGAGTAAATAAGCAGGTAAGAGTCCATAAAATTGGTATTTAGTATATACAAGAGAAGCTAAGGTCTCAAAAAAATTTTTGGCATTAGCCACCCTCATTACCACCCCCACCCCATTATTAAGGGGGATGAAAAAAATTGTGATTTAGTGTATGTACAAGAGCCAGGAACCTCAAAATATTTTTTTACTTCATCCACCCCCACTACCACCCCCTATCACCACCCCCACCGCACTACCAATGTGGGGTATCGTTTTATGGGTTTTTGGGGTAGAAGATTTCAAATATTATATTATTAAAGTTCCATAAACAATTATTTCCACATACAAAATTTTTTCGTTGTGAGTGACTTGGTTAGAGATTTTGGATGTGGAAGTAGTGATTCCTTGGGCAGCGGTTTTATGTTTGTACAATTATTACTCAGAAGTCCAATTTTCAATTTGAGATTCATTTTTAACTCATAAAAAAATGATGATCTGATTTCTGGCACAAAACATAATTTGAACGTGTGGCTGTGCACAGCTACAAAAAAAAAACCGCTGCCCAAGGAATCACTACTTCCACATCCAGATTCTCTATCCAAGTCACTCACAACGAAAAAACTTTGTATGTGGAAATAATTGTTTATGGAACTTCAATAATATAATATTTGAAATCCTCTACCCCAAAAACCCATAAAACGATACCCCACATCGGTAATGGGGTGGGGGTGGTGATAGGGGGGTGGTAGTGGGGGTGGATGAAGTAAAAAAATATTTTGAGGTTTCTGGTTCTTGTACATACACTTGTACATACCCTTTAATAAGGGGGTGAGGGTGGTAATGGGGGTGGCTAATGCCAAAAATTTTTTTGAGACCTTAGCCTCTCTATACTAAATTCTAATTTTATCGACTCTTACCTGCTTGATTTACCCATTTACCCCAAATTTACCCCAATTTACCCCCCAACCCTTCGTCGGAACAACATGAAAATATAATCTAGTTCCAGATCTCGCTAAAGTACATACGTGTACCAAATTTCAAGTCAATATCTTAAACGGTTCCAGAGTGAATGTGCGCACAAGAAAAAGTTACAGACAGACAGAAATTTTTTTTTCGCTCAAACTTAAAATCTCGACGTTTCATGACATTCTAAGCCTATTTGAACAATAAAAGTTTTTAAATTTTTTTTTGTCGTTACTATACTTCCACTGGATGTGGAAGTAAAATATTCTGTACCAAATATCAGCATCATTTTCCTGTGTATTTTGACGAATCGAATCTGAAGTCCATATTTCTTGATTTTGTCTCAGTTTTGTAGTATCTTCGTCATTTTACTTCCACATCCAGTGGAAGTATAGTAACGACAAAAAAAATTTTAAAATTTTTATTGTTCAAATAGGATTAGAATGTCATGAAACGTCGAGATTTTAAGTTTGAACGAAAAAAAATTTTCTGTCTGTCTGTCGGTCTGTAACTTTTTTTTGTGCGCACGTTTACTCTGGAACCGTTTAAGATATTGACTTGAAATTTGGTACACGTATGTATTTTAACGTGATCTGGAACTAGATTATATTTTCATCTTGTTCCATCGAAGGGTTGGGGGTAAATTGGGGTAAATTTGGGGCAAATAGGTAAATTAAGCAGGTAAGAGTCCAGAAAATTGGTATTTGGTATATTAAAGAGAAGCTAAGGTCTCAAAAAAGTTTTTGGCATTAGCCACCCCCATTACCACCCCCACCCCATTATTAAAGGGGATGAAAAAACTACCACCCCTTAGCACTATCCCCACCCCCCTACCGATGTGGGGTATCGTTTTATAGGTTTTTGGGGTAGAGGATTTCAAATATTATATTATTAAAGTTCCATAAGCAATTATTTCCACATGCAAAATTTTTTCGTTGTGGGTGACTTGGATAGAAAATCTGGATGTGGAAGTAGTGATTCCTTGGGCAGCGGTTTCTCTAGATGAGAAGAAAATAGACTAAAACAAACAATTTGGAAGTCAGATTCGTTTTTAGTACATCAAAATACATAGAAAAATGATGATCTGATTTCTGATATAGACCATTTTTTTTGTGTGGCTATGCAATTTTTGGCCTGTAAATGAGGAAGTGTAGTTCGCTGAAATCCGAATAAGTCAAAGTTAAAATTATATTAAAATTAAACGTTATTGTCTTCATGCAAAGGAATATTCGGCTACACTAAAACCCTGCCACCGTAGAAAGTTTCGTTACCATTTTACATTCTCTAAGAATTTAATATAGGAGACGTTATGCCATTGCACGCGACAATATCTATCAAACGAATTCTTCCTCGAGTCCTTATTTTAGTGTAAACATCAATGTTGGGTTACGTGGCGATATTCAACTGGATCGAAATTATCCGCTTCTTTATTGGATGAAATAGGAAATTTTATATTAGACGGCGGTTCGCTTTGAATGTAACAGTTTTGTTGCTTTTATACTAATTCAAGCAGAAACAATTTTCGAACTTAACTTTTATTAAGATATGATTTGTTTATTTTCCATAATTAAGTTATTCGTCGAAATTTAAAACTAACTTGCCTTGAAAAGCAAATTTGAAATGTTAATAAAGTTGGTTCTTTATGTCCATTTACCCCTTAGTTGGATTAGAGTTAGTTTTCTGGAAGGTCATGGATTTTATATTATTTATCGTGACAAACTCCCTGTAACTCGGAAAATTAGGAAGTTATAAAAAAACTCCAAGAAACAAAAATGTTTAGAAGGCCGCAATGCATACGTCTGAATTTTTAAAAATTTTTTAATTATAAATTTTTAAAGCCCTATAGTTTCAAAGAAAGGGGTAGTTTTTCATGTTTTCCCGGAAGAACTTGGTGAAAACCCACTTTATAGAAAAGTTGCAAATAAGAGAAAGTATTTCGATGATACATTCACCTGAATTTTTTCAATTTTTTTTTCAACTTACATTTCCCCTCCTCCACTTTTGGGAATTTTCGAGTGGCCATATCTCGAAAAATATGCATTATTCGAAAAAATTCACAGGAGTAAAAACATCTTATTTTGCGCCAAAAAAAAAAGTAAATATATTGTTTTTTTTTTATTTTTGACTTAATTCTACAAGTTACGGAACCCGTGATAAAAGGGGTGTTTTCTACTCCTTCCGATCATTTCCTACTTTAATATTTTTTTCACCTTTTTTATTAACGTCATTACAAAATCATTGCACAAGGTTTCATCAAAATCCATTCATTAGCACTCAAATTAGAGAATTTGGTCATTTTAGCGCTCCGTTGATCGGGCTGTATAGCCAATACCAATAATTCAATTTAAATTTACAAACATCCTCAACTGCGTATTTCATTAAAGGCAAACAGATGTTTAGATAAGAGTATGTAAACAGCCAAGATGTGGGTGTTTTCCAGGAAAACGTTACTGTTAAGAAAACCTTAAATTTCTTATCTTCCTTGTAAATATTAGAAAACGTTAACTTCGAAAGAAAGAAATTCTGCTATAAATAAAAAGTCCTGTAAAAGGCACTGATTAAGAAATCTCATATTTTTAAAGGTCATGTGACGCCTTCGCATTCTGAGAACTTGTAAAGCTATAACGAAATCTGTGCCCACGATTCTAAAATAAATTGTACAATAAATTATAGCCAGCCTTAAAAGAAAGAAAAATGAAGTGATAAACAAAACATATATCAAAATTTTAGCGCAATGTAGCTTTCATAAATAAATAACGTTAAAACTTCTTAATTCTTGGCAACGGCTCCAATTTTGATCATTTTTTTTTAAATGTGCGTTTTTTAATATTATTCAAAATCAGAAATATCGCTAGTGGCGCAAATAATTATGTATATTATTTAAACAATAATAATATTTACAGGAAAGAATATTTAAAACATTTTTTTTCGCGATATTTGTAAAACATTGTTTTTATTGAAAATTCAAGTTCAAAAATGTTTCTCGCAGTCAAGATTGAATATTATTTATATTGTTTAAACAATAGTAACAACTTTTACAGGAAAAATCTATTTTTTTATGTTTTTTCGCGATATTCATGAAAAATTGAATTATTTTTATTGAAAATTCAGTATAATAAATGTTTTGAAATATTTCGAAGCTAATAATTATTTTTTTCTTCAAGCGTATTAACATGTTTAAATTATGTCACCAAAAACAGAAGTAGAAGTAGGACATTGTTTTACTAGTAACAAAATGTTAGTACCGAACGCCACCGTAGTGGACATTGTTTTACTAGTAACATAATGTTAGTTCCGAAAGCGCCGCCGTAGTGGGTATTGTTTTACTCAACGAGGTTTGGCCATAGAATAAACGCTCGAGGGATGCAGTGGGGGGTCATTTGTTGGCCTAGCTCAAATCTATTAATCAAATTGCCGTAGAAGTAGTAATAAATTATATCATATTTAAAAACGGAGTAAATGCTGCTCTATGCATTTTTAAAATATTCGCAAATTCCATAACGTTAAGTTGAAGTGACGCCCATGCGGACTAGTTGCTTGAATATGTTCTGGCCATGTGCCACGCCTACTTTTCCAGTCTCTCCTTATTATGTCGCTGGTTTTACTAGTAACATAATGTTAATACCGAAAGCCACCGGTGGCGCGCTATCCACTAGCCACTTGTCATATTGTGTCAACATGTAAGACTGTAGTTTGAATATTTGTACATTTATGATAAATAAATGAACTTTTGCATTTTAATACGCTTGAAAAATAGTATATATTACACGGAGTAGAACGCCTTTTTTTGTGTTTCGCCCAGTTTGCGGCAAATCCTGGGCTCAACACAAAAAAAGAGTGCGTTCTACTCCTAGTAATATAATATACTAATATTGTTTAAACAATAATAATGACATACACAGGAAAAAAATTTTTTTCGTGATATTTATAGATAAATGAGTTGTTTTATTGAAAATTGTGTATCGGAAATGTTTCTCACAGACATGTCTATACAGACAACTAAGGAAAAGTTTTTAGCTAACAGCAAGAATAAAAATAGATTTATATTAATCTTCTTTATTAGAAGCTGATTGAAAATAATTTTGAGTGTACTAAAGCAGAAAGTGATGCCGATCGTTTAATAGCTCAAACAGCTCTAGATTGCCTTTTTAACCCCCGACCCAAAAAATATTATAAGTTTGACGCGTATGTTTGTATGTCTGTCTGTGGCTTCATATCTCTTCAACGGGTGATCCGATTTTGATTCAGTTTTTTTATTTGAAAGAGTATTTTGTCGGGAAGGTTATAGGCTATATTAGATTTTGATGTTTGGTCGCCATCTTGAATTCGCCATGTTGAACTTCTCTAGAAATTGTCCGATTGAAGAAGAATTGAAAATGTGCAGACGATTATGGTAGCTGAACATGATTTAGGCCTCATTTTGATTCGGTTATATGAAACTGGTACGATTAGATACATCGATCGGGGGTTTTTAAAAATTTTCAATTTTAATTGTTCCTTATCTAGTTGTTGTAGTTGAGGAAATTGATGTTCTGGTATTATTGATGGCTCTATCACCAGATGATAAGGAATTGCATTTTTTTAGACCACCAAAAAACAATTTATTACCGAGAGTTTATTCAACAAAGACAGGCTTAAACGATTTTACAAATATCAAAAAGGAGCATCTTCTTTTTATTCATGCAATTTACAACATTTGATACAACATCGGCTGTTTATAGAAGTAAAAATCATTTTGAAAAAAAATTCAATGACGATGAGAAGTTACGTGCAGCAGCTGAAGCTTTTATAGTTGAAGATCAATATGAAGAAATACTTTTTAACGAAGGTATATTTTCTATTCTTGCTTTGTATGGAGCTAACACGTCCGTAAATTTAAAACGATTTATAACACTTGCCTCAAAAAATAAGAGCGTACAAAATCCGTCACTGCCTCCAACAGAAGATGCAGCTAAGCAGCATATCAAAAGGGGTATTTGCAAGTTCAGCAATAGAAAAATAATTCCACAATACTTCCCGAACAATGGGATTGGAAAAAAGAAAATTATTTGACGCCAGTATAAATGACGCAACCAGCAGCACCGGACAACATCTTAAAAAAACCTCTGCCCAAGGAATCACTACTTCCACATCCAGATTCTCTATCCAAGTCACTCACAACGAAAAAACTTTGTTTGTGAAAATAATTGTTTATGGAACTTTAATAATATATTTGAAATCCTCTACCCCAAAAACCCATAAAACGATACCCCACATCGGTAGTGGGGAGGGGGGTGGTGATAGGGGGGTGATAGTGGGGGTGGATGAAGTAAAAAAATATTTTGGGGTTTCTGATTCCTGTACACACACTAAATCGCAATTTTTTCTCATCCCCTTTAATAAGGGGGTGGGGGTGGTAATGGGGGTGGCTAATGCCAAAAATTTTTTTGAGACCTTAGCTTTTCTTGTATATACTAAATACCAATTTTATAGACTCTTACCTGCTTGATTGACCTATTTACCCCAAATTTACCCCAATTTACCCCCCAACCCCCAACCCTTCAACGGAACAAGATGAAAATAATCTAGTTTTAGATCTCGTTAAAGTACATTTGTGTACCAAATTTCAAGTCAATATCTCAAACGGTTCCAGAGTAAACGTGCGCACAAAAAAAAGTTACAGACAGACAGACAGACAGACAGACAGACAGACAGACAGACAGACAGACAGACAGACAGACAGACAGACAGACAGACAGACAGACAGACAGACAGACAGACAGACAGACAGACAGACAGACAGACAGACAGACAGACAGACAGACAGACAGACAGACAGACAGACAGACAGACAGACAGACAGACAGACAGACAGACAGACAGACAGACAGACAGACAGACAGACAGACAGACAGACAGACAGACAGACAGACAGACAGACAGACAGACAGACAGACAGACAGACAGACAGACAGACAGACAGACAGACAGACAGAAACTTAAAATCTCGACGTTTCATGACATTTTAAGCCTATTTGGACAATAAAAATTTTAAAAAATTTTTTTGTCGTTACTATAATTCCACTGGACGTGGAAGTAATAATTTTCTGTTCGTGCAAAACAGGATGCGGTGCAAGATGTGGATGCAGAAAGAGTGGTTTGCATTGCTCACCTGTATGCATTGTGTGTAGTGGAAATGACTGCAATATACACCCACCAGTTGAAGAAAATCATTCTATAGACTTGAACGAAAATTAGATCTTGTTTTTCAACTTTCGTAAAATTAAAATTAACAAATTACACCTACTTAATAGTGCAATAAAAATAAGTCTAAAAGTATGCGAACCTTGAAAAAATTAGTACAAGCAAGAAATTTGGTGTAGATGTTGCAGTTATCATCTTATTGAATATACTAAAATTACCCTAAAATCTAAGCTGTGATACGCCCACCATATTGAAAAATGGCGGCCCATTTTCAGATTCTTGTATATGAATCCTTTACCATTGTGAATAGGAAAACAAGTTTCAAATAAAAAATGTAGGCAATAATAAAATAAACAATTTTTGATATTAACATTTTTTTCTAAAAATCGAACGATTTTTAAATTTTAGGTCTACAAAAAAAAAATCAGCTCCAAGGACTAAACCTATCATGTCTTCAGTATTTTTGTGAGCTGAATCCGAATTTTCAATTTAAAAAATTTTCTACCGCGTAGATTTCGAGTAAACGTCAAAAGAGCATAACTGGGTAAGCATGGGAAAACTGCCCTTGAAGTAATATTGCTACTTTTTTTTATATAGTGTATATAAGCATTAGATGTAATTCTGCAAAATTTTGTAATTCGTTATAGTTTTCGAGTAAAAAAATAAACTGCGTTTACCAAATTTTTGGTGCTTTATATATAGTATACATCTACTTCAGATTGATTAGTAATAAAAAAATTAGGTTATTATTCTTCAAAGAAATGTTATTTTTAATTTTTTAATTTTTCAAAAAAATTTTTTTGACACTTCTGCATTAGGGACACCCACCAATTTTTTTTTAATAATTTATCATTTAGTGTTCTATAACATATATTTTTATGAAATACTTTGAATTTGTACAACATGCTGAAAAATAAAAAAATCTATGCTACTCTATTTTCCACAATAACATTCGTACTAATTATTAATTCACAGGTCAACATTTAGTTTGAAAATATACACCGGACTCTACCTAGATACCCAGGGGTTTTTGGAGTCGCTAATTCCGATGCCGAGGTCGGTTCAAGGTCGTTTGAAGGTCAAACTAAGAAGAGGTGGTTGAAAAAAATCTGAAAAAATTCACACATAGGTTTTTGGGGTCGCTGAGTCCGAATTCGTCGATTGACCTCTATCACCTTATGTTCAAAGTCGTTTGAAGGTTAAAGTAAGAATAGGAGGTGAAAAAATTGGAAAAAATTTATACGAGTGCTCACCGGCCTACTTATTGTCTGTTTGTCTGTCTTCCTTTATGTCTGCACACCAGTTTGTTTGCTTGTTAGTTTTTATTTATCGTCCGCCTGCATTTTCTCTCTGTCCATCTATCTGACCTGCCTTCCTGCCGGTAATTCTGTCTATCTTCCTGTCTGACTAAATATTTTTTCCTATCTGCAACGGTAAAGGATTTATCTACAGAAATCTGAAAATGAGCCGCCATTTTTCAATATGGCGGGCGAAGCCTAGCTTCCATTTTAGGGGACTTTTAGTATATTCATTAGGATGGCAAGTGGAACATCTCCACCAAATTCCTTGCTTGTACTAATTTTTTCAAGGTGAAAATTTATTTTTCCTGCACTATAAATAATAAAAAAATTTCTTCGTTTCGTAATTTATACGTCAATTCCGTATCTTTCCTATCATACCTGAATTTATTATGAAAAAAAAGATGAAATATTATTATATTTTTCTGTAAATATGTTTCAATAATGTTTCAATAATGTTTCAATAAATAATAAACATAAATACTAATCAAGAACAAATAATTATATTTACAAAATATTTCTTATACTAAAGTTTCAATAAAAACAACTCACTTTCTATAAATATAGCGAAAAACCATAAAATAAATTTTTCCTGTATATGTCATTATTATTGTTTAAACAGTACACAGGCCCACAAAAAAAAAAGTTGTCTGCGCCGGGGTACTGACCATACCTATCCCTTGTATTTTGACCCGCTGAATACGAATCTGACCTTAGTTTTTCCCCTATACGTCAGGTTTTTTTTTTAACAGCAAATAAATACATAAATATTACGATTCAACAGATTTTATTTTGCTGTTAAAAAAAAACGGACGTGTTGGGGAAAAACTAAGGTCAGATTCGTATTCAGCGGCTCAAAATACAAGGGATAGGTGTAGTCAGTACCTCCGCGCAGACCACTTTTTTTGGTTGCCACTGTGCCACACTCAGTGTGGCACAATCTCACGCAAAAAAAGTCATCTGCGCGGGGGTACTGACCACACCTATTCCTTGTATTTTGAGCCGCTGAACACGAATCTGATCTTAGTTTTTCCCCAGCACGTCAGGTTTTTCTTTTAACAGCAAATAAATATATAAATATTAGACTTTTTTGCTATAAAAAAAAACCTGATGTATAGGGGAAAAATTAAGGTCAGATTCGTGTTCAGCGGGTCAAAATACAAGGGATAGGTATGGTCAATACCCCGGCGCAGACAACTTTTCTTTTTTGTGGGCCTGTGGTATTAATAATTACTACACTCAAAGAAATAGTATGGGTAAATTCAGCAAAAAAAATGGTTAACTAGCAATATCGTTAATTTTGTTAAACCAAACTATATTGATGGTATTTTTAAACAAGAGGTGATTGTTATTTTAATTAATAAAAAGTTGTCGTACAACAAAACAAACATTAACTTAAAAAATAGATGAATAAGACTATTATTTTGTTCGTCTGACTATTGTTTTGTTGAATTTTGTCAAATTAAACTAGATAATAGTATATTTTATTTTTCACTATTATCGAATTGTAATTCTAACCCAGTATTAGTTCGCTGTATTATTGTACTTGGTAGACAAACTAATATTATTGTCGTCTTCTAGAAGTTCTAAAAGAATTACCATAAAATTTGATTGCTTACCACGTAGTCTATTATAAAAATTATTCCCAGATGACGCCACATACAAATCACTGACAATAATCAATCATGCATTATCTTATACTCTTATGAATTTATAGAAAATTAATAACATGATTGTAATGTTCAAATTCAATTCATCGATATATTTGGATGGATCTTATAAACGATCCTCTAATCTTTGGTTTGGGTGGTCTGATGTCTCAATACTGAGATTTTGGCTAACCAAAAAAAACTTCATCATACAATAAAAAGTGTAGATCAACCTAAAAATTAGTTGGTGAACAAAAAACAAAGTCGTTGTACTATTTAATTGTAGACCAAATTGAAAATGGTTAGTGAACATAAAAAAATGTCATTGTACTATTTAATTTGTTACAAGAAGATATGATTATTAAATTACAATTTGTTTACGAAAACAAATAAAGTTGTATGACTATTCTTTTCTGATTGATTTAACTATGAAACTAGATAGGCGCGATTTCATATGCTCTTTTTGGTTGAATTTACCTATCATTTTCTTTGAGTGTAGCTTCGAAATATTTCAAAATATTTATTATACTAAATTTTCATTAAAAGCAATTCACTTTTTCATGAATATCGCGAAAAAACATAAAAAAATGGATTTTTCTTGTAAAAGTTGTTATTATTGTTTAAACAATATAAATCATTATCAACCTTGGCTGTGAGAAACATTTTTGAACTTAAATTTTCAATAAAAACAACTCAATGTTTTATAAATAGCGCGAAAAAATTTTTTTAAATATATTTCCCTGTAAACATTGTTATTATTGTTTAAACAATATAAATAATTATTTGCGCCACTTGGGATATTTCAGATTTTGAATAATATTTAAAAACATACATTTAAAAAAAAATGATCAAAATCGGAGAATTAAGAAGTGAAAACCTTCATTGACTCGACTACATGTATTACTCATCATAAATCGGTACACATTTCAATTGCTTCGATTTACATAATTTACATAGACCACGCACAGACTATTTTTCAGAAGACTTTTCTATGTTTATTTATTTCCATTGTAATACATAATTTTTAGCGACCTTTTTTGAAGACCGTTCAATTTATTGCAATAAAAAAGCAACGTAAGAAATATTCGATATACTTCCAGCTTACACTAGCTAAGAAGTAACACCCCAGATATTTTAACGTATTTAAGTTACACCTATGTATGATTTAAAACTATGTAATTGGGTTTTGCTTTATAATTAATTGCAGTTCAATAAATATATAAATAAATTGGTCCAGTTGTTTAGGTCCATTGCCTCCAAAACGTTGCTTTGAACTTGTACCGGGAATGAGTGCAATTAATTTCAGATTATAAATCATTCTCCAAATGAGAAACGCAATTTTCAGGATTACTTTTTGTCAACTATAATTAAAACACAAATTATTGCACTAATTTGAAACCAGTTTAATTAATTCCCAGGCTGGCATATAAGTTCAGAATGCACAAATGACACAAAACAGTTTTGATGTAAATGCAAAAGCAGCACATTTAATTTTCAGGCGAGCCTTTACCCTTTATTAATTTGAACGAACTTCTGATTGCATAGCCAACAGGATAGCTATCGGAGTGATTGCATAAATTATTGCAGTAACACTGTGCAACCACAACTTATTTAAAAAATAATCATATCTGCATTCGTTTACATTAATTTGAGTCTATCAGAAAACATTTACACAAATGTGAAACACTTGTCCATCACAGTAATTAAAATTATAAAGAACGCGCTCCTAGGCTTCTGGAATTTCAATAGGAATCATATAAATATAATGCATTCTATCCTAAATTCTTTTATCATTCTAATTAACGTATACATATCTAAGAACATTTTTCGCCGATTCCTTAAAAATATCCAAAGCAGCGCCTGTATAAGAAAATAACATCGATGATGTGTCAGATCGTATACCAATATCTGCCATACTGTGTCTTGCAAAAAAGTATGAGGTTATCCTAAAAGATCAGTTGACAATATACTTAGAATTCAATAATCTTCTCGATTCTAATAAATATTACGCTACAGAGGCCATTAAGAAATTAACATGTATGATAAACGCTGGATTTGCTCGAAACTCAGTTCAGTTCGAGCAACGAGGAACAGAACCTGAAGATGGTAGATGAGATTCTGCCGAAACGTTGTTTAGACAACCGTGGTTTCAGTAGGAGCATATTAACTACGCGGGAAAGTACAACAACACTTCATTTAACACCCGCGAAAACCTAAAAAACAACGGTTGTCTAAACGACGTTTCGGCAGAATCCCATCTGCCATCTTCAAGCTCTCGCTGAAAGCTGTCTACTGCTCCTCGTTGCTCGAACTGAACTGTTCAGAGCGGATTATCACAATTCCTTTAAATATTTGTCACGTGCTTCTAAACGTCGAACAAATGAAGGAAATTACATTAAATCTTCACAATACCAGCTCGGGTGCCATTATCCAAATCTCATATGTGTTGTTTTTTATTACCAGAAACTATTAAACAAAGAAAGGTAATAAAACAAAGCCATATAAACCAACAGTTTATTTTACAACTATAACTTATAAATTAGGAGAGTTATAATTACATTAATATTACTAATTATATAAAAGTACGCAAGCGAAGTGCCCCACGCCACTTTCATGTTTGTTCAGAACTTCTCGTCTCTCGGGATGCATTTCGCATAGGGCTTAATTCTAATGTAATCATATTGCGAGACGTACTAACTACCAGTGCTCGACTTAATAAATTTTACGTAAAGCACAAATTTTTTAATAAACATTTATTTCGTTTACGAGGAAGATATTTTAACTTAAATAGATTTACAGATCAAATTATATATTAGGTAAATAATTAATAGATATTATAAATAGTTTTATAGTGAAAAAATACACAGAGATACATAGTTTTGGCGGTCGTAGCGGACGTGATATTTCTGTACAAAACTTGAATTAATGATTGAGTATGAATATAGTATGAAAAAAGAACATCTCATGTAGGAATTTTTCAGGGTTAAATGACAGATTGCACTATAAGAACAATTTGGATTGTATTTTTACAATTGGAAAAAAATGCTATATACATTTTCTCTGTGTAGACACTATTTTAAACTACCTTGAAATTAAGGGCAAACGGCTATCTAAACTTTATACACGGAACTAAGTACTCTGATTTTCAAATAAGCTTATGCAAAACTTTTTCGGAATTGCTCATGGTCTCCTGAGATTGTTTTAGTCATTCCACCCTCGCCTTCTGAGTTATTCTAAACATAAAATTTATTCTCTTCTCCCCTCATTTTATAAGTAAGTATTAAAGTTTTAAAGAATTTTTCGCTCTATTTTTTTTACTTTCCATAAGAAATGTAAAGATCAGAGTATATGATTTAATTAACTTAAATTAATGAAAATAAAAGCAGAGATATGTAAAGACCAATACATAATGCAAAAATATAAAATATGTTATGAATATAGAATAGAATATAGAATATAAGAGGTAAAACATCATTTCCAACCCGCATGAGTCTCTATACTGCAGCTCACCATATTAATATTAAGATATGAGATAATTACTAAATATATTGCTTTCCGACATGACCCAATTTTATAACTGTCTTTTATAGTTATCCATTAATGGGATTGCTAGCTTTGCACACATTTCGATTAATTATGGAAATTCATGTTGGGCATATATCTACACAAAATCCACCAACCAGACTTCACTTCCACTATAAGTAAAATACCCAGGTACATGTCAGCAATAAGGCACGTAAAGCGGGACGCTTTTAATTTTAATTTAGTGTATTCAGATTACAACTGATGATAGCTATCCCTTCAATTTCTAAGCATGTCTCAAGATCGCTGATTTTGTTCTTGAAGTTCTTTTATTTTTAATTTTTATCACTTATATTTTATATTTTTGAACTAAGTCCCAGCTTTAAACTAAAAATACATAAATAAAGAAGTAACAATAAAATATAATGATGGAGTTAAAATAAAAAAACATTGCATTGTATTATTACAGATGAAATTAACGGATTTAATAATGAAATTAAGTTAGTGTAGTACAAAATGCTATGTAAATTGAATAACAGTTAGAATATCACACGCAAAATTTTGCTATCTCTTAGCAAACACACATCTATACACAATCATTGGCTTTGGACAAGAAGATAAACACACATTAAAAAAATCTAAGAAATGCACGTTGAAACAAAAATTTCAATTGCAATACTAAATACACACAACACTATTTCTGACTAGTCTATTTAACAGGGCATAATAACCCCGACTCCTATACAGGGTATCCGGAAATTCGAGTCGTTTTTGCAAAAATATGAAAAAAAAGTTTCTATAGACACGTCTGGAAATGCTTCCGTTTTTTATTTTTTTTTCATATTTTTACAAAAAATATCACTACCCAAATTTAACGACGTACATTTCCGGACAGTGCAACGGTATGGATTGAGATATTCAAAAAATTGTTCAATTGTGTATAAAAGCGTGAATATTGTCATGACAATCCGGGCGTACATTAGAAGTCATTTCATAATATTGAGCCACTTCAAAATTTAACTGGGAATTCTTAATATTCGAAATAACCAATATTTATTTTTTCTATATTATGGTATGATTAATTTTCACTTAATACACATTTTAGGTGCTGAATATGGAAGTTAAAATTAGCATTTCATTATGACATTCCACTAAAAAACTGGGATATCGGCCAAAAATTACAACATTAATAACATCAATTCCTGCAATAATTGTAAAGTTGACAAAGGGGTCAATTTTCTCTCACTAATTTCCTTTAACATCTATAGTGAACACTTGATGTGACGTGTGTTGGGATTGACAGGTTGGAACAAGTAACATTTCTAACTAGAAACTTTCAGACGAGAAAATAACGCCTTAGTTGAAGTGAAGGAAGATATAATATATATAATAAGCCCTGAGTACGATTTAAATGTAAATTACAACGAAACGAAAATTATGACTGTAGATCGAGCAAAAGGAAATCATCCGAACACGTTAAACATTGGCGAATTTGAGGTTGTAAAGTATATGATATTGGATAATTCGGTGCAACAGCAACTCAATTCTCCAAGAAGGAAAGAGCTTTATTGAGATCGTCTGCTTATAGGTTATCACGGCAGATACTGTGATATGTGCCATGCAAAATACAGTTAATATAATACAATGGCTAACCGTTTTCGAGATATGAGCGAAAAACAAAAAATCGGGACCTTCTTCGTGCCCCCCTGTACCTCACCGCACCTCGTATATTCGGGCACTTTTGGTATGTTTATCTCCTAAATAGTCCAAACACAGCTCTCAAGTCAAAAATTGGGATATCGGCATTTCCCTCTAGAAACCATTCATTGATAGGACTATATCTACAATCATTAGAAATCTATGGATAATAATTATAAACGGTGGCAACTAGGTTACCATGGACGCGTGCTTTTTCAACAAGTCCATTTATCAATTCAATCAAATACACAATAAATAACAAAATTTGAATTTTTAACTGCTATCTTGGTTTATGAAGGGCTGTATTACTTTTATACATAAAAGAACAATCGTTATACTATGCTGTTGCACTATACTTCATTAAATTAAATAGAAACAAGACTAAAAAAGATGAAGATGATATCTAATAATTTACACGATTATCTCCATCATTAATACTTCGCAAAGGTGAATTATTTAGTAGCTGCATATTAGAAACGGCCTTTGCCAAACATTGAATTGAAGTTGAATTTAAGTTATATCTTTGCATCCAATATTAATAAAATATCGGATATAAATGATTTTCTAAAATTCCAGTCTATTGTCATTCGATTTAATCAAACTTAACTAAGCTATATGAAAAGCAATAAAAGGAATCTATTTTTTTTCCAAAAGGAAACTTTTCTACTAAAAACTATGTTTTATTTGATACCGAACTGAGCTGTGTATCACACTCGTTTATATCATACAGGCTGTCTGCTGTATCCTTACAAAACATTTTGCATGACAATATATTGACCCAAAACAAGCAAAAAAGTCTTATACAATTTTTGCTTTACTCCAATGGTTTTGCTTAAATTCATTATTTTCTAAAAATCCGATATTTTCAGGCCAGGTAATATATATAAAATATTGTATAGCTCAAAATAAAACCAAATTCAATGTCTTCTTACGACCTACATCTCCCTTTTTATTATGTTTATTGCATTGATAATGAGACATACAAAACAAAAAAGAAAACGACTGTGTCTCTTTCATAAAAGGAATCCTCCGCTGTCGGCGATGATGATTCAAAGAAAATGTTCATGTGCTTTTCATACTTCGTTGTTTAGCCTACGTTTACAGTGGAGAGGAGAGCAAACAGTAAGGTAACAAGCAGCGAAGCGCAGAGCATTGATGAAAGATGCGAATGCACATATAGTGAAATATGTTAGTAGCGGCGATAGTCGCGAAAGGCTTTTGATATGTCTCCAAAGTAGTTCGCCGAAAACGTGATGCAATACGGAAAATGTTAGATGTTGTAGTGTGCACGAAATGAATACTAAATCATCAGCATCCTAAAATAATGCTGCTTGATTTTTTAATCCCATGAAGGAGGGCACACAAATACTTCATTAATTAATTTTTCGGTATCCATTTTCAATAATCCTCTTGAATTTAACCATTTTTATCTCGAACAAAGCAGATAAATCAAATCCAACTGAATTCGCTATTATGCTCTTTCAAGGCATGCCATATTTGTCGCTGCTTCACTATGCGTGTCTTAACTTACCGGCATTAGTTTAATTTCTTCGCTTTGCTCGATTTTTCTAGTTTTAAAGTAAATTTATAGTAAAAATAATAAAACCGTGTAATGAACGAGGTAATGAATTAAGTGTTTATTGAAATTAAATTAACCGCTATTAATTTAATTACTACAATGGTTAAAGAAATTTTCGATAATAAATAAAAAAATGGTATTATTTTATTCTCATCGGTAAAATACATTTTTTCAGACAGTGAATGACTGAGATCAGTGACAATCTTTCAATGAAGACACAAGGACCTTCAAAAGACTGACCTGGACGTCCTACTTTTTCTTATAAATGCTATAGATTAAGCGTGATTTGTGAAAAGTTGCTATGACAATGAGTAAATTAATGTTTAATGTTAGTGTTTTCACTTCTAAACTGACTAAACAAGGTGAAAGTAAAACTGTTTTATTATTTTTAAATGACACTGTTGCAACACTCTTCCGCCTTCTGTTTCTAGTTGTACTGTCTAAACTGAAAACATTGCATACTTCTAATTAATTTTAAATAAACAGATAGGTTTGAGTTAGAAATAAATTTATAAGGATTTTTTACTTCTTTTAGGCCAACATGTCAACCTGCAAAATATTTGTACATATACACCAAACACCCTGTATTATGTAAACATTATATTAGAAGGATACGTTTTTGTTATAAACAAAAATGTGGAGATATTCTAAGTTTCTATAAGTTATATTGCTTGAATTTGTGATTCAGATAAATGATTCGACTAACTTGTAAATGTGGCTATAAAAGATAAGCTAACCTAAAAGAAAATGTAGTGGTAAAATAAGAAAAATTTAAAACTTGCATTGACTAACAACTTGGGAAAACATGTAGTGATAGTATTACCAAAGGCACCCAGCCATTCAGTGACTTTATACTAAAGTGCTGATTAAGTAGCGAGTCGACTTTCCACTTAGGAGTAAATGATGTCGTAGACTGACCTAGGCAAATGGTCGGCGATGAAGGCTTGAACTTTTTCTTTACGTGACACTGGAGTGTATTTCTTCAATGGGAAAGTACGAATTATGGCGTCGTTGAGAGCTCTCAGCACAGGAGTTAGGTCATATTCCTGAAAAAAGAAAAGAAACATTTAATAACATCTAGCCTGCTAGATATTATATAGCAGCACTTTACAGTTACTGATGTCTTAATGGAAAAGCTTCTCGGCTGAAATTTTATATTATCCATTGCCTTGGAAACATTGCAAGTAAACGATATGATAGTTTGTGAGCACTTTCTAAATATTATGAATATCTTATGCGTTTTACTTGTCTGCGGTTAGGTATGCATTTTCAAAAGCTTTCAGTCTGAAAGTGCATTTTAGTGTATTGCTGGCATACAGTAAGTATAACCTGACCGAATATTTTATCTCGTTTGTAAATTTACTGTTATTTTATAATTTTGTTACCGCATTGGAATTAAATCGTGAGGAGAATTTCTTTCTGGGGTTTTCATGGAATTCTCATTTCCCTTATAATCCAGGAAAAATCGACATAAAAACTATTGCAAGGTGGAAAAAAATTGTAACAGGCTGAATTTTTTCATCGACCTTAGTATTAATGGTTCTTAATAATGTGTGAGAGTTTCTTATCGATTTGACCGCAGCGGGGTCAATTACACGGTGTCAAAGTTCACGAAAACAGCATTTTGCAAATATCTTAAAAACGGTGATCTTTTCGAAGGAAAACATAATTTACTAATTTGTAACATCATAAAAACGAATCCAGAAGTCTTTTCTGGGAGAAAAGACAGATCCCTGAGGAACTCGAAGTACTAGTTCTTGTACTTCTGACAGATCCTTCCCTAGTTTTACCTCCAAAGTTCTGCCTTCCATGTAGGACATTATCCGATATAAAATGTTACCCCTAATCCCCATGTTGTAAAGTTTATGCTTTGGCAGGTCCCTATTTAGGGTATCAAGGGCTGGAATGAGAATAGTTTCTGATCGAGGTGAGACTATTTTAACAAATTACTTCAGTTGCTTTATTTATTTTACAGCATTTTCAGGAATTGTAATTTTTTTTCTCTGTAGATATAATATTTTCTGATGGTGGAAAAGTATTTTCGGCGAAAATATTTCGATTGGCCTCCTCGAAGAGGCTTGGTTGTGATACTCCTTTCTGGAGTAATTCTTGTAATTGTTGCTTATGCCATAAATACGAGGAGAAAAGTAAAAAGAAAGAAAACTATAGATACTCAATTCTGACTTCAGCAATTTTGGGACTTGAATCTATAGATGAGTTGTCAGCTCAATTAAATTTAAATGCTCTTAATGAGGGTGGCGGTATTGAGTCAACATTTATTAACCACGATGCCAAATAGCATAAATCATGCGATTGGCAATCTTAAAATGCGTGCAGCAGAGAGGGCTAAAAAAGTGGCCTTAATTTCTGATGTAAACGAACCACAACAAATTATTTCCTCTGCTGGTTCCTTTCAAACCGTAGCCTACGTAAATGATCAGGCCTACGCATTGGATTTCAATGGCGGCCGTCGGAGTCCTAGCATTCCGGTGCATTCTGAAACCCTTAACGCTTTCTTGAATATTTCTAACAAAATTATATGAACTAATACAACAAAGATATGCTTAAAAATGATTTACGTTATATAATTAATAATAAAATATATTATAAAAACATAAATAGTTTTCTAAAAATAAATAAATAATATGTAAATGATTAAGAATCAGTATTATTGTACTATTAAATAAAATATATCTATAAAACTAAAATACACACTTGATACCTTATTGATTAAACACTTAAACACTTCTAATAATAGTTAAAAACAAAACAAAAAATAATTATTTCTTTAATCTCTAACAGCAATAAATTGTGGATAACAAAAATTTAAAATGCCTCTCTAATAATAAGTTACAACAGTTATTGTAATAAATATTAAAAGATCGGTACATACACGAGTATGTAGAACATATTTATTTTAAATTTAATTCCTATCACAGAGATTGCAACTTTTCAACTTTTCTTTTACTTCCACATCCAGTGGAAGTATAGTAACGACAAAAAAATTTTTAAAAATTTTTATTGTTCAAATAGGCTTAGAATATCATGAAACGTCGAGATTCTAAGTTTGAGCGAAAAAAATTTCTGTCTGTCGGTCTGTCTGTAACTTTTTTTGTGCGCAAGTTTACTCTGGAACCATTTAAGATATTGACTTGAAATTTGGTACACATAATATGTACTTTAACGAAATCTGGTACTAGATTATATTTTCATCTTGTTTCGTCGAAGGGTTAAAAATTGGGGTAAATTTGGGATAAATAGGTAAATCAAGCAGGTAAGAGTCCATACAATTGGTATTTAGGATATACA
The DNA here is from genome assembly GCA_936432065.2 of Rutpela maculata. Taxonomy (NCBI): domain Eukaryota; kingdom Metazoa; phylum Arthropoda; class Insecta; order Coleoptera; family Cerambycidae; genus Rutpela; species Rutpela maculata. The sequence continues at coordinate 164,986,174 of OW386289.2, read as the reverse complement.
AGAGAAGCTAAGGTTTCAAAAAAATTTTTGGCAATAGCCACCCCCATTACCACCCTCACCCCATTATTAAAGGGGATGAAAAAAATTGTGATTTAGTACTACCACCCCCTATCACCATCCCCACCCCTCTACCGATGTGGGTTATCGTTTTATGGGTTTTTGGGGTAGAGGATTTCAAATATTATATTATTAAAGTTCCATAAACAATTATTTCCACATTCAATGTTTTTTCGTTGTGAGTGACTTGGACAAAAAATTTAAATGTGGAAGTAATGATTCCTTGGGCAGCGGTTTCTTTATCAGACTTTATTTTAATCTCTTCATTGCTAGTCATTTTTTTTTCTTATTACACCTCATTTTTTTCCTCACTGATACGATTATTTTTCACTTTAGAATAATTGTTCAACAATATATTATAAAAGTATATCAAGTCTCTCACAACGAAAAAATTTTGTACGTGGAAATAATTGTTTATGGAACTTTAATTAATATTTGAAATCATCTACCTCCAAAAACCCATAAAACGATATCCCACATCGGTAGTGTGGTGGGGGTAGTGAAGGGGGGGTGGTATTGGGGATGGATGAAGTAAAAAAATATTTTGAGGTCTTTGGTTCTTGTACACACATTAAATAACAATTTCTTTTCACCTCCTTTTATAATGGGGTGGAGGTAGTAAGGAGGGGGTGTGGCTAATGGCAATTTTTTTTTGAGACATTAGCTTCTCTTATATATACTAAATATAAATTTTTTTGGACTCTTACCTGCTTGATTTACCTCTTTACCCCCATGGACTCAAATTTACCCTTCAACGGAATAAGATGAAAATATAATCTAGTTCCAGATCTCGTTAAAATACATACGTGTACCAAATTTTCAGTGAATATCTTAAACGATTGCAGAGTAATTGTACGCACAAAGAAAGTGACAGACAGACAGAATTTTTTTGCTCAAACTTAAAATCTCGACGTTTCATGACATTCTAAATCTAAATGAACAATAAAAATTTTTATTTATTTTTTTGTCGTTACAAGACTTGCACTGGATGTGGAAGTAATTGCTTACTAAAGTGATTAACGCAGATTACTGAATTTTTTTTCGAGATAAAATGTTTTCGGTGAATGCTGTGAGACCATTTTTTGCCAGGTTCTTGTCCGACGGAAAACGAAACAGTAGTATATCGTTGTTTATTGTAATTTGATTTGCACTGGCACACAACATCGACGCCATCGACGGGGCATTCTTTTAATTGACATTCATTAATTAAGGGCGTTTTCATAATGTTCACAGTATAAAGATACAGTAATAAATCAATATCTAATTTCAGTATTAGGAGGCTGAATCATTTATTTGTAGTATTTCTCACGATCTATTTTGTGAATTATTACTGTGTTAGGCACATTAAATATTTAAGTAATTCCCTTTTCATTCGACTCCAGTACAAATTGAAATCCAATTAGTTGGCACTAGTCCATACTCAACTTAATACTAAACAAATTATACGAAGAAATAAAATATTAATCTTGCAAAAGAGCGCTAAATCCACCCGTAGCCGCAGTAACTTTGTAAAGTCGTAGGACTCCTTTCGTGACGTCACACGCGGACTCGAGTGCAATGCGGTGGCCTGATAAAATCATTTACGTAGGCCACGTTCAAACCCGATTAAGAAGATTGCAGGCTAAGCCACCAAACAAATACCTTTTGACCTACCCTCCTACAAAATGTAGGTAGAGAGGGAGGGAGGCTGTGGTAGAGGTTAAAAATTGGTTAATGAACTATAGTGTATTGTATAGAAAAGTTAGTACGAGTTGTGTCATACGGCTTATTATAACTCAGTTTAAGTTCAGTTCAATTTATTCAGATGAAATTCACAACTTTTAATTATATTTACAGTATGGTAAAGTAGCACCTAGATTAATCAGTAATTTGTGATCAGCTCCCGGGTCCGTTTATTATAATTAATTAATGAACGAATGAGATATGTAGATACACATGGATATGCATATAAACCTTGTGTAGACATGTCCAATTAAGGAATTTAACATATTCAATATTTTCTTGTAGGATCTATATAACTAGTTAAGATTTAGGACTGATGTATACAATATAAATATTCGTGTAAAACATAATCTTACCATTCTGCAACATCGTAAATATATTTTCAAGAGGTCTTTTACAATATAGCAATATGTATTAACAAAATTGATTATATCAACTTCAGTATGTATTTTATCATCTTCTTTTTTCTTTCTCTTCCTGAAGATTATAATTATATGGTGTATAATTTGTTCATTACATTTTTTTTATATAATTCATTGGACATAGGTGAAAAAACAGGATCTGGCTTTCAGACTCTGAACTTTTGCCATTTATTTGTCAATATAAAATTGTTTTATCAATATAAAATTGTTATTTATATATTTAACTTCCTGTTTTTTTTTCACGTGAAAAACGCCACTACACATCCATACCCAGGCCAGGATTCGAACCCGGGACCCCGTGGTCACAAGCCTAACACCTTAAACACTGCGCCACCGAGCCGATATAAATTTATTTATAATTTGTTGATAAATAATAAATGTGTTATAATAATTATTACAACAATCAATTTATTTTTGTTCCGTATATTCCTTGTTTGGGCGGGAATTGTATGAGAAAGATTATTATTAATAATGTAGATATATATTCTCCGTCTTATAATAAGCAGCACCTCTGTCTATATAATAGAACAGCCAAACCAAGATATAGTTGGTTATTTAGGGCGAATAAAATCCAAGACGTGATTCAAGAGGACAATGGCTGAACAATTTATCTAATTTGGCTGATTTCGATCTATTGTTCTACCTTGAATTCACGATAGGTGGCCGTAAAATTGTGTGCTTGTGCTAAGCAAGACTTATTATTCAATATTTATTTTTAGACTTCATTCTTTCTCATGTATCTTTATTTTCAATTTTTAGACAAACTCAGTATTTGCTTCAAAATATAACAAAAATGCAGCGATAACTATATTATACTGCGGTTATCAGATACTTTTGTAGGAGAATAGCTCTTGACCGGTTTCTTTTATTCGGATATTCTGGGTTTGTTAATTATAATTATGACTTATGACATTTTTAAATTCATTTCACAGATAGATCGCAAATCGTATGCGTAACATACCCTAACCGATTCTATTTTAATTCAGTTAATATAACAAAAAAGGTTCCACGGCGATCAATCCTAGGCTCAACTTTTTCATGCTCTTGTAAACGACTGTGTAGTTCATCTTGATATTCTTTTCTCTTCATTACCACTGTAAAGAATATCAAGACAAACTACAGTATTTATTCTCTCCAGAGCATTATACAAAGTTGAAAAAGGATCCTACATCAAGAACTGAATGGCAAACGGGGACGGCCAATAAGAATTCATTGATCCAAGTAGAAGAACAACGTTGCCTGCTATCAAGTAAAACTATACCACAACGACTGTCAAAGATTCACAAACCTGGACATCTTTTGAGGCCAATCGTCAGCACCTGCGGATCACCTACTCGTGAATTGGCTAGATATGTCGCAGGAATACTACAACCCTATATAGGCAATACCAGCAGCTATGTGAAAAACTCCGGACACTTTGTGGAAAGGAAAAGGTTCACAAATAAAGAGCAGTGATATCATGGTGAATTCGATGTGGAAGCTTTGTTCGCCAACACACCGATTGAGGAGACAGTCAATCTGATACGCCAGCAACTTGTCCCAAAGGATTAAGAAAAGATTCGGTTCGATTATGTCTATCAGCATCATATTTTCTGTGAAACGGAGAGTTTTACGGGCAAAAGTACGAAGCAGTTATGGTTCACCACTTTCATCGGTAATAGCCAACATATGCATAGATGCATTTGAAGAAAAAGCTATATGCTGTAGTGTACAGAGAAACCAAAATGTTAGTGACGTTATGTTGACGACACGTTCCTCATATGGCCACTGTCTATTTTCTTCGACCATCTAAATAACCAACATCCAAATATCAAGTTTACGATAGAGATCGAGCAAGAGGGAGTTTTGCCTTTCTTAGATGTATCGGTGAAACAGTCAAGCAACGATGGCTGTCCCATGGAGTCTACAGAAAGGAAACACATACCGATCTTTACCTGCATGCTACATTCCTCAATAATGAAAGGGTCGTTAGTCAGAACATTGTTCCACAGAGTCAATATAATATGTGCATGATGACATGATGAATGCAAAACCAGAAGAGCTCAGGAACGGGTATTTACCAATTGGAGTGCTTATGTGGTAAAAGTTACATTGGACAGAAAGGGCGTAGTATCCAGTGTAGAATCAAGGAACACCAGGAAAACACAAGATCAGTTAGTAGTGGCGGAACACGTTCATCATAATGAGAACCATAAAATCGACTACGAAATATCAAATTGCATAGAAATATGCGCTATTACCCAAGGATAATTAGAGAATTATTGGAAATTATGAAAAACAAGGAGAACTTCCTGAAGAATTCCTAAATGTACTCTCATTATCTCTTGTTATTGGTGAACGATATTTGTAACCGAAGTCGACGAACCTGAGAAACATACAAACCTACACATACACACACTTCTCTTGTTTGTTTATTAAAGATTATTCCTAAGTCATGCAAAGTAATGCGTGCTTTCCACGTCACATTAATGTTATTACTCTTATTCCAATCGAGATTCGAATATTACCTGAAAATCTGGAAAAATATGTGTAACGTTAAGTGATATTTAAAAATAACTTTTAGGATAAGTAAAAAAAGAGGTTTAAAAACTTTATAACGTATAACCGTATGCGTATCGCTGAGGGTATATAGCAAAAAGGTAGAATAAAAAATTTGAATTTTAATACGAAAGACCCTTTAGGCGAATGTGTGATAAAAGAGTGACATAAAAATGGGAATATCTCGTGTATTCCCCTGCTGGCGGTAATGCTGGCAGGGTCGCTTGCCATGCAGATTATGAAGTCGCCCAGTTATAAGATAGAAATTTTTTTCGCGTTACACAACATATTCGGACATAACTATTAAGTGTTGCATGGAAAATTGATTCGAATAAACTTATATCCACACAAATAATTACAATTTCAATTCGAACTATGCAACAAACTAACATTATTACTTTCAACTTACATCTATTATCTAACTTGTTGCGTTAATATAGAATCGTCGAAACTATGGACGGTTTTATACATTTTTATATCATCTCCAAGCAGTAAAATTTTACAATTTTTACTGAATAAACAATGCCATTTATAAACAATAGAAATAACAGGAGACCCAAATGTGACATTGCAATCGTAAATATTTTTTTTTACTAATCAAATCGAGGAACCAAATGGGGTAATAATTCCGATGTAATTTTTATGCTTAGTTCAATTGCAATAAGCCAAGACATTCTTTACGAAACATATTAGATTGGATTATCAGCGCCTTGATAGGGGCTTGTTGATGTAGCTATCAGCCCTTGATTTCCCCAAGTAGGTGCAACTTCACTCTCGCTAAGCCTTTATAGCGCATTTCCTCTTCCTCTTGGTGGTACGTTCTGTGTCAGGCCCATTGGATGCATATATCTGTTAGGCCGACAGTGCCCCCTTAGAAGACCGACCACTATTCTAATGGCCCTTCTGTTCTAACGTAGTAAGTCTTCTGTAAATTTAGTAAATCGGTCTTTAATGAATCACTTGGCCTTTTTGTGTCAAGGAGAATTTCTCCAGTATTCCAGAGATTTATTTTGTTTCTATTAATTACTGGGTGTTCGTGTGCATGGCTTAGCTACGCAGTAAAAGGATTGGGATCATACTAGGGCCTTAGACACTGCTTCCCTGGTCATTTGCATTTTAAATTTTCATGTGTCCTGATACTTTCACCATGGTCATTCTAATCTGACTTCCAAGATCTATATATGGGCATTTAAGTATTTACATACCAGTCTTGAATTACTGTGTAACTGCTATTTATTTTAAAACTGCTTTGTTATAGAAGAAGACGGCAATCAGTTCCGTGTCTTATTAATTTTTTGTATATATTGTGGCCATTTAAGTTGAAATACTATTTCATATTTGCCTAATTTATCGAAATTCATTACTTTTGACCTCATCCCGTAAATCATAGCCCAGACCTGTCTCTTGAAACCATCCGTACACCAAACTGTTTGTGTCGATATTGGGAGACTATTTTCCCAGCCCTGGTTCTATGGTATTTTAATTTGAAAATGAATACCTTGGGATTGTAATGCCCGTAATATAATAGCATCCACCTACAACTCTGTATACTTTCTACTGCTCCATTTCGTGCTGCTGTTAAGGACCCTGCATTAGTCTGTGTGTCACTAATCGAACTTCTCCTTCGATAAATATGTATATTGGTGCCAGATCCTCCAACATGGCTGTTGGAAATTTTTTTACCGTGGCGCACAGGCAAGTCAATTTTGCTCCATCGTTTAACAGCCATTGCTCTTGACTGCAGTGTTTTAGTCTACCATGTTATTGATCCATATGTCATACCCACTGTATAATCACAGGTAAAACACATCACAATGATTAATACATAGAGTAATTTTTTGATTTAGCTAGAAATTTTGTCCGCACATATGCACCTCACTACGGCAATTGGTGATTTCTGTGAAACTTATTGCTTATGTGCATTTTTACAATACACTAACAGTCTCTCGAATATTTTATGTACCCTCGAGGGCCCATGCTAATTAATCTCTTAAATCTTTTATCCTTGTACATTGTAAGTTTAATAAAATGAAAAGGCTTCTTCAATTTTTATTACTATTAACCTTTCAGCTTAATTTATAAATTACCTTTTCTTTTATGTAGCTTCAGGAGTTTATTATTATATATTAAAACTCTGAATTATGAAAATGTATAGAGAAGATATCAATAGAAAAATTTGATAACAATTGATTTTGAGTTTTAGTATTAATACAAATGAATTTAGAACAAGCTCTTTAGAAATTTGCTCTTTGGCCTTTACGTAGCAGTGAATTATTACTTCAGAACAAACCCAAGCATCTGGCTGCTAGTGTTCTAGCTGAATTTGTGAAATTAATCGTCGTTCGCCCTTTTAACAATTAAAATGTCTTCAGAGTTCATGTGTGTTTAATCGTGTTCTATTAATACTTTCGAAGAAATTCAGCACATCTAGTTACATTATAAGAGCAAGGAAAGGAGTACAAATATATAAAACCGAATAATAATAATAATAGTAAGAATAATAATAAAAAACCGCTGCCCAAGGAATCACTACTTCCACATTCAAATTTTCTATCCAAGTCTCTCACAACGAAAAAATTTTGTATGTGGAAATAATTGTTTATGGAACTTTAATAACATAATATTTGAAATTCTCTACCCCAAAAACCCATAAAACGATACCCCACATCGGTAGTGGGGTAGGGGTGGTGATAGGGGGTAGTGGGGGGTGGATGAAATAAAAAAATATTATGAGATTTTTGGTTCTCGTATACAGTACACACTCTAAATCATAATCTTTTCTCATCCCCTTTAATAATAGGGTGGGGGTGGTAAAGGGGGTGGCTAATGCCAAAAAATTTTTTGAGACCTTAGCTTCTCTTACATATACTAAATACCAATTTTATGGACTCTTACCTGCTTCATTTATCTATTTACCCCCATTTATCAATTTACCTCTCAACCCTTCGACGGAACAAGATGAAAATGTAATCTAGTTTCAGATCTCATTAAGATACATACGTGTACCAAATTTCAAGTCAATATCTTAAACGGTTCAAGAGTAAAATTACAGACAGACCGACATACAGACAGACCGACATACAGACAGACCGACATACAGACAGACCGACAGAAAATTTTTTCACTCACACTTAAAATCTCGACGTTTCATGACATTCTAAAAGCCTATTTGAACAATAAAAATTTTTAAAATTTTTTTTGTCGTTACTATACTTACTATACTCCACTTCCACTGGACGTGGAACTAAAATTTACCAAAACATATGCTTTGAAGACCTTTTCTCACTCTGGAGGTCAAGATTTTTTATACAATTTGGAGGAAATCTTATATCTATAGAGTGGGTGAATTACAGAAGCGGAGTTTTCCAAGGAGAGTCTGTCCTATATTTCTATAGTTTAAAGGTCCGCTTTTCACGTTTTTGAATAACTCGAAAACTACTGCCTCTAGCGAAAAGTATCCATACAAAATTAAACTAGATGAAATTTTCTAAAAATAAGTTCTTAGTCATTTTTTATGTAGGATCAATACTTTACGAGATATAGAAGGTGGAAAAATCGAGAATTAAAAAAATCATGTTTTAATGGTATAAAATGAAAGTTTGATGTTAAATGACAATATCTAAGTGCAATAATGCTGGACAAAGTATGTTTGTTTAGGAGACCACACATAAACACCTGGAACAAATAATATAAATAATATGCGGTCCTCCCCTTCCATTCCATGTTTAGTTCTCTTATGTAAGTCGACAAAATAACTTATATGCTGCGTGCCTAGAATCATCCGCCAAAACCTGATCTAGCCACACTGCCACCAACCAAAGGAGCTGCGCAACAACAGGTAGGTATAAACTCAGAAGCACTCAGACAAACTTTTTTCTGCCAATTGACGCCGCACGCCGTATTAATAATGTCATGTATTTTGTATTATTCCGTGTACTGTATTTTGAGTTTAGCTGGAAAATCCCGTTTTGAGTTAAATCTTATTCGATCATAAAAACAAGTTACTTTGTTCGGTCCACTTATTGCAAATCGAATAAACCCAATCCTCTTTAAACAACACCGCTTAAATCACATTTATTCTGTTTTCCCCGCCGCGTAAATCCTCCGAGAACGACACGCAAATACATAAGTTAAATAAAATTGGAAATCCTATTTTAGCGTGAAAACTTTTTTCTTTATTGATTTTGTGAATTTATTCTGTTCTGTAAATTCCATACCTAGATATTCAAAATTAACGGCTTATGAAAATAGCTTGAGAGTGAAAAATGAGATTGTAAGCTTAAATTATAACAATGAGCTTTGCTCTGTACCAAGGAATATTGATTCGGACGAGTCTTCAATTTAAAATACCATTATCCTTATTACTATGCGGCGAGTGATTCAAGACTTGAAAATAGGAAAAAATGACATTTATGAATGTGCCGAATTTCTCTCCTCGTTCTCTAATCTTCGAGTGATCAACATAACTCATAATATTTCTTTGTTCTAGCACGTTATTTTAGCATTTTTGGTGATAACTTCCTTACAAAAATTTACAACGATGCAATTTACTTGATGGCTGGAAAACAGCTGCCGTTATATGACTAAGGGCCAGTTGTACGAACTAAGTTGAGCCAAGTTCAGCTTGAACCAAGATTAAAAGCCATGGTTACGATTATTGTAACAATCATAACCTTGACTTTTGATCTTGGTTCAAGCTGAACTTGGCTCAACTTAGTTCGTACAACGGGCCTTAACTCAGTCAACATCTATAATTCTGGACCTTACGTTGCTTAGCAGCGAACTTTTACCCCAATGTAGTTTTATGTCGGTACGAGGAAGAACCATACAAAATGGAAATTTCTCCCGTAGGCGTAGGTCCGTTGCTCTCACTCATGAGTCTCAGAGATTCCAACAGGTTATTTATTTTCCATGAGATGGAAGAATCAAAAGAATGAAAGCCTCGCGAGGGAAACTTGCAACACTAAGTAGATGAAAATATTTCTTAGAAGAGGTATTATATAAGAAAATAAAATAACTTAAATTTAACGAAACTTAACTTACCCCAAGTGACTTGTAGGGGCGATTCAGTTTCTAAAATAAGCATAAGCTTATGGCGTGATGCTCAATTTACAGAAAAACTACATAAGCAAGACACACGTTCTACTTTGCCAAAATCTGACACCAGAAAGAGACATTAAGATGGCTTCGCTTCTCTACGTGGGTTATCACAAAAAAAATTAACGTAGACATACGTATACGCAAATTTTAGATAGTAAATTGGCTTGTAAGGTCACTTGACAAATCGCGCGCAATGGAATTCGAAAGAGGAAGAAGAATTGAAACACATTATATGTTACATTGTTCGTTTTTGATGAAATTGATATACTTCTTTTAAGAAAACCAAGCCTAATGACGTTGTTGAACTATCCGGGAGAAATGCATATGAAACGACATCGCAGTAACATACATTTTTGATATTTAAGATGAAGTATTAAACGAGGTATCTAAAGTGCCTAATTAATGTGATCAATTTATTTACCGGTTATTTGCTTGAACAATCAGTGCTCTATTTACTTCCACTTTTATTTTGTTTTGTTTATATACCTACAAAGCTTCTACAGGAGAATCACGAAAGGTTTAACAATTTCCATTACTGCTTAGAATGATGGTCTAGACAACCAGAAATACATAACATGTTATGGAATAATATTAATATTGAAAAACACACTAACTAAACTTTGCATAATTTTAAAATTTTAACTAATTAAATCAACAAACTAAAACAAAATCAATTAAACGTTCAACAAAATGACAACACGATGCATGTTTAGCCGAGTTTTTCGAAGCAACGTGTGGCGATCTACCATGAAAACGTGTACGTGGCGCAATATTAACCTTAAACGTTCCATATATGCATAGACTAATATTACTATGAGATGACAGGGCGGAGCCGAAATGCGCGAATATTTTTACCAGTGCCATAGCTTTATCTGGGGTATAGGGATGTGTAATTGCAATAAAAGTTTCGCGGTCAAGGAACTGTGAAAATGGAGTAGATTAAAACTTGCCAACTGTTACAAGTAACCTTTGTTCAGGAGAAGTGTAAGAATAGTAAGTTGTACTAAACTTTGCCTAATAAAGTTGTTTTATTATTATTATTACCGTCGCCGCCGCTCTACTGTAGGGCACCGCCGCCACTGGTGTTTACATTGAATGTCACGTAATTCTTTCTCATTGGCTTAGAATGATGGAGCGCACAAACTCGTTTCTGCGCATATTTTTTGCTGTCATCTTCTCATAGTAATAATACTTTACGTAATTTACACGCTGATTTAATTTTGAGTTAGAATATCACCAGTTATGAGGTACACCGCTTGATATATTGGAAATTCCTATTATCATGCAGCGAGTGATTCAATACTTGAAAATAGAAAAAGAAAAATACATTTATAAATGTGCCGAATTTTTTTTAATGCCTTATTTATATTAACGTTCTGGCTAATGCTACCATACCATTTAACCAGGACGGCGAGATAAGATACGGTGACCCATTGTTTATAACTCTTTATATTTCTTTGTTTGCAGGATATTATTTTAGCATTTTTTAAACAAAATTTGATATTAATGACTGGTTGTAATGTAGCTCCATAATTTGCGTTTCATGTTCAGACGGAGAGAGATAGCCAAAGGTAGAACAATTAAACTATTACCATCATTTAATGTCTACACCACATGACTAAGGTCCTTAGTCTCTGTCTAGATCCAGGCAATGTGTCACAGCAAGATGATACTGGAGTGTTAAACATCAATTTACAGGATATACTTTCGTAGCGTTAAATTATTCAGATTGTCTTCTTTCAAGGTTTTCATGTATCTACTTGATTCTTGTAAAAGTGTGGTTGATGAATAAAAGGATGAAAAATGGTATTATTTGAATTTTTCCACACAACTTTTAAGGCATGCAAAATGAGTTTAAAAGGTTTATAATGTTAAAGTGTATATTTAGTTTAGTTTATTTTCCTATAATGGTTTAAAAAATATCATACAACATTACGAAAAAAAGATTGATTATAAGCATTTTTTCGTAAGTTTCACGGTTTTTGAGTAAATAATTAAAAAGTATTGTGAGTTCATTGCGATGTAATAATAAGGGAAGGATGCAGCAGTGTAAGAAGCGCACCAAATTTCGTGTGCTCTCAGGAAGAAAATGTAATAATTTATTTAATAACACAAGCCCACAAAAACAACTTGGTGTGTTCTGGGGTACTCACCATATCTATTCTTTGTATTTTGAGCCGCTGAACACGAATCTGACCTTAGTTTTTCCCCAGCATGTCAGGTTCAGGACTCCAAAAGTGATTCAACTTTATAACTTTAACCTAATAACACTGTGGTACCTCAGTATTGACCACATAACTCAAAGGAAACCGTAAAGCCCCATAACCCTTGGAATCGGATAAAAACATTGGGGAATCTTTATTGGGGAGTTAATGAGATTGTGACCTCGGATCCTTGTGCTTGAATATCATACATCCACAACCTCATGATCCCATAACTTCAGCATCCCACAACTCTGAAATTCCAACGGAAAAAATGGAGATTTTAGTAGGGTGATGTGGCATTCTGACATTAGAATCTTGGAAACTAGCACCCTATGACGCCCTATTCAACCGCATTTCTTCTATCCTCATAACCTCATAACTCTGAGGATTCAGTGAAAAAATAGGAGGCTCTCGATTGGGGAAACAGATTATGCCCTCGGAACCTTGTTACCATTTAAGCTTATTCCAGCAGCAAATCCTTCTGCTACATAACCCAGTAACTCCGTAAACCCATAACTAACTCTCTGTATAACTCTGGAAATATAATAGTAGAATGTGAAGAATCTGAACAGGAGAATTTATGAGATGGTGTTCTGGGAATCTTGAAATCGAGTAGCTCTTGAACAGCAAAACTTTTAATCGTTTAACCCCGTGATTCTGGAGATTCAATAAAAGCAAATTATGGAATCTTAAGTAGAGATTCAGTAAGAATATAACTTTGGAATGGTGTATTTTTTCAGGTGATTTTTGTTTAGGTGACTTCATTTGATATCTTGCTTTATACCATTATATTTTTAATGGCATGTTTTTTCTTAAATGATAAAATTTTAAAACGACAATCTTGTGGAAAACCGTTAAATAGGCATGCAAGATATAATGATTTTAAAACGCTGGAGTTACGCGCACCCGAAATTACCGTTATGATTTAGGTGAAGAAAAAAAATTCGGAAAATTTGATTTGGCAACCTTCAGAATTCCATTCCTTACATGCTTCTAAATGTAAATCATCCAGAATGAATCCTAACGGTTTTTCAAACGGATTGTTTCTTGTCGCCTGCACTGCTAGATATATTTGGTAAAAGTGTGGCTGATGAATAAAATTAACAAAAATGCAACACTATTTTTATATATCAATAAGTAAACATTGCATTTCAAATATATATATGCATGGATGTGTTTATACTTCCATTTGAATTAATCCGATGGGATTTAAACGAGCATCCGTAACATATTCACAACTAAAAATATACAATTATATTTTCTCTCTTTTGACGAGGGAATTTATTATTATTTCATGAAATGGAGTGCTGCATTTGCTTTGTTCCTAAATTAAATAATTTACATAAAACCATGAAATTCTGGTTCAAACATAAACGTTGCTCGACATGCAAAGTAGTGATTCTAAATTCACTTAGATGTCCGGATGGTTTGGACAAGTCTTATTAGTAGTACAACCTCTCACTATTTACATTTAGCTTTATCCATTATATTTATTATACTTATTTCATTTAATCAAAGATGTATGTTATAACTGGCCTAAAGTGTTATACAGAAATTCGCTTCGTAACATACATACTTTAGAATGTTAGATTTAAAATTTGTACTTTAAATTTGATAGATATATAAAATACCATGGTAAAATAATCTGCATTGAAATTGGTCCATATTCGTGATATAGATATTGCTAGAAGTATGTAAATTATCAAGTTTTATATAAACTATTTATTATAATTTTAGAGGCAAATGTTACTAAGGTTTTTGGTTAAGCACACAAAAATACGAAGATGTACAAGATATGGAAACTGTAATGTACAGTGTCTCTATCAGATTCAAATGAACTTTAGGTGGATTAGGTTTTATATTAATTTTGTTTTAGTATATTATTAAGGTAATTTTAATAAAGCATGTACGAAACGATTGAAAGTTGTAGTTGGGTATTGTCGACTGCGAATATTCAACAATAAAAACAAAAACTATGTTGTATTTTTATTATTCAAATACTTATTTCTGGTCGGCAACGCTCGACTGCAACTTTTTGCTTCTTTTTTACTAAGAGTTACATATATTTCGTATTTCAATGTTCATTCCGGTATTTAAATAGAGGTGTGGTTGTTTTTATAAACGTCCCAATAATTTTATTTTGAATAAGAGGTTTCCAGTCATCATTTTTTGATGTTCATTTTTATTCGATTGAAAATACCCTTTTAAAGATATTTTTATTTTTGTGTCATTCGGATGTTCTCTTTTAGGCATCAATAAATTATATTAGAAAATTGAATTTTTCGCTTCGTTGTAGAAAACTCTGCAACGCAAACATGATATAATATCCTGTAATTCATTATATGTGTCAAATGTTCAGTCCGAACATTACTCTGACACTAATTGGAATTACCTGAGAGCCTGAGTGGACTGGGGAATGTGGCACATTCCCGTGTAACAGGAACAGGATTATTATACATTTTATTACTCAACCTATTTTATTTCACATTTTTATTACTTGTTTTCCGGAGGTATAAACCAGTTAGAGTTTTTGAAACATACTTTCTCAATACCTTGTGAAATAAAAAACATTGTTCTAGAATGTGTGCATTTACTTACTTATTTGTCTAAACATAAATACACCACAGGCACTAGATACTCCCAAATTCAAAGCCAAGGCCATCCAGAATGAAGTTACATCTTTGAAAAACGCTGACACAGATCCATTACCAACCGACATTGCCAATATCGGAGAGAAAATGTTAGCAGAGCCTGGTTTATAATAATAATAATAATAATAATAATAATAATAATAATAATAATAATAATAATAATTTATTTTCCTTTTTGACAATACAGAATATCGTATAGGAATAGTCACATAAATCTTATGTATACATATGGTATAAAATATACATTAAGATCGAAAGAATTCTGCTACTGAATAGTAACACTTATCTAATAAAAACATTTTTAATTTCCCTCTAAATGCATACATTGTCTCGCTAAACTTTATTTCATCCGGTAAGCGGTTGAATATTTTAGGTCCCATTGACCTGGGAGATTCACAAGTAATTTTAAGTCTGGCATAAGGCACATGGAACTCATTTTTCTGTCTAGTATCGACATTGTGGTATTCACTGTTTAAAACAAACTTATTCCTATTTTTAAAAACATACATACAAATTTCGAAAATATACAAACATGGCAAGCTAAAAATTCCAAATTCTTTAAAAATACCTTTACAAGTGTGAGTGGCCGGTACGCCGGCGATACATCGCAAAATACGTTTTTGCGCAATAAAAACATTTGCTGCTAGGGTGGATTGTCCCCAGAAACAGACACCATACCTCAAGCGTGTATCAACTTGGGCATAATATAAATTAATTAATTGTTCTTTATTGAGAAACGATCTGATATTTCTGAACAAATAAGTTATTGATGATATTTTAGATATCAGGACTCCACAGTGATGTTTCCAGTTTAAGGTTTCATCCAGGTGTATGCCTAAAAACTTTATACTTTCCTCATTCTCGATTTTGATACCATTTATATCAATATTTAAACTATTACATTTCTTTTGCCTGGTGTGAAATCTAATTAGGTGAGTTTTTTCTGCATTGAAATATAGAGAATTTTTAGAAAACCAATTATTCAAATTAGTCAATAAATTATTAGAATTATCTTCCAAAAGATTGTCCCTAGGATTAGATATTATAATAGATATATCGTCTGCATACATTGTAAAATGTGCATTTGACGCCAAAGAGTCTATATCGTTAATATATAATAAAAACAAAACAGGGTCCAATATGGATCCCTGTGGAACACCCATATTTAGTTCTAAATATTCAGAATCAACTCTGTAAACTGAATTTTGCGTTTTATGTCGTAAACTAACATACTGATTTCGTCCTTCCAGAAATGTGCTAACAAAACTTAATGCAAGACCCCTTATACCATAGGCAAACAGTTTAGATTTTAGTAAATCATGATTAACACAGTCGAATGCCCTGCTTAGATCACAAAATATCCCAACAGGGGATTCTCCTGCGTCGACAAATTCTAATATTTTATATAAAAATGAATGTATAGCCGTATTGGTTGACATACCACTAGTAAAGCCATGTTGATTCTCTGTAATTATTTTGTAAGTCTCTAAGAAGTTTAATAATCTATCCAAATAACAGTATTCAAATATTTTAGAGAGACCAAAAGGCACAGTTACAGGCCTATAATTTTCCAAAATGTCTCTATCCTTCTTCTTAAAAATGGGTAAGTACCACTTTTCCAGTTTTCAAACTATTTGGAAATGTCCCTGATTCGAATGATAAATTGATTATATAAGTGAGTGGTCGAAGGATAAAATTTACCACTTTTTTTATTACAAAACAGGGAATATCATCAGGACCAGATGATTTTTTGGCCTTGAATTTGTTTGTTAATAAATGTAACATTTCATCAGTAGTAAACGGTTTTAAGAACAACGACTGAGACAAATTAGCTAGAGTAGGGATATGCACATCATTAATTAGCTTCGGGATTTGCTTGACTATATTCTCTGGGGCTTGTAGAAAGAAATTATTAAAAAGTGAAGCAACTATTTTGGGATCGTCATGAACCACGCCTTCATCGTTTATATTAATGTTATTAAAGTGTTTATTTTTATTTGATATTTCCGCTATAACATCCCAAGCAGACCGTGCAGGGTTGTCAGATTCTGTAATTTTATTTTGATAATAAGATTTTTTAGTTCTCCTTATCAACAATTTGTGGTTCTTTTTTGCATTTTTATAAATTTCGGACATATTAGAACACATTGTCTTTAGAATAAAAAGATTTTTCAAATTTACGCTGGACTCTATCACCTCGGTATTTACCCATTTTTTTTTGAGAGATGTATTGATATAAAATTTTTTCAGAGGAAAATACAAATTAAAATAATATAAAAGGATGTCATTAAAATATGAGAATGCATCATGAATATCAGAAATATTATAAAGATTTCCCCAAGTTTCATTTTGAATTGCTAGTTCAAAATTAGCAATTGAGTTTACATTGTAGCTTCTTTTAACAAATGTCGTATTATTTGCATGAATTTTATGATTTTCAAAGTTAAGTTCAAAAAGAATAGTTCGGTGATCCGAAATAATATTATCAAATACACAACACACTTTTTCGTTTCTATAATTAACAAAAATATGATCAATTGTGCTTAAGGTGGTATCTGTCACTCGGGTAGGCCACTTTACAACGCTACTCAAATTAAAACAGGACAGAACATTACACAAAGTTATAAAATCTTTTGAAACATTATATGAGTCAATATTAAAATCTCCACACACAATCACGTTAAAATTAGGTTTTACCAAATAATTTAATACATCAGTAATTCTATTTAAAAACAAATTGAAATCGCCACAGGGAGACCTATAACAATTAACAATAATAGAAGTGGTCTTATTTTCTTTCCAACATAGAGCACAGGCTTCAAAATGTTTCTCAGTTCAATACTGTTTTAAGTCAATATTTCTCACGTCCAGGCTATTTTTTGCCCATATTGCGACCCCTCCGCCCTTAAAAGACGATCTGCAATAATTACTAATCAATGCATACCCACTTACGTGTAGAGAGTTTATGGAATCAGATGTTTCCCATGTTTCGGTAAAACACAAAAAATTTAAATTTTTGTAGTCACAAATATCTGAATACAAAATGTCAAGTTTATCACTGTTCATACTTTGTCAATTAAGTAAAAGTATATTGGGGTCAAATATTATGATGTTTGATTGTTTTTCTTTTCGGGTATCACTAAAAAACGCTGGACACAGGCACCATAAGGTCAAACTTTAGGGTTCATAGCCTTATTAAAATTGTCTTCAAAAATTTGTACTTTAAAGGACGAGTACAGATCAGGGTGTGTAAGTGTATGAAATACAAAATTGATTTAAAGTTTTACCTTGTTATATTTTTTATTTAATTACAACTAACTATACACTGCTTAATACATAACAGTAGTATCACTACAACAATATACTAAAATATCTCACATTCAGTAGGTAATTATGCTCATGTCAAGGCTACTTCGATTGCAATGGACATCAAACTCTAGATGGAGCCTACTAATTTTGTTACATGTCGTGGTATTATAAATCTCGTCATGTACCAAGAGTGATACGATGGTTTCGTTCCAGTCTTTTCAGGCCTACTTTGCACTGACGAGAGCCAACAGCTCGAAACTGCAGTCTGCAAGTGATGTGGAACTAGCGTTTATTCAAATTAGTATTTAAAGACGAGATATACTTGAAATTATTTGAAAAGCTTACGGACTATCGTAATGCACTAATCAACTGCTTATCTATATTAACAAAACTAAGTATCCTAATTGCTTATCACAATGCACTAATCAACTGCTTATCTTAATTAACAAAAATAAGTATCCTAATTGTTTACAAGTTTATGTGGAAATTAAATCATAAAATGACAGTAAATTGTGTCTTTATGGGCTGTACCTATTAAGATAGGCATCGCTAAAGCCGTATTAAGGTCGCAGATGTGTGATCAATAAGCACTTTGCGCTTCTTCGTAACTTATCAATGGCGTAATGGAGCTGTGCCAACGGATCGTAAAACTCTAATCAAATTTTAAAAACAAATTTTATTAACCCATATCTTTTTATGGGGCACACATGCCACATAAATATTGATGTAGTGATTAGCAGGGTAACCAATTGTTATGGATCATATTATGTGGGTTCGTATGTTTAGGGGGCCACACGCCATGTTTTAATGGCTGTAAAATACTTGCAAGTTACTATAAAAAAACATTGAAAGTTTTCTTGGGGGAGGGAGGCTTTCGAAACTTTGATGTGACACTGCCCCTGAAGTAGTTCCACAAACACCGACACACTTAAACTGCACTCGAATACTATCACTCGATGTGCTATGGCCAGTCATGATGACATCATATAGAGTTGATTAAAACTAAAGTAAATCTAACAATGTATGCTGTTTTTATACTAAACTAATGGTTTAACGAATTCAATCATGTAGTCACTACTTAAACTCTGTCTCGACGATCACGTGACCTACTAACCAAGAAAGCGGTATACCTGAGACATTTGTCTCTATTCATACGATTTTTACTCTTTACAATTTTTATACTGTGAAAAGCAATCAGCTGTCTGTTATTTGTTACATTCCTAATTAACTTTAAGTTATGGATAGCTATTCTATAATTATTTTCAGTTCTTCTGCATTGGAGATAGGCCTTATGCTCTTTGAATCTACTTATAGTTCATCATTTTGTTTGTCCAACATAGTTCAACTTACAATAATTTTTACATCTGATTTGGTCTACACAAAACATGCACACATAGACACACATACATGAACACCGACATTTTTTTTTATTATCTGATATTTGAGATGAGCGTGTCATGAAACGGATTTCTACATGATTTTTTTTATGAAATTTTTGTTAGGTTATATATTAGATTGAATCAAATAGATATAAGCAGACGCACATTGTTAAATGTATCTTATATTGTATGAGTAAGTGGAGGGGCACTATTTGATTCTCAATTGAACTTCGTCAATTAACTGTATTTATGTTACGCTTATTCTATTATATTTTTGTTTAGCGAGCGCGTCATTACTCCAGTCAAATTGGCACAAATTTCGACGTTTGACGGAATAAATCGATAAAGTTTTGAAACTTGGCAAAAACGTTCATTGACGCCCCACTGTTAAACATGCTAAACTCAAGTATTATTCTTAATTACAAACACGGCTTACACTAAGGCCCTTACGAGGTAGACATAGAGAACAGGTTTCTTTGATTATCTTTTGCTTTTCAGTGCAGTGTTTATAAAAGCATGTTTTTTTAGTTTTTTAAACTATTAATTTTTATTTAAGTAAATCTATGCCTGTCTATACTAATATTTCAACATTAAAACTTCTCAAACTCGTTAAATTTCTCATTTAAGTGTAATGGAAGTACACTTAGGTGTATAAAAGTTTAGGATATTTAAGTTTGCAATTTTAACGCTATTTTAATGGTATGATAAATTAAAATAAAAACAAGTCAAGAATAGGTAAACGGGAAAGAATACGGTAGTGGCAGAAAATTTAAAGGGCAATTTAAACTTTTCTTAATTACATTAATTGAAAAAATGAAACAGAAAACTTTTTTCCAGCCAAATCTTTTTATAACAAAATACCGTTAAAACAGAAGTAATATATAATACCTTATGTAACTAGGAATGTTTAAAATTAATCTTTGTTAAGCTATGATACGGGACGGAATATATTTAAGTAGGTTTCTATGAATTTATTTATGAAATGTAGAATGAACTAGCCTTAATGATTGAAAGACCGTTGAAAGAAAAAGGCATTCGCTGTAAAACGGCTGATAATGCAAGAATTTGTCTGAAATGTTTTTTTTAGGTACCTATATTAAATACTAATACCCCAGAAAACCGTAGGAAAATTACGAAAAATTCATTAGATCGAAAAGAAAATAGAAGAAACACACCACATATAGTAGATAATTTAAACCCAAGGCTGTCCGGAAAAAACGTAAACATAAATCCCATATCCACCGACATTCACAAATTGTGAAAATCGAAAATTTTAAAGCTGAAATTCACAAAAACTGAAAAAAAAAGAATTAATATAAAATAATTTAAGTGTTCAAATATATCATTCCTCTTCATCTTTTTCATATTCTTTATTTTCTTTATGCCTTTCATCATCTTCATCTTCTTTATCTTCTTGATGAATTAAAATAGTAGATGCACAATTAAGTACACGTTTTACTGCGCCACTCTGTATATAATAGTAGAATACATATTTTTTGAAAATCACTATGGGATTATCATAACGTTTCAATAATCTTGTCTTAATTGTTTATCTTCTGGAATATGTACATTTATTTTACTCTTTTATAAGATTTTCAAATTTGATTTGGCAATCAAATTTCTTCCATATAGTTATAAATTTAATTCATAGCTGCGTTTACTAATGCCACTTGATTAGAAATTTCGAGTTCTACATTTTCAAGCACATAGTGTAAAGTTCTCAAGCAATTCGCATGGTATTGGTTTTAGTGCAACTAAATCCAATATAACAGCGATTCTTTAAAAAATATCCTTACTGAAAGCGATTTTTCAGATCCAAAATTATGAATATCATTCATTGTTACTCGATGGACTGCTTGCCGCTGTACCTTATTCTTTTTGAATTCCTTTTATTCGTCAGTTTCATTTCCACAAATACAGTAATTACCAACCCAATAAAAACACTCTAATGAATTAGTTTAAGTTTAAGAACATATTTCTCATGACAACTTTCGTGTATGTACTGCCTATTCACCAAGCTCTGAAAAGGCGTGTAAACAAACAAATATACAGTGTGTGTAGTGGCGGGCTAGGCATAGGGAGTAAGAATTACAACATCGCGTATGCCAGCTGGCTGAAATGAAATAACTGAGAGCTGGGATACTTCGCCGACGGGCGAGTTTGCTTGCTGATGTGTTGTCATATCTCTCGCGCTACGTAAATGTACATACCTAATCGGTAATTACACGCACTGTATGTGCATTATCACGTGAACATGCCGTAACGCCTCCTCATTTGTTGCATTTGGCATTTGGTTGCATTTGACAACATATATTTGACATATATTTGTTTTGACGTGATCTTAGAGTTTGGTGAACAGACATTAGATTAATTTAGATTTTTCAAGAGATCTAAAAATGTGTCTTCCTTTTCAGAAGAAGCATTAATTAGAGTAGTAATATCATTATGATATTTAAATGTTCTTCAGACTCATTTGGCTCATCATAAATAAAGCACATCAACCGTATCAACGGGAGAAACAGAACGTACCAATTACAACTGTCAGTATTGTAATTGGTATGGAGGTATTCACTTCACCACATTTACGTTTAACAATTGTCAAGTTTACATTGGATATTTAACTCTATTGCATTTTATGATTATGACACTTTCCTGTCCAAGAATTATGTTTCACTTAAGCCCTGAGGAAGAATGAAATATTTTTCGAAACGTCGACAAGTGAAAATAAACTCGTTTTTATTTTTTAATCCGACATACCGATGAATTTCTAATAAGCAGAGCTCGGGAATTTTATCTCTGTGACGTCAAACTCAGGGTTGGCTCTAGGTCAGAGTGGACAAATTTTTATGTAAGTATGACACAATATATCTTACCTTGTACTTTTTTTTAGTAAATTCAGTCATATCCAAAGTTAATATGCTCAGTTTAAGATAAACACTCACTCGAAGAGGAGGTATTAGGGGATGTAACATTGAATTAACACATACACATGTATTTTTAACTGCCTTAAAGTAACACACACATGTAATTTTTCACGACTTATAACGAAGATATAGAATCAAGTATACTGCAGCCTGAGTAGCACGAGACATTTTTATATATCGTCGACTCTGTATAATTTCACGCGCTAGGTTTACAGATACATAAATGCATATCGCTAGATTGGTACTAGGGACTGCGAAACTACGATCTCGGATGGTCTACCCTTCCCCTTTATTAAATGTTGCCACAGTGTAATTGTAAAAGAATCAACTACGTCTTTAGGTAATTGTGAGTACGTTTCATAAATGTAGTTAATTTCTGATAAAAGTATCTACGTATTAACATTTTAAAAGGAAATAAAATTCACTTTATCATGTTGTGTACATTTGTGATGAACACGGTACATGGCAGTTGTTTGTTATGTATGACTAAATATTATATAAAAATGGTTTATTTTATTGAGAAGAAATGTTTTATGTTGCCAGCAGCTTATTGGGTTTTTATATTTAATTATTATGAACATAAACATAATAAACACGCCACACATATTAAACAGAACAGGAAATTATGTGTTCGATTCAAAATTGATTTTTATTTCCTAGATACGTAGTACATGTTTTTGTAAGAACCATTACCTTTTTAGGT
The DNA here is from genome assembly GCA_936432065.2 of Rutpela maculata. NCBI lineage: Eukaryota > Metazoa > Arthropoda > Insecta > Coleoptera > Cerambycidae > Rutpela > Rutpela maculata. The sequence continues at coordinate 164,963,165 of OW386289.2, read as the reverse complement.
TAAATTTATTACCAAAAATACATTATAGCTTGAAATGATGAATATTTCATCATCTCGTCATTTTTCTGAATGTTTCAGTAGGTGTTTGCAATTATGTCTATATGAGAGCCATCTCTGAAGCCGAGATAAAATTCCCGAGCCCTGTTGATGAGTATCTGGTACGTTTAAAAACGGCAGTTCTCCACTGTTTTCAATTTCTTAGAGGCATTTGGCCCAAACAAAACGCTTATTTATGTTAGAAACAAAATGGCCTATATCTGTAACTTTCCTAACAAAAGTTTCAAATCTATATAACTTGTCTATATCCTAGGGAACTATTCGTATTTCATAGATATTTCGAACTTGCTTATGGAGGGATTAGCAGTGAAGACCGTCCCTTCTTATGACTAGAAGGGAATGTTATTGAATTGGAAGCCACTTTGCTTCATATAAAGTTTGACGAGATCAATAAATTCTTTTGCAAGTTATTGCCTAATGTTATTTTAGTCGGACAAGTTTTCCAGGTCGAGGGTCTGTAAGCTGAACATAATTACGTTGATGGATCTTAAATATTTACACTGTTTCACGTCAAATTTAATGAATTTTTCTCCTTTCTTTGTAGAAGTACAGCTGGTCCACATCTGTTATATTGTATGTCTATAATATTACCATTAAAAAGACTAGCGCAAGTTACATACAGGGTATGCAAAAAACATATCTCTAGATTTTTGGTTATAACACTTTTGTTCATTATTCGATACTTTTCAAGTTGGAGGCTTAAATTAAAACTGAGATCGATCGACCGATTAAAAGTCATGTTTTCATTAAAAAATACTTTGAAATAAAAATGCTAGACGTGTTAAAATATCGTCATTTGCATTTGTTTTGACATTGTTATTTGGTTTTTTATCAATTTTTGCTTCTAAATGTCTTCCTGAGGCAGTCTTTCGTCTTTAAGTTAAAACCAATATGGTTAAATCGGTCAAATAATAGATGAGTTGCTACAAAGGTCAAGGTCCTACATGTCACGTGAATTATACTTGCCAAAAAAGTAAAATTGTCCTAAAGAACTCCGCATAGAATACACTGATTTTTGCTTTCGGTTAAATTTTTTCGAAACTTTGGATTTTGGTAGTTGATTTGATAAACTAAAGAATAAATGGAAAAAAATGTATATAAAATATACAGTGTGTCCCAGAATAGATGTAGCAAGAGGTGTAATGGGCCAAAAATTTTGGAATTTTGGAATGGTATTTGGAGATTGAGTCCTGCTTGTTGTAAAACTAAACTATACCAAAAATGACTTGATTTGGTGTTCTACAGGGTGTTTTATAAGCAAAGTTGTAAAAATAACCACTAATAAAGTACCTTTATTTTTCAAAATATGAAAAAATTCCACTAAGAAAAGTTATTTAGAATGCAATTTTATACTTCAATACCAAATTTCAGGAATATAAAATTATTTTTTTGAAACTTCCCATTTTTTCAAAAAATTAGTATTTTATTTTGAATCATTCAATTAAAACTGCATAGAAATTATTTTTTGTGAATTAATATTTAAAGTTATGTAGAAGCTAAAAGCAGGCTATGAGAAAAGCAGTGGATACACATTTATCATTTATTATTGACATATCTGTCAAACGTAGTCAATATTATCCTTAATTTCTGTTTAAAATTAACGAACCAAGCATAAAAAATTAAGTGAAAATGGTACTCACAGTGCGTGAAAAATTTATATTGTGCAATGCTACGGAATTGGCGGTGAAAACTCGCTAAGAAAAGTGGTAAGCCAATTTAATTTGAAATTTCCAAACACTGCTTTGTCACGTACTCAGGCTATGAGAATAATTAAAAAGTTTCTGGCTACTGGTAGTGTTCTTAACATGAAAAGAAAAATAAAAGCATATGATGAAGACAATGTTGGGGCTATTATAGCTCATGCCTCTGTTATAGAAAATCCTAGGATGCCACTAAGAGAGAGATCAGCTCTTGTTAATATTAGCAAGTCTGAACTCCAAAGAATTTACAAGGCAAAGAAATTAGGGCATATAAAGCAAATTATAAACATACGCTTGAAGAGGGAGATGACGGCCGTAGGTTGGATTTTTGTTTGACCATTGGAGAAAAAATCATCATTTCATAATTTTCTCAGATGAATCCACATTCACAACCAATGTGTTTCATCTCAGAATTGTCAGTTTTGGGCTTCTGAAAATCCAAATTTTAGAATTCATTGTAGAAGACAATATTATAAAAAAGTGAATGTGTGGTGTGCCGTTTCTTATCTATCACGTTGGAGTTATTGGACCTTAGGATATTGATATATCATTGAGGGAAGGTTAAACCAGCACACTTATTTACAGCTTCTTGAAATATTTTCTGAAGAACATTTAAATATTTTAAGAGATATGCCTTTAATTCATTTTCAACATGATGGTTGCCCTGGCCACTCCAGAGAAATGGTTAATCGGTGGTTGAATTTAAATTTTGGAGAAAATTGGATTGCCAGGAATGGACCGATCAAGTGGCCGGCGAGATCCCCAGACCTATCAATATTGGATTTCTTTTTATGAGGTCGCCTCAAGCAGTTGGTTTACGCTGAACCACTTCCTAACGATGTATGAGTATTGAAGCAGAGAATTACAAATGCCGTAAACTCCATACCGTTACATCATATTCGAAATAGTTTTAAGGACTTCAGGCGAAGGATCGAATTGTGAGTGAATGTGGGTGGTAGCTACGTCGAATAATAAAAAAATTGTAAACATTGTTTTGTATTGGTCAATAATTAATTTGTTTGTGAATCTGTTGTTTTGACATTAATCTTCTGTTAGTAATTGTTTCTTGTTTTACAATTAGTTCGATTAACATTATACCTTCTTACATCTCGTATATTCAATTTTTTATTTACCAATAGCCTACTTTTTAAGATGATTAACACAACTTTAAATATGAATTCAACTCTTAATTCGCAAAAAATGGGAAGTTTCAAAAAAATAATTTTATATTCCTGAAATCTGGTATAGAGGTATAAAATTACATTCTTACAAAATAAAGGTACTTTATTAGTGGTGATTTTTACAACTTTGCTTATAAAACACCCTGTAGAACGCCAAATCAAGTCATTTTTGGTATACTTTAGTTTTACAACAAGCAGGACTCAATCCCCAAATACCATTCCAAAATTCCAAAATTTTTGGTCCATTGTTACATCTATCCTGGGACACACTGTACATATAATATAAAAAAAAATTGTTGACTTCAATATTCTGATATCATTCTATCAAGTTTTCTCTAAAAGCCTATAAAAATATGTTTTCAATCGGTTAAGGGATGTGTAGGAGAAATTGTCGAATTACGAAATAATTTTCGATTACGAAATAATTTTCTTAAGCATGGCACTGCCACCCTTAAAAATTGAATACATGACTCCAGTCGGTAGATTTAGTTTAAATCCAATATAAGAAAAATCGAATAATGAACAAAACCGTTATAAGTGACAATTTGGGAGTTTAATTTTTTTGGTCCGCCCAGTGTTGTTCAGTTACCCAAAACGACCACTGCATTTAACGCCCTATTAATGTACCTTAAGGCAATTGTAACATTAAAGTTAATTTAAACTAAGTTCATATTGGTATGGTTATATTGTCGACATTAATCTAATTTTGAGTTTAACTTTGAACTGCAGCCTGTTAAATTTATGCGAAACTAAGTTATAGCCTAACTTGTAACATGCATCGGAACATTGTAAAATGTACAATATGCAGTTTTATGTGTTTCAATTTTAGCGCTGACTGACAACTTCACATTTTACACATAATACACAGCATGGTAGCGTAATATTGTTCCCATGTTATACATTCGAAATTTGTTCGTCTATTAGCAATATAAAAATAATAAAATAACTTCTAATGGCATCAATCATTCTCTAATAACATTATATAAGGTATGAAGTTATTTTATTATTTAATAGTGTAATATGTTGCAAGCCCTTAAGATTTAAGGTTATGTTGGTTGCACTGAAAAGTAGGCACAGAATTCAGTAGTTCAGATGTCTGAATGTGGAAAGAACCTACTAGAAGGTCTAGAGTGATGACATATCTGTTCTGGAACTGTCTAGAGTATGGTGACGTCATCAGAGAAGCTTCTAGATCTGTCATCTTTAGGTATATAAGGCATGGAGTAAACCAAAAGAAGAGAAGTTAGTGCAGTACTAATTGTCAGTTGAAATGGTCAGAGAGTAAATACAGTGATAAAGTGACTAAATAATTGAATTGTAGTACACAGTATATTATCAGCCAAGTAATTATTGTTGTAATTAGTAGTTAATAAATTAGTGTTTAGTGTTACCCTGCTGTTATAATTTCCGAACCCACGATACAGGGTGTTTACAAAAAAGGGTGTAAGCATGTTACAATAGGTTGTATTTATAAACTTGATGTAAATTTGTGAAATATTTTTCATTTCCTGAGTCGGGACAATATTATTAACAGTAATTTAAAATTTAAATTTGCACGAAGTTCATGAAATATTAGACTACAATTTCAGCATATTTAAGAAGTTAATGTAGCTGTAACAAGTTTGCTTTACGTTTATACAATTTCGGACTATCGAATAATCAGGTAAAGATCCATTACGCCAAGTGGACAAAACGCTAAAATTTCGATTGCAATGAACACCAGCCAAAAAACTTATTTCTATTCAAAGGAGCTCTCGTGTCAGCCGCTACACACCACATGCAGATTGCAGGTTCGAGCTGTTGGCTCTCGTCAATGCCAGGTAGGTTCTGGAATGACTGGAACACTCTTGGTACATGATGAGATTTATAAAACCACGACATGTACTATGCCCATGTCAAGACTACTGTTACTTCGATTGCAATGGACATCAACCGCTAGATGGAGCCTACCACTTTTGTTACATGTCGTAGTTTTGTAAATCTCGTCATGTACCAAGAGTGAAAAGTGAGGGACTCAGTCATTCCAGACCTACCTTGCACTGACGAGAGCCAACACCTCGGAATTGCAGTATGCAAGTGGTGTGGACTGGCTGGCACGAGATCTCCTTTGAGCAGGAATAAGTCTTTCGGTTGGTATTTGTTGCAAATGAAACTTCAGCGTTTTGTGGAAATACATAGCTGTGGCACTTAACGCAGCCAGGCTTGTAGTTCGTAAACCAGCGCTCGGCGGGGCATTAGTTCGAAGAATAGCGTTTCGTTTCAGTTCGGTTTTTATTCTCCATATATTTAAGGAGTTCGTAGTGTGTAGTTTTATAAATCTCGTCATGTACCAAGAGTGAAAAGTGAGGGACTCAGTCATTCCAGACCTACCTTGCACTGACGAGAGCCAACACCTCGGAATTGCAGTATGCAAGTGGTGTGGACTGGCTGGCACGAGATCTCCTTTGAGCAGGAATAAGTCTTTCGGTATTTGTTGCAAATGAAACTTCAGCGTTTTGTGGAAATACATAGCTGTGGCACTTAACGCAGCCAGGCTTGTAGTTCGTAAACCAGCGCTCGGCGGGGCATTAGTTCGAAGAATAGCGTTTCGTTTCAGTTCGGTTTTTATTCTCCATATATTTAAGGAAATGTATAAAGGAATTCGACAAAATATTACTAGTAAATATTCTGCCCTCTAAAAGCATACTAAATGGTTCTTCCTAGAGCTAACACCAGCTGACTGTCCAAATTTCAATACAATCGGATTTTTCGTTCTTCAGTTAACTTACTTAAAAGAAACGTGATGGACTGACGGACATACAGACGAATATTTTAAAAGTTGTTTAGAATATACTCTTCGTTTTCGTACTTGAGTAGCTTAATTTTAGCAAATATAGGAGATCACCCTGTTACATTGCATTGTGCATTATGCGACTACCTCGCTTCGTAAGGTTTGAAAGGCCAAAATGTTTTTTAAGGAATTGTTAATATCTTCTTTGTTTGTTTTTTGTCCACTTGCACTTGACAATACTTTGATAAATTTCTCAATATAAAATTTGATATTAAAATGTTAATGGCATAGCCTATCCATCTTCCCTCATAATGTTATTTGTCTTATATAACTTTAGAGCCATTAGCCTTTGTGAAAGATTTTATGAGGCTCTTTTGTTACCCTCTAAGAGAGCTCAATTTTTAATATTCAAATTTCATCAAAAGAGTAATTTGTCAAGGATGTGCATATAGGCTTTCGACATTTGTCACAATCTAGCATCAGAAAGTGGTTTCATATATCACTGGCCCTCCTTTTCTATTCATTTCACGTATGTGAAGTAGACGTTTGAACTTTTCAGTTCTATTTTTAAAAACAGCAAACACTGCAAATAATGAAGCCGAGGACAGTGACGTAACAGGGTTTTACTTTTGGGATGTCAAGGCAGAAAATTCAAATTACTTTTTAAATGCGGTGTGTGGACATTCGGGTAGTCCATATTCACAGAGGAGAATAAAATTAAAAGTAAACTCGGATTGGTTCTGTTTTATGAAAAACATATTCCTATACAATTTTATTACGAATGGATGGGAGTAGCAGGTAAGAGATCACTTAAGAATTAACTTGGGAGGTAATCCTATTTCCCACTCGGGGTTTCCACTGCTCGGAGGGTGGTAGCTTATAAGGTTCCCTAAGGGTCACGCTAAGTGGCAGTGGGCAGCATTATTGAATCGAGGCTACTGAAGAGAGACTTTTTAAAAGGCTCGATGACAAATACCCAGGAACGAAGTAGTAGCACCTTTAACGGACTTGTGTCTGCGAATTAACAGTAGCAACTGACCCAAAAAGGGCGGCTACAACCAGCGTTTGACCTAGACTGGGTGGCTGTCACTAAAAGTGCAGAAAGCAAGAGGACAGCACCGCACACAATTATTTCCAGGAGTACCCATGAAACTGTACGTTTGTTGGGTCTCGGACAAGTTTCGCGTTCCTACTGGCAACCAGCGCTGTCCTTTTCTCAGGGAAGACATTATGAAATTGACTACTGGACGCAACTGGCTACTACTGTGGACATAATGAAACTTAGAAAAGAAATCCAACTTGAAATTTGGAATTAAGAGTACTCCTATAATAGGGTGGCCCATCTTTTTCGAAATCGAAATTTTTTATTTCTCATCCCTGCAAATGGTTCCATTTGAAGAAAAAACAGTCCCCTCAAAATATTATTGAGGCAAATTGAAGGCAAGGGGTGCCGCAGAATGCATTATTATGCAATAATAAAAGTAAATGGAATTATTTACATTCTTTGGTTGATGCATTGTTTTTTTTTTTTTTAATCAGCAACATTTATCTTTAGAATGACTAATCAAGTCATACAAATATCAAAGACATTATCTGTTGTGACTATGACAAGTGTCATACTACTGTAAATTCGTAGTCTAAGAAAACTAGACTAGAAGTTTTTGAAATAAAACTCTCGTTTTATCTTTGTGTATTTTATTATGAAACGTTTTTTTCATACATAGTACCAAATATTATCCTAAATCTACAAGACATATAGTAATAAAAACAATATTTTTTGCACTAGGCCAAAGCATGCGACAGGGTTTCTTTTTTACATTTGGAAACTGTGATTTATAATCATTTACAACTTGGAGTAAAAACTGTTTTTGGTCTTCATTTTTTGTTAAAATGTCATTATAGTCAGTAATAAGTTTGATTCCTCTCTCAGCGGCATCATTTACAACTTTAATTTTGTTTACAATATTGAAACATCGGGTATAACTTTCATTTTCCCATGTTGTTGGATCATTTTCCAAAATTTCCATAGACAATCCTAATTTTTGAAAAAACTGTTTACTGTTCTCGCATATGAAGTCCTGAATTTCCTTGTTTTCAACGTCAGTAATGTTACTAATCATGTCGTTTAATACCCTCTTGATTTGGTGCTTTCCTATTCAAAGCTTTAACCATTTCTCTTTTAGTGGTAACTGAAATATCGTCATCAAAGAAAGATAAGCCAACATTTACTGAATTAAGGTACCACAAATGGTTCACTATTTTCTTACTTGCGGCTTGAGATATTTCTTTGTCAATATTTTGATAATTAATGAGTTCTTTACAAAAGTCTAAGTCATGAAGCGGTGCTTTACTAGCAAATGACGCTGTAAACCAGGCCTTTACATAAACCTTTACAATAAAGAGACATATATCTTCAATACCTATTTTTTCTTTTTTAGTTAGTTGGAACTGATCTTGGAAAAAAAATATTTTTAGACAGTAAATGGCTTTGGCCATCCAACGTGCATGATGAAATGCCCCTGGTTGATAGAATGTCGTGTGAGTGGGCTCTTCTTCAACAAAAAGTTTAGAAAGCATTACAAATTCTTTATAATCATCACGAGGCTGTTGCAAAGTTAAAGCTGAATTTAGAAACTTTACAATTTCGGCTTTAACTGGTTGTAAAATGTGTTTAATTTTTGATACCTGAAATCCAGTTTTTAGTTTATTTTGATCTATTTTAGGCCAAAATTCCCTAAAACGTTTAAATAGTGGCACATTTGGACCAGATGGGGAAGGCATTTTTGTGTCAATCACACTTCTCAAAACCACTTCAAAAATATGATGTCTACAAGGAAAATATAGAATATCTCTTTCTAATTTTTGTTGCAATAGTGTGGCTGCCCCATTTATATAACCCATATTTGATGCTGTTGTATCACAACACAAAGCTATTACCTTTTCGTCCAAATTCCATTCACAAAGCACATCATAAACTGCTTCAGTCTGTTCTCTTCCAGTTGAATTGGGCAAAGCTGGTACTCCAAGTAGTTGTTCAATATCTCCACTAGTAACTAAGATAGCAAGTCTATCAATATTTCCCATTCCAGTGAGAGAAGGTAAAAGTTTTCCATCCCAATGGATGACTGGGGCCGGCAATTCAGAATTACCGAAGGCAGTTTTTAATATTTCAGCTCTTTCTTCGCGGATGCGTTGTCTAGAGCGCTGAAGTGTGGTTCTGCTGATGGACAAAGATGTGGTGTCATGTCCTAGTGCTTCTGCTACTGCCGTCAAAATATGGACTCCATACCTGTCGCTTATTTTGCAAGCATCAAATGCAGCGGCTATTTTTGGTGTGATGATGTTACATGTTCCATACAATCTCCTCTTTTTTGGCTGTGACGGGCCAGGCTGGTCTTGTAACAACTCTTCTTGGGCTTCGATTATTTCATTTTCATTTTCGTTGGAGTCGGCTGAATTACTACTTGATGATGGACAGGTGACTGTTTCCTCTAATCTAGCTTTTTCTTATTGACTTCGTTGCATTCGTTCGAATAATTTCTGTAATTTCCCCTCAGCTGATTTTTCTTGAGAAGCAAGTTGGTAATCAATACCATGCATAAATCCAGGACGTCCCTTTTTTCTTTGGTTAATTAAAAACTGCTTATCTTCATCTATTTTCATCAACTCCAATGCATTTGCATGAGAAATGTCAAAAAGATCGTCCAATTTTTCAACGAAATTTTTTTCTTTACTCCCGCACTGGCCCTTTTAGCCGATTTTTGTAAGTTCCTCCACTCTGCATAAAGTTTATCTAGTTGTTTAACACAATGAAAATCCTGACGTGTCGGAATGCGAGCTTTATCCCAAAAAACTGACACCTCTTTTATTGTTCATTTAGCACTTTCATGTACACTTAGCTTCACTTCACGAATGTTATAAAAGAGCACTTGTAATACTTGTCTATTAGACGGCAATTTATTGCCAATGATTTGTGACGAATAGTGTCCAACTAAGTAAATGAAAGTATCCTTTCGTAAGGATCTAACATCAGCCATCGTTAAATGTTTTTTCAAAAAGGAACGTATGCTAGAACTTATAATGTCACCACTGTAAAACACAATTGCAAACTGACATAAAAACCTACCGTAGGTGCATTATATTTCCAAACTTATGAGAAAAAAAGGTAGATATTTGTATTTTAAGTAAAATTTAAGTGTATTACCGTAATAAAATCTTATCTACAAATTTCTACCTGAATGCGGCACGGGTTACCGTTCACCGAATTATCTGAAACTCTGACATAAATTATTCCTAGTATAATAGTATATTTTCGTGGGGTGAGACTTAAAAAATACGCCAAAAAAATTCACCCCCTATAGAGATGGGCCACCCTATCCTATAACCATAATATCGTTGACTACCACTCCTAATGGCGCAGCTTTGCAACTTATCGCCTGTCTATAAGTCGGACCCAACCAGGACGCCTGGCATTTTTTAAAATTATTATTTAAAATATATAAGATACTGTGCATTAAAATTCCAAGGGATATATTTTTCAGGTACGGCAGAAATATGTTGCTAGATAATTTCAGCTGGTTTAAACCATTTTGAACAAAACGTTCACCAGCTTTTATGCTATTCTGCGCGTGGAATATTTACCTTAACAAATAAATAGCAAATAAGAAAGCAGCCATTTGCTAAACGCTACAACATCTACATTTAAATTAAAGCATGAACTTCATAAATTCAGTAACTGAAATATAGGGACAGATATGCAGTTTTGATGAAGCCAGCGCTTCATCGGAGATTGCGGCATCTCAACCCCGATGGGTGCGCCAATGATAAGGCAAACACGGCCGATATACACATTTTCATGAATAAAACACCATCACCCTACTCTAGAGAAACCTATTGTTCCTGACATTTGCTCAACGCAAAACATCCATCTGGATAATTAGACGGTTGAAGATTAGTAATTCCATCTCAATAATTTAAAATCGCAGTGTGGTGTTAATAAGCCTGTTAATTAAACAATGGTTCATACTTCATACTGGTAGGTTGGAGTTTACAATAATTGGTGTTGTAAAGATGCCTGTGGTAGGTACATGACATGTGTTCATTAGAACCTCGGTGGAGTTGAGGCGAAACTTTATGTGTACGTGAAAGTGTAAATACATGTCTGGTTATGAAAATTAGGCATCAACAATATTCTGCCTTATATTGGTAAAACACAAAGTGCCAAAAAATTAAAACTTTACTATTTTTGTATTTTTTGCAATAGGCACAAATTATTTAGGAAATAACGTAATAAATTATACAATGCGTGTGTAAAATTACAATTATCTAATATTTTCTTTGAATGTAGAAATGGGGGAACAACTCACTTATGTATATATTTTTTATTTTGCAATGCCAAATGATTGGCACGCATTCTAATTAATGTATTTTTTACAGCTGAATGAAATTGAAAATTGCATTTTCGTCATAACCGTGTCCAAAGCGTTTGGATAAATAACTACTTTCTTCAGATATTAAGTGAGGTGTTAAGACAGTAACCTCTTTTAGTTTCTGTTTACAAATTTTGACGATTTTCTAAATCACCTACCACTCAATTCACCAATAGAGAAAGGGGAGGAGAGAGGAAGGGATAAGGGAGAAATTTATGCAGTTGAGATAATAAGTTGTGCTGACAATGGCACTCAATTATACTTTTCCTTGTGTTTAATTGATTTTGCATTTTGCATTGAAAATGTTTTCATTTTTCTATATAGGGCCTGAATTCGTGAAAAGTGCAAGTTGCATTTGCAGCATGATGTAGACAATATACTAGTTATTGGTTGCCTGGTAACGACTGATTGCAGCAAGACATAGACAAGATTACTCTAAAGCTAAAGATTGCCTGGTAACGGCTAAAAATCTAATTCCATCATTTTCAATGTCCCTCTCTGGTTGAATCTTTGCGAAAGACTGAATATTTTGAGTTTAAGACTAACACATTTGCAAACAATTTCTGAACTTTTAACATTGAAAATGTTTTTAGTTTCCCCTATGGGGCCTGAATTCTTGAAAAGTGCATGGTGCATTTGTAGCATGACGTAGACAAGGTTACAAAAGCTATAGGTTACCTGGTAACGGCTAAAAAGTCTAACTTCATTATTTTCAATGTCTCCTCCGGTTGCATCTTTGCGAAGGACTGTGAATTTTAACATTGAAAATTTCACACCTCTACTTTTTAACCAATAAGATACCTTAATTTTGATTAGTTACCATGGCAATTAAAAAAGATAAGATTTTTTCGAGGCGCCACGATATTTAAGTGAAAATTTCACACCACATTTTTTAACCAATCATAGGCTTGTTTTTTGTTAAGTTACCATGGCAACCCAAAAAATTTCCGGAAATTTTTTACATTCTGTCAAATTAATAAGTGGAAATTTTTCTGTCAATTAAAATGTCAAAGTAAAGACGCGGGAGTTGGAGTGCTTTTAGAATTAAATTTATTTGGCGACGCAAAAGAGGATATTCACGAGGATACTATAAGTACACAAATTAATATGTTTTAGAACCTGGAGCCATTTTTGTGCTATATGCTCATGCACTTTATTCTTATGGCTGATAATCAAATTTTGTTATGATTAGAATGTAAAAATTAATCTAATTGACGTCTGTAAGTGCGGCAGCCATTACTATCTTGTTACCTTTCATTATTCCATGGCCGCCTAGAAGTTGTTAATTATTGTCTCTGCGACAAGAATGAATACATTCCCTGTGCTCGCATTTAAGTAATATCAGAAATAAATGATGTTCCACCAATTTTAGTAGATCAAAGTTAATAAAAAACGGAAATATAATATGTTTTTAAGTTATTTGTAAAAAGTTCATGTAACTAAACTTGGAGAATGGTATGTTATTTCACTAAGAAATTTCGTATTTTATTAACCACCAGTTGTTATTCCATGGCTCACTATAATGAATGAATTTTTGTCATTCGTAATAAAAATGTTCAATTTTGGCATAATATTTATAAAATAATGGTGTGAAATTTTCTTACCGAATATCCCACGAGCTTAAATTAATATCCGGAAATTTTTCCTCGTTCATGAATATTTTAAGAAAATTCATGACCTCGAAAAAATTTTCGGAAATAATTTAAGCTCTAGGGATATTATAAGTGAAAATTTTTTGACAGTTGAAAAGGTAAACATATGATCTACAACCATTAAATAATGTAGATATATCTGTGAATAATGCAAAATTTCTGAATTAACATTATTATTTATTATTCGCTATAAAGTTTCATTAAACAGAAAACACAAATTTGTTAAATTATTATGCATTAACAATTTATAATTCAAAAAACGTAGGATGTACAAACATAGTAAGATTTAAATGTTGCTTGAATTCTAACCCATCCTCTCTTCTGTGGTGGAAGCCATTACTTTGTGACAGTCAATCATGACGATATATTAAAACACTTTACTTTGTTTCTATCACTGATTTATTATAACTTGAACGTTACTGCAGTTTCGATACTTAACGTACCATTATCAAACGTATGATTCAAATGAATGAATTTACCAAGGGATGACAGGCATTTATATACAATACAATCTGAGTTATGTAGATGAAATTAAATGAACGGATTTACAAAGGGAAGTAAGGTATTTACCTAAATTGTCACTGAACATTACCAAGAATTATATGCAAATTAGTTTTCAAATTAAATACATGTATTTAATTTGAAAACTAATTTGCATATAATTCTTGGTAATGTTCAGTGACAATTTAGGTAAATACCTTACTTCCCTTTGTAAATCCGTTCATTTAATTTCATCTACATAACTCAGATTGTATTGTATATAAATGCCTGTCATCCCTTGGTAAATTCATTCATTTGAATCATACGTTTGATAATGGTACGTTAAGTATCGAAACTGCAGTAACGTTCAAGTTATAATAAATCAGTGATAGAAACAAAGTAAAGTGTTTTAATATACCATCCTCTCTTCTTAATGGTGAATAGGAAGATGACGAATTAATTATTAGATGTCTGTGTTTTAAGACATATATGTAATATTTTGAAACAATTTTGTTCAAATCTCTTTTACGCAAAAGGCCATATTTACTTGACATCTGCAGCAGACTTTCTTGGATTTTCGTAAACAAACCATTCGACTCTAACGCTTCCTGATCGCTTCCATTAAATTCGTTAAATATATTAATCTTGGATGACATATTTGCGCTTGACTCAACTCTTTGCAGTATTTACATAAATTGTACTTTTCAAAGCATTCCATTTTTCTCAAATTGTTTAACGCAAATGCTTACAAGAAATGTTTTACATAAAAATATCTTTGTTTGCTGGTTTACCATACAGTAACTTAATGTAATTTACCAATATAAACCTCATCTGTCAAAAGCATGACCGCCTATATCACGGCCACCTACTGCAACAAACCATGTTAATATTATATTTTTTAAATTAGAAGTGTTATGGATTACTTTAACAAAAAATACATTTCTACCAACTTTAGTAACCTAAAATTATGAACTAGAACTAATACCCATCTGCGTTTTAGCATTTGGTGTAACTAAAGTTGGTAATTTTTTTTTATTTAACGAAATATGGTGGATATACCTATATGATTTTTTTAGAATTTATTTCATGTTGAACTAATATCTTCATTGGCAAATCTCTAATGATATCGACTAATAAACAAAATAATAACGAAATAAATTTAATTATTATAGGTTTTATTAATATTAAAAACACAATTATTATAAATGTTTGTGGGCTGACTTGAATTGGTGGGTTGAATCTGCGTACTTTCTGTTTTATTTTGCATTGTGCTCTGATCATGATTAAACTTGCTAGTACTTGATGAAATTCTCCTCATGGATTCAATCATCTGATGATGATGTTCAACGTCCAATTGTAAGTAAGGTTTGATTGACTGACTATTACTGTGTCCAGTAATTTTAATGAGCTGTTGTTCACCAACTCTTTCCTTGGCCAATTTCGAAACAGCTGTTGCTCTTGCAGAATGATTAGTTATTTTTTACTTTTGTAGTGTCAATTCCTATATCAGAGGCTGCTGATTTAAACCATGAAGATACAATGTTCTTACCAACTGGGCTATTCTTGTACCATCCTTTCGAATTGGGTTGACTCCAGTATGGGTTTGGTGTTAAGAATAATCTGTCGGTCTGAATAAGATTTCCCCTTTTTTCCATCAACTTCTTAAACAAACGAACCGGACACATTTGTGGATTATCGAAATTTGTAATCAACCATTTACTATCCGACAGTTTTTTAGAACCACCTTGTGTGGTTTTGGAGAATATTGGATTATATTCTATCCGACCTTTTGGGTTTCCGAAATTATCAGTTTCTTCTTTGAAGTATTGGATACACGCAGAATATCCTTCCCCTCCTCTCCATGTCAGCTCATGTGAAACTATGTGAAAAAATTTACGCTGCGATCCATCTGGAGTATTTTCATCCCACATTTCAATAATTTTTTTGTATTCGTCGCTGGTTAAGGCTGAAGCACTCACTTTTCTTTTTAATGGGTCTCTCTGTAATTTTTTGCGCTTAGCATCGCGTGCAGCTCTGGCGGTCGCAAATTCCACATCAGAAAACCGGATTAAATTTTATTTTATATTTTTCGTAATAAATTTCTTGTAACTGCTTAGCAGTAGAGTTCCACATCACTTTGACCACACTTTCCTAATAATCTTCAAAATTTTTCTTTTTCATATTAAATGCGTAGTCCTCCAGTATAGTAGCCACCTGTATTACACTCATACACTCATGAATATTATACAACTTTTCGTCACAAAATTCAACAAACTGTTTCCATACACTTGATTTTGATTTTCGGGTGTTATCTGGTGTTATATTTTGAATTTCTTGTCTAATTACTTGTTGATTTTCTTTACCAAATCGCGACATTTCGCTATACACTTATTAAACTCAACGACAGACCTTTTAAACTAGTAATTATTAAGCTTTGTGACAGAACCGGTTAAACAAAAATGACAAATCAACATAATATGTCAAAAACAACAATACCACAGAAGAAGGAACTACCAGAAGCGGCACTCTCAGCACCCCCTTTGATGTTTTTTTGTGACCTTCGCCATTTTGTTGTTGGTAATTTTGGCGGGAAATTTAAACAGCATGTTTATAAACAAACTTTACACAAGCTGAATACAATCACCTTATTCGAAGAATTCTACTTATAATGGACATTAAAGCTATTAAAGTAAACTGGATAAATTTGTCTCTACGAACAATTGTATTCTTAATATAAATAAAGTCACAAAATGTATTAAAATCAATACAATATCTCGAGAAAATCTGTAATTTTCTTACTGGGAGGTTGTTCTGAGGAAATATTAATTTTTTTTCTGTTTAAACTACCAAATTGAGGAAAAATAGTAGGTAAGTGCTATTGGTAGCAATCTATTCTGATACATATTTGTCGTGCGCAGAACTTAAAATTGTTATAAAGTTCGGTTGAACTTTTACTTGCCAAATCCCCACGATCGCATGCTTCCAACCACAATACGGACCTTAAAAGAAGAAAGTTCACAACTACTTGGAAATATCTTATAATTTACATCAATAATAAAATACCTTTGGGAATCCTTAGGAAACCCAAATAAACTAATGTCTTTTCCTGTCGTACTACTTGTACATTCCTTAACAGCGCAAACGGTTCCACCTCGTTTACTCATATCGCTAATAAAAATTACTATTAACACAGCACAATAATACTAAAACCTTTTAAGAATTTATTTCGGTATTATGTCACAGACTGTCATTTACCGCACTTTATTGTTTTAACCTAAAACAATAAATGAAGTGACGGAAGTACCAACAACAAAATGGCGGCAATGGAATTTTGGCGAGAAGCCCAAGTGTCGTTTCTGGTAGTTCTCTTTTCTGTGACAATACCCTGGCCAACTTGACAAGCAGTGAAATTAATTTAAAATGTCAGGTTGGATTAATAATTTTTTTCCAAATTATGGTGTTAAGTGGTGTGAAATTTTCTTACCGAATACCACGCAAGCTTAAATTATTCCGGGAAATTTTCTTTCGGCCACGAATATTTTAAGAAAATTATTAATTTTCAAAATATTCGTGCCCTCAAGAAAATTTTCGGAAATAATTTAAGCTCTTGTGATATTATAAGTGAAAATGTTTTTAGTTTCCTACGTAGGGCCTGAATTCGTGAAAAGTGATTGTTGCATTCGCGGCATGACGTAGACTTGGTTACTAAAGCTATAGATTGACTGGTAATGGCTAAAAATCTAAGTTCATCATTTTCAATGTCCTTCCCTGGTTGCATCTTTGGAAAGACTGAATTCTTGCTGATAGAAATAAAATATACTTTATTTCTACTCCATTACGTGTATGTGGAAGTAAAATATATTTTTATTACACACTTACTTATGCCTTACCTTGTTTTAGCTGAAGCAGAAAAGACCAAACTTAGAGAAAGGTGGTGGTGATGGTGATGGTGTCAACAGTGCATAGAATTGCAGCAAAGCATGATTCAAAAATTAAACCAATAGTTGGTTATGATCTGAAAAACGGCAGTGAATTCTGAGCAGCAAAGAAACAACTTCAGTGAACGACAATACTCTGGTGGAATATGTGATTTTCCAATTCCATTTAAGTTAAAAAGAAAACCAACTTCCCAGCGTCCGTCAGGACCACAACAAAATGATTGCGAGAGCAAGGTTTTTTTAACTGCGTAAGTACTAAGCGTAAGTACTAAGAAACCCTCATCATCGGATGTTGATAAATAGGCAAAAGTGCAGGAGGCCATGCGCTATCAATAACGATTATTTCACTTACACCTCCCCGAAAACACTATGTTCACATACCTATTTAGCGTACGGAAAATGGGATATTCCAGTGCGCGCACACAGGAAAAATTTAGACGATCCTCAGCATCTATGTTGGTCGAAGGCACAGGAAATTCACTTACTCTAAGAAGACATGGCGTTTGACGACTGTGGCTGAAGGCTACATCGAAGAATCGTTAAGCAGAAAGACTGAAGTTTCCTGTAAATCGTTCAGTCATTCAAGAATAGGAAACATAATGTCACCGCCACAAAACATTGTAATTGGGGAAGACCAAGAAATAATTTCTAATGTAGTACCTTCGACTTCGACGATTCTACAAAATGAAGTGCTTGTTAAGGATTGCATATTTAGAATAACACAAATTGTAACATAATCATTTCATAGAGTAAAAATTAAAGATATAGATTTTTATTCGTTTTCCCGCATGACTTTCCGTGTGAGGTGTAGTAACCATTATGAAAAAGTCTAAATAATGTTAGACTAATTAAATAATTAACTAATTTTAGTTAGACTCTTTGATAATGGCCGCGACACCGAAACATATGTTAGTCAAATCTGAATAAAAATTGTGAAACAGTAATGCCAAGTAGTTTCCGGCCTATAGTAAAATGTTATTCGAAGCGAATCTTACCTACCACTATATTTCCGCCCTGCTTCCAACCAAACTTTCTCTTTTTTGGTTACCAGTATACAATTCTTGCATATAAATTCGTGATCGGCTTGTGATATCTCAGAAATTCACCTGAGGTAAGCAGTAATGTTACTTTGACGAACTAATATACGCTTCCACTTGATATGCACTGAATAGACTTGCCTCAGGCACCAACTTCCATTTTCACGAGAAACTTTTCACGATAATTTTATTTCAAGTCAAGATCTATTTCATCATGTACTTGAAACTTATGAAAACCTCTTGACAATACAGCTCCCGGGAAAGTTTTCAGTCAGCACTTTTGATTCAATTGTCTCTATTAGTGGATTGCAATTAGATTTTTGAGAGGATGTACTAAAACTAAAAGTTCAAAAGTTTTTCTTCTTCACCTATATGTTTAATTTGCAACTTAAAAAAACAAGTTTTTTATTATTAAAAGTTCAAAAAATGTTATACAAGTCCATTTTTGGAGTTTGTGAAATTCCCTTCGATTTGATTTTTAGTTTATCTCTGCACGATAAAATTTAATCGACAAAGATTTTAACTTCCTTCGCTCACCGCTAAATAAAGTATTGTAATCGTGAAGAAATCACTCTCGATTTCTACGGATTCTCCCGTTTCAGACTACGATAATGAATCAATCCTGTCAGTTAGGCTGCCTGCTTGTCTATCCGTCGTTACGGTGTCTGTCTGTCTGTTAGAGTTATATCTACAAAATTTGACAGGAAAGAATAATATGTGGTAGGCAGGTAACCTATTCCCAACGAAAAAATGGGATGTCCTTTACAGAAAAATATAATTAAGGAAGAAAATGCGACGGAAGACAATAATATTTGACATGTAGAATACAATTATCAAGGAGGAAACCTGCTGTACTTTTAGTGAATAATATACAGGGTCGACACTCTTAAAAAATTATTACCGAAAAAAATGAGACGGAGGACAATAATATCTCGCATATAGTTGCCATAAATGTCAAGGAAAACCTATATTTAATGAAGAATATGCAGGGTGGTTACACAGAAAATAATTAAATAGGAAACTATGGTGGAAATAATGTTTGAATTGCAGTTGATACTATTACCGAGGAAGAAAACTTCATATACGTGACTATTTCCCTCACATTATGAGAACCAATGAAATAGCAATATTTTGAAAATTTGGAACAATAAGAACAAACTTTCAGCAATAATTGCATTCCCAGTGATAATTTTACTTAAAATTACGGTGGCTGGGCTTGACAGCTAAAACGTCAGTGGAACCAGTATAAAAATCAAAGATTTCTTGTCCTATGCCCCTGTCAATGAACGTTCAATAAGGGGGTCCAGAGGGAAATGCCAAGATCCCAATTTTTGACTTTTGGGCTGTCTTTGGACTATTTAGGAGACAAACATACCAAAAGTCCCCGAACATAGGAGGTGCGAAAGGTGCAGGAGGTCATGAAGAAGGTTCCGGTTTTTGGTTATTCGCTCATATCTCGAAAACGGTTAGCCATAATCAAAAAGTGGCTATATGCAAAATTAAAGCTGACTAAATTTTCTACAATAATGTTTCTATTAATTTTTTTCGTATCTGTTATGATTCAATAATGGATTGTATATCTTTTAATTGAATTATAACTTTATTATAAATTTATTATAAATTGAAAAAAAAATTAGTAATCATCGTAGAAAAATTTTTTTGTAGCATAGCAGACTGAACTCAAATATCGAATAAAAAATGTCCTTGTGTCTGTAAGTGTGTATGTGAGTGTATGTGTATGTGCGAAGAATGCATACCGTTTCTTGTAAACACGCTAGCTTCTGTTAGGCTTAAAATATTTAATTACAATTTGAAACATATGTAAAATACCACAGTACAATAATCCCTACTGAAATTGGACCATATCTGTAATACGTGGTGATAACCAGAGACCTACAAACTCTCACTCTTACGTAAAATAGGTTTCATTTTAATTTCAGAGCAAAATGTTAAGGTCTTTTTATTAAGCATACAAAAATATGAAGATGTATAAAATTTTTGAACTGCAGTATACCGGATGTATGTTAGGTTCAAACCAACTTTATTTAAATTAGATGATATATCAATGTTATTCTGAAATTTGGAGCATGGTATTTTTAATAAGATTATTATATTGTGAAAGTTTGTATTACAGATATGGCCCAATTTCAGGAATGATTATTGTACTATGCTGTTTTACACATGTTCCAAATTGCAATTAAACATTTTAAGTCTAACAGAAGTTATCGCGTTTACAAGAAACGGTACACACACACACACATACATATACACGCATACACACACTTACAGACACAAAGACATTTCTTAACCGATATTTGAGTCCAGTCTTCTATGAAACGGATATCTATACAAATTTTTTTTCTCAATTTATAATAAATTTATAATAAAGTTAGAATTCAGTTAAAAGATAATTCGATGGCCTAACGGCAATACCACGTCTCAACAAAATCTCAATTTTTCAGGAGCTAAAGACTTTCTGAATTCTTGTGTATTTGTTGTCGGAATTACATTTTTGGCCACAGGCATTTATCAAGGTCTAGTTCAGTTGTGTTAACACAATTAAGAATAAAAAGAAGTCTATCGTATTTTTATAGTTTGTTACTTTTTAATGTAGTACAAGACGGAAGATGATACGTGTTAATAATATTAAACAGTACCTGATATTTTTAGACTATTTATTGACTTTTTCTATAAAAAAAACGAACCAGAAACAAAAGAAAATTACAAACTATAACATGGAAATTTAACACCAAAAAAGTGAGACCAAAAAAAAAAAAAAATAAACAAATTGGTACAAGAAGTTATGCATAGGGCAGATTATCATAAAACAAGTGGACGTTTTTCCCTAGAGTAGTTTTAATTTCTTGAAGATCATTAAATTTCTTTTTCTTTATTTTTAGTCTTGTGTGGAATAGTTGCAATGCATGTTTCTCCTGTGGCACTTATAATCTTTGAGGTAATTCCTGCATTTTATCATCAGAAAACCGCTGCCCAAGGAATCACTACTTCCACATCCAAGTTTCTTACAACAAAATACTATATTTGCACTCCACCATGTGGAAATAATTGTTTATAGAACTTTAATAGTATAATATTTGAAATCATGTATCCCAAAAACCCATAAAATTATATGCCACATCGGTAATAGAGTGGTGGGGGTGAATGAAGTGAAAAAAATTCTTGATGACTTTGGCTCTTGTACACACACTAAATCACACTATTTTTTCACCACCTTTAATAATGGGGTTGGGGGTGGTAATAGGGATGGCTAATGCCAATTTTTTTTTGAGACCTTAGCTCTTTTCTATTTACTAAATACCAATTTCATGGACTCTTACTTGCTTGATTTACCTACTTACCCCCATTTACCCCAATTTACCCTTTAACTTTGCAATGGAATAAGATCAAAATATAATCTAGTTCCAGATCTCGTTAAAAAACATACGTGTGCCATATTTTAAGTGAATATCTTAAACGGTTCCAGGGTAATCGTGAGCACCAAAACGATACAAGACTAAGAGACAGACCGACGCAACAGACAAATTTATTTTGTTCAGACTTAAAATATTGACGTTTCCTTATATTCTAAGCCTATTTAAACAATGAAAATTTCCAAAAAAATTTTTTGCGTTAATGTACTTCAACTGAATGTCGAACTAATACGCAGAAAATGGTATGACAAAAATATAAAAAATCGTTGTGTGCCGTAAACTACACGATAGAAGTATAGTCTCTACTTCAAGTATTTTTTTCGAGGAAACCTACTACGCATCCATACTACTCAAGGAAAGCCACTGCGCATTCATACTTCTTGAAGTAACCCACTGCGCATCCATTTTACTCGAAAAAACCCACTGCGCATCCATATCACTTGAGGTAACCTACTGCGCATCTATAGCACTCGAGAAAAGTCACTGCGCATCCATACTACTTGTGGTAACCTACTGCGCATCCATTGTAATCGAGGAAAGCCACTGCGCATCCATACTACTTGAGGTAACCTACTGCGATCTATAACACTCGAGAAAGGTCACTGCGCATCCAAAATACTCGAGGAAAGCCACTGCGCATCTATAATACTCGGGGAAACCTACTGCGCATCCATAGTAGTCGAGGAAAGCCACTGCGCATCCATACTACTCGAGGTAACTTTAACAACATAATATATGAAATCGTCTACCCCAAAAACTTATAAAACGATATGCCACATCGGTAGTGGGGGTGGGGGGTGGTGATAGGGGGGTGGTAGTGGGGGTGGATGAAGTAAAAAAAATATTTTCAGGTTTCTGGTTCTTGAACATACACTAAATCACAATTTTTTTTCATCCTCTTTAATAAGGGGGTGGGGGTGGTAATGGGGGTGAGTAATGCCCAAAATTTTTTTGAGATCTTAGCTTCTCTTGTATATACTAAATACCAATATTATGGACTCTTACCTGCTTGATTTACCCATTTACCCCAAATTTACCCCAATTTACCCCCCAACCCTTCGACGGAACAAGATGAAAATATAATCTAGTTCCAGATCTCGTTAAAGTACCAAATTGTACCAAATTTGTACCCAATTTCAAGTGTACCAAATTTCAAGTGTACCAAATTTCAAGTCAATATCAAACGGTTCCAGAGTAAACGTGGGCACAAGAAAAAGTTACAGACACACAGACCGACCGACAGACAGACAGACAGACAGACAGACAGACAGACAGACAGAATTTTTTTTTTCGCTCAAACTGAAAATCTCCACGTTTCATGACATTTTAAGCCTATTTGAACAATAAAAATTTTTAAACATTTTTTTGTCGTTACTATACTTCCACTGGATGTGGAAGTAATTAATATTATGATATTCTATTTTTCCTTCTGGATAATAATGAATCTCTCTTAAATTCGCCACAGTTGGATCATCTACAACGCGTCCAGGTCTTATTCTTTTCTAGTACAGCAAATCTTTATTATCGTAGTTTCTAAAGTTGGTGGGTGTCATGTATTTTGCAACAAGAGGAGTCGGTTTCTGTCATATAGCCTTAACAAAGCAATAGCGCCAACTGATGATACATGTTGTTGATGTTTAATAAGGGATCAATGATGATCAGTGGAATTTTAAATATCTTGCTTACTATTGACTGTCATGTTACAGGAAGATGCGGTAGCCTTGACTCATTTGAGTGAACCAAGAACACCATAATGGCAAAAATTATTGATACGTGGTATTGCCGTTAGGCCATCGAATATACAACCCCTTACTGAACCATAACAGATACGAAAAAAATTAATAGAAACATTATTGTAGAAAATGTAATCAGCTTAATTTTGCATATAGCAATTTTTTTATTATGTCTAACCTTTTTCGAGATATGAGCGAAAAACTAAAAACCGCGACCTTCTTCGTGTCCCCTGCACCTCCGCACCTCCTATGCTCGGGGACTTTTAGTATGTTTGCCTGCTAAATAGTCCAAAGACAGCCCGTCAACAATTGGGATCTCGGCATTTCCCTTTAGAAACCATTCATTGGCAGGACACTATGTTTTGTTCTGGAAATAGTCTAATAAATATATTTCGTACATTAAAAATAATCTGAAAGTTCAGCATTCAAATTTTTTTTGTTGAATTTAAGTAACCGCATTCGTTCATTTTGATGTGATTTGACGTTGATTTTGATTTTGCCTCATCACGTCAGGTTTTTTTTTAATCAAGGGAATCCTTAAATCTGTAGATGAAAACGGCAGCCAGTTTTGAAATTAGATATTTTTACACCAATTTCAAATTGATATTAGGTAATAAGGTACAGTTCCTTGCTACTTTCCACTAATAGGTAGACAGATATTTGTAACACTGAGTGAAATTATATTTCTTACTTTTTAGAGATATTTTTTGAAGATTTTTTTGAAGGCGGTTCGATTTTTTTAAATTTTCTTTTTCAACTTTTTTAGTAGCTTATTTTATTTATTTAACTTCTACATAGTGAAGAAAACTATTGTGAAATTCTCTTAATGTTGGGCACCATGTGAACTACAAAAATAATGTAATACATTAATTGCTATTACCGGCGATTCCACCAAATCTTCGAATATTCTCGTAATATGTCGGTTAAGAAAAGGGTTTAGCCGGATAAGCTTGACGAGTCGGCCCCCAAATGGCAACCTATATCGAAACTTATGTTTTAATATCGACTTGATGTATGAACGTGATTTATATGTGTTTTGCCGCCGTACTCCGCTTTGACCTTGAGATATGGAAAAAAAATGAGCGCATGCATGACTGTCGTTCAAAGAGACATATCTCGAAAACTAATTGAGCTAGAGAGGTAAAACCAACGGGAGGTTTCAGTAACCTGAATGAGTATATTCCATATTTTTTGCTATGAATATTTTATGAATTGAACGCGTTCATACGCGTTCATCGCGTTCATACATACATCAAGTCGATGTTAAAACATAAGTTTCGATATAGGCTGCCATTTGGGGGCCGACTCGTTATGCTTATCCGGGTAAACCCTTTCTCTTAATTTAAAAAAAATTCTGACGTGATGATAAAAACATATGCTACACTGAGTCTGGTCCGGCGCACCTCACAAAAATATTTAGTGGTCTTGTTATTGATCAGTTTTAAAGATGATTAAATTCCCATTAAAAGAACACCAGATTCGTCCATTTATTTTCAGCTTTTCGGCTTTTCTCGCAATTTATGATGTAACGCAATACACACGCCTATTTCGACTTTTTGCATGTATTGCAAGAAATCTGTATCCAATGTCAAAAAAAAATTACCTGCGACCATAAAATAAAATACTTCAGCAGAAGTATTCTGGAACGGTTCGGTTTTATCCGCTTATTTTGTTGAAATTTACCACAGTAACTAGAGATTTCAGTTTGGAAATGTCATGAATTACATTTCTAGTACCTAAGTGCATCAAAGAACAGTTTCTATATTATGAGGGGACTTCCTGATTTATAACGAGTGGATGTCTATTTCAGGGCACGGCACCCAAGAAAAATCATTGGAACTGAAAGAGATTCAAATTGTGAGAAAAATAGATTCTATGCAATTTTTCGTACAAATTGATGGTCTTTAAATTATAACGACTTGAAAATTACAACTATACCTTAAGAAAACAGGTTCTCATTTCACGGTTTTCACCAATACCTCGAAAAAACGTTAGAAACCAAAAAGAAAGCCTATGAACCTCGCAAAAATTAGCTTGTTTTTAATTTTTGAAGGGTTAATAGTTTCAAAGATATGGAAGTTTAAAGATGGCGTCCGAACGCTCACGCACAATGGCACTTGCATAAAAATGCTAAAAATTAAAATAAAACATTATAAATGAAGCTTTGAAATGATTGTTCTTTGTTTATGTAGCATGAAATAGTAGTATATTGTTTTATTAGGAGCAAAATGGATTCCTTTGTATAAATATAACGAATGTAATTAATATTTTGTTAATATATATAGTACGTAACTTCATGTTTACAGATTCATATGGGAGCAGAAGAATTTCTTTAATCATTATTATGTCAACATTTTTCTTGTTATGTTAATAGTTTTTTGAGCTTAACAGCTGCTTTGAATTATCATAAGCTTCATTCTTGACTATTATGTTCTGTTCTTATGTAAATATTATACTCAATTCTTCAAAAGTAACATTTCAATCGCCTAATATTAAAAATCTTGGCACTTGGCCCACCAACATATGTGCAACTGCTGCACTAAATTACATAATTTTTGTCTCTGACGTATCTGACCACACATGCATTTACGCAAATCTACTTTGAAGTACGCAGAACAACTAAACTATTATTTTTCTAAAATGAAAACTATCTTTGTGTGTTATTTCAGTAATTTATAAATATGATACACGTAAAATATCTATAAAGCAGAGTTTAACTATTTTTAGGATTCCGCACTCAATCCTTATAACGTAACGCGTTTATCCGTTCTAATATATAAAAATCTCGTGTCACAGTGTTTGTTATCGAACTCCTCCACAACGGCTTGACCGATTTTTATGAAATTTTTGGTGTATATTTGGTAGGTCTGAGAATAGGTTGTAGGCTATTTTTTATACCTCTAGGTGATAAGGGTGGCCCTATCCAGAAATGTTCTTTTTATTTCTTTGACAAAAATTTAAAATTTATATTATCTTTGCCAATTTGACTACGTTACCCCTTCGATAAAGTTTTGTGAAAAATATATGTTATAGCTTATTGTATGGTGTATAATTAGTAAAAAATAGTGATGGTCTCTAACGTATTTAAATTTTTCAAAAAATTCAAAAGCAGCAATTTTTGTTTTCCTTATGAAAAGATTTCCTGAAAATATCATTAATGAATTATCTTGAGTAGATTTACAATATATGTGAAATACAAACAAATTGGTTCACTTGAAAAAAAAAATTCCCAGACATCATGGAGTTTTTGAGGTCAAAACTTTTTGTGGTAGTATCTTACGCAAAGATACATCACTGGAAGGAACCACATGCAAAAAGGTTGCAAAGGCACGGACACTTATCTTAACCTGCCATGGCTTTTCAAGTCAACATCATAAACTGCTCCAGAGTAATCGTGCGCACAAAAAAAATTACACACAGTGATACCGACTGTCAGACAGATTTTTCATTTTTCATTTTTGATGGCCGATATATTTGATTTTTGAAATTTGACTTCAGATCAAAATTAGTGACAAAAAACGCTCATGTATCAAATTCCACACAAATCTACAAAAAGTTTTTCAATTACGTCTGCCATATTAAATTCGTCATCATAGTAGCTGTTGCCGAATATTGAAATCCCCATTTACAATGGTCGAAACCGAAAAGTAAAGGTTTTTTTTTGTTTGGGGCTCTGGTGCACTTTAGGTATCTTTTAGATCACTTGTTTTCACAACTGTTTTTTGCACAAATATGTTTAATATGTATATACCAATTGATTTAAGTATGGATTGTAACGAGAAACTAACAATAAAAGGATTTAAAGCAATTCATTTATTTACAATTTTTGAGTGTTTACTGCGGTTTCCATATTGAAAATGTTATGTCCTTGGCAAGAATGAACGTCTTCGGACTTTTTCGGTTATTTTCGTCACTTGGCATTCTGCGGGGAATAACATATAACTTTTGTTACGTTCAGTTCACTTATTGTAGACTTACTGTATTTTTGCTATTTTTAAACGATACCATGGATACTGTAACTAATTTGATGGATGTTATCAGAATTATTTCTAATGACGATGATAACTTTTTACAAATACTGCAGGAGGCTGCTTTAATTCGACGAAATTTGCGATGCAAAAAATCAAATTGTCGGAGATATTGCACTCTACCGGCGCGTACAGGTGCTGTTTTAGGTAATAATATTTTTTTACAACTGCATGATACATGACAAAAAGAAAAACTTTTTTTTAGGTCACATGTTTCATTGCAGACAGTGTCGGAAACGATATTCTGTTTTAGAAGGTTCCTTTTTTTCACAGATGCGCATTTCTATTCGTACAACAATTAATGTTTTATGGCACTGGGTATGTGAGATACGCTCAGGGTGTGTGGCAATGTCGTTTGGCCTTCGTAAAAAAAAAATTATTCAACTTTATAGATATTTCAGAGATATATGTTCGTGGAAGTTACTCCAACATGATGATATATTCATGTTAGGTGTGTCTTCAAATTTTCCTTTAATTTCTCGTTTACATTTCAAATATTTCGTAGGTGGTCCAGGGCATGTTGTTCAGATTGATGAAACTATAATTACAAAAAGAAAGTATAATGTAGGCAGAATTGTGCGCCAACGATGGGTATTGGGGATGTACGATGTTACCCTACAACGGGGTTTTGTCGTCTATATCCCTAATCGTGGCGCAACAACTTTGTTGAGCCACATTGAAAAACATGTATTGCCAGGTTCTGAAATATGGACGGATTGCTGGAAGGGCTATGCACAATTATCTACATTAGGAGGGGTTTCTCCATATCTACATCAAACTGTTAACCATTCCAGAAATTTCAGAGACCCAATAACGGGTGTTTGCACAAATCGTGTCGAGGGTTTCTGGTCACAGTTGAAGCAATTTCTTAGACGACTCGGTGTTGCACAATCCCCGTTTTTACCGGAGTATATAGATATGTTCATGTGGTGGCAAATATATGGCGATACACCTGTAGAAAGATTCCAAAATTTCATTTTACATATCACACAAAAATACACCTTTTAATTTTGCACTGATTTATGTCTTTTTTTTTACTTATCTCATTTAATCACGAGCCGGTGCAGGAGTAGTTATCGCGGTAACGCGCGCGTAGTCATTCGAAGAACTAAAACGTTTGTTGCCTCAAATTTGAAACCATCATGTTTTCGATTTGTCATTTTTATGGAGTTTTTTCTGATTATCCTTGTCCTAAATAATTTTGCATAAATCGCTAGTATGGTATTTTTAATTTTGAACCAGCAAACGTTTTAAATCTTCAAATGATTACTATGGGCGCATTATTGCGATAATTCTTTGCATCCGTTCATATTTAATCTTAACATGGTCTTAACTTTCTTATATTATGATTACGTTTAGCTATTCTAGGTTTTTTTGTACTATTTCGATTCATTTCTGTCGCTTTGGTTAGGTTTGGTTATTTTTGGTTAGGTTAGGTTCTTTTTTAATACAGACAAGCATTACAAATTAAAAGGCAACTCCAACACCTCTTATACTATTATTTACTTTTATTTACATTACTTTATTACTTACAATCCACAGTTACCCCACCCAGCACCCCTTTTCACTCCTCGGTCCCGTAACTTTCTCATTTTTTTTCTTAACAATTTATGGTTCATCCATAAATTTTTTTGCTTAAATGTATCCTATTCACTATATTCTATTCATTACTAGTTAGAAAATTTGAAAAATCGGAGATACCTAAAGTGCACCAGACCCATTTATTGTAACAACAATTTCATATAGTTGGTTGCTTGGAGTTGCTTTATATACCTGCCGTGCATTATTTTTACTCACCCATCTATCTATTTTGGCGTTATTCTTATCTATATTGATGTTTGCACATTTGCTAGGTTGCGTGGTGTCATTTTGTCGCCCATTTTGTTATTATTTCGTGCAATCTAGATATTGCTTTTTCGTGAAAATATTTTTAAATTTATAATTATTATTATTATTATCTCTATTAACTCGTCCAGTAAGATTCCATGTTAATCCTGTCAAATATCCTCTGCCACTACAACAACCCCGCACTAAGAATTGCTAATAGCATATTGATTACGTCGCTTAGGCAATTTATCTCAAGTTTAATGGCTTAAAGTCGAAAATGCATTGATGTGAAGATTTTGCAGCCGTTCGCAGTAGACGCTTTGACATAAATTGCTGATATGCGAATATTTAGTGCGTCATACATCGTAAAATATTCTGAAATGCAAACGAGAAGAGATTACAAACATCGGAAGCGTCTAGAGAATATTTGAGAGAGTAATTGAAATGTCAGTTAAAATACATTTAAAATTGTGGTTTAATCTATATTAAGCGGCGTTATTTATACTGGATTTTTTATTAAGTTCTGTAGAATGAGATACAAAAATAGATTTAATGAAATTAAACTCGGAACAGTAGGTCTACCGAATATAAGAACAACAGTTTAACCAAAAACTTTGACAATTAGCTTAATCGGGAAATAATTTAATTATGACATGTACAAAACACAAATGACATGAGAATTTTGTTTAGCTCGTGCAACAGATTCTGTAAATATTAACTTATTTTTAATTAAACGAGGCCAATACCATGCGAATGTCAATAAAAGGGAATTTGTGTAATGTGAACACTGAACAGTGTTTTATTGGTATTTGATTAACATTGGAAATTCCGAAGTTAGATAAAATTGAAAACATTTTTTAATATGGTTTATTTATTCTTCAAATATTTAGTGTGGCAAGTAAATGGCAGTAGTGGACCACTGACACAATATCATGCATATATTTCATTCTCATTCAGAATTGTCACTTGTAATCTCCAAGTGCTTGAATTATTGCTGGAAATTTTTTGAGTACATGAATTTTTTGAAAATTATCCCTAGTCGCGCAGCGACGAGGATACTTTTCTTAAAAAATTCATGCACGAGAAAAATTTTCAGCAATTGATTCATGCACGCGGGGGATTCGGTAAGAAAATTTCATGCCTAAATAAGTTAAATAAATAGGTACTAATTTCAACTGACATTAAGATTATTCTTAGACATGACAAGGTATAATATTGTAATATGTTGCACCCCTTAAAATTTAAGGTTATGTTACTAAAAAGTAGGCAGACTTCAACAGATCGAATGTCTGAATGAATGTAGTGTATTTGCACCTACTCGAAAAAGAACCTACCAGAAGATTCCAAAGTGGCATCTGGAATTCTCTAGAGAATGGTGGCGTCATCACAGAACAATCGAGATCTGTCATTTTTAGATATAAAAGACCAACCGCATTCTTGGCGAGTAGTTCAGAAAGTTCAGAAAGTATAGAAAGTGAGGTTAAGACTTCCAAGATAAACAAAGTAATAAACATTGTGATTTTAGTCAGTAAAGTGTATTTAAATTAATAATAGTATTGTGAAGTATCCAGTAAATATTTAATAAAGTGTGTTAGTGGACATCTCTTGTTATAATTTTTGGAACCCACGGAATTTGCGAGGGTGGTTTCCTAAGGGTGGAAACACGTGACAATATTAATAGGCCATAAATGGGTTTTGCTGACAAAATGACAGAAACGCATCGGAATTATTGTTGTGTCATAAGTCATAAGAATTAGTAAAATGTCGCATTTTGGAAACAAAAGTAAAGAAAATATTATCTACATATATGCAATGCTGAAAAAAATAATTCCACCCATTTTAGTTGCAAAAAACTACTACATGGGGGTTAATATATATTCACTGAAATGTTTTATATTACGTTTTCTTCACAAAAATGGGTGGAATTCTGTTTTTCTTAGATTTTCTAATGTTACAACAGTTTGGGTGAATCGGAATACCTATATTCGTATAATAGATAAATAATATCTTTTTCACCCATTTTAGTTTCAAAAAATTACTGAAAATTGTTTAGGACGACTCTATTTGTGTGTTGAAATGAAATAAGTTTTGTTCACTAAAATAGGTGGAACATTGTTTTTTAGTTTATTTTCATGTTTTATGCACATATTATAGCTAAGTTTCAGCACATTATAACTGAACAGAGATGGCTTGGAAATAAAACGTCATTAGCTATTTATCATTATTTCATTGACAGTTTAACCAGTGTAAACTTAATATTTCTATTGTTGAAGTTGTTTTAGAGGTTTTTAAAAATAATATAATAAAGAATGGAAAAAGAACAGTAATATACATTATACACATATTGTGAAGAACTTTGTAAGGTTAAAAAAAGCCATCCAAAATTAAAATACTTATCATACCTGATTGAAAAGTGTAATATGGACAAAAACCAAAATAAGAAGTTATTCAGCGTAGTACAGAGAAAGCTACTAAGTTTTCACGAACTAGAAAAGATAAAAGCAAATGTCAAATACGATCATGTCAATAATTTAACGGAAAAATTTCCACTTATTAATATTGTTCAGGATACTCTGGAGGATGAAAATTTCCGGAAATTTTTTGGGTTGCCCATGATAACGAAACCAAAAAACAAACTTCTGATTGGCTAACAAAGTGGCGTGTAAAATTTTCACCTATTTTTTTAATCAATATTTTTATAAATGTAAAAACAAAATACAAATTCAAATAAATAAATGTATCTCGCATTTTATGTGTTCTGTACTTACACCGCCATCTACTTAAAACTCGATATCTTTGCTTGGGACTAATGTTTGTGAGCATTCTAATACTAGACGGCCATATTGGGAATGGTTCGTTAATGTCTACATTTACCGCGCGATTTCAGATCGAAAAATGCACAATTCCAGTATTTTATTCCGTTGCTGAGAAACTATCAGAAAACAGACCAGAAAAGATCCGTTGCCAAACAAACCGTACAGGAATGTTATGTATATTTTAGACAGTAAATAAATACACGCAGACAAACTAATTCACATTAAAATTGCATTTATTAGTAATCAGCTAGATTGTAATGAAGAAATGTTATGTATTAATACAAATTCCTTGATTTAAAATAATATTGATTGTGATTTCAGAGAAAATAGTATGTGTACTTCGGTGTGAAAGCACATTTCCGGACTTCGATGCTTGTTGGCCTCGGCTAGCGTCTCGGCCAACAATTTGCATCGTCGTCCGGGAATGTATTGCTTTCACACCTAAATACACAATATACTAGTCTAAAAACTGTCATGAGTTTGCGCAGTACCAAATCCGAACACGTGAAAAGCAACTGCGCAAACTCCTGACAGTTCTCGGACGGTAATTAATAAATATTTTCTGACCATGAGGAAGCAGATACAAGAATATTTGCAATAATGAAATATGCTGTGGATACTTTTGCTTATGATAGGGCAGTGTTGGTTGGTAATGATACAGATATCTTTGTACTGTCATTGTACTTCGCTACAATATTTGTTTGGTATATACGCAAATAAATATATTCCCCATACAGAATAAATAATTGTATTTAAAATAATTGATTAATTTACTTTACATTTTTGTTAATCATCAAAAACAAAAAATTGTTTAGGTATTCAGAAAATCAATTTTTTACAATTCTTTATTCATTATTCATTATGAAATTGTATATCGTTTCTTTTTTAATAATTTTGTCAAGAAAGTAATGGGTTTTAATAAATCATTTTATTTATAATTTTTTAGAACTTGCCACTAAAATATATGTTTATATGAAGAGTTTGTTAATTGGCGCTTATATATGAGACGAAATATTCTTGATTCAAAACTAATTTTATCTTTGTACACAGACAAATTTATCCCAATGTGACAATCCTTTCCTGACATTAAATTTGCAAACGAGCATTTTTGTATACACACGTTTCTATTTGCTATTTCAATCGTACTCAAATAATGCCTTGCGATGTCGAATGATGAGAAGAGCGCGTTCTACCACAGATTACAACTCTTTATGCATGTGCGATCAAAGCGCAGGGTATCGCTCCCGATACTAAATAATTTATATCTTCCCCCAGACTGATACGATTGCAAAAATTTTTTCACTAAAATTAAATTTGATGCTCACATAACTGATATAATATTTATACACATAGAAAAAGTACCTCCATGCTACATTTTTCCTTACAATATTTCAGCATCCCCGCAGTTTTTATTTTTTTCTTAGAAGATCAATAATCAAAATATCATTTTAGTACAGCTACCGTAATCGCCATACATTATTTCATCTCCGTCTAAAATTTGATCCTTGTAGATTTTATGATTTCCGAGATAACACGAGATATATCTGAAAAATGTTAAATATCGTGTATCGCCGAAAAGGGGTGAAAAATTAATATAGGGGATGAACGCAAGCTTGTATCGCAAATCGCCCTCCGGAAATGGATTCGGCAGGAAATTTTACATAACATAGACCTAATTTTAAAAGAATGTCCAAAAGATGCATAGCAATGAAGAAATAAGCGGAATTTAGATTACTGTCTACAAATATCAATTTGAAGTCGGTGCAAAAAAAAATTACTAATTTCAAAAATACATTTTGCACCGAGTTCAAATTGATATTCGGTAATAAGGTACAATTCTTTGCTACTTTCCACTAATAGGTAGACAGGTATTTGTAAAACTGAGTGAAATTTTATTTCTCACTTTTTAGAGATTTTTTTTAAAGGCGGTTGTTTCTATTTTTTTAAAATGTTAAAATGTACGAAATATTAACAATATATTTGTCGTTGTTGTCCTAATGGCTTAAATGTATATTTTATTATTATAATCTAGAGCCGCCACAATCTCTTTCGTACCCTTCCTCAATTCACCACGTCTGCTCCTTTGATCCCTTGTCACTTAGGTTACTTTCAATCGTAATCCACGACTCGATTCTCTGGTTTGACTGACAAATTTTGGAAGACTAACAATTCCCGAGTGACTACCTATATTCGCTAGTGATACTGACAATTTTTAACTCAAATGTTGTATATACAGGGTGAATCCTATATGTGGTAACATAATTTATTCGCAAGGACGTAAAACGTACACGTGATGCGACGTGTGCTAGAGGACTGGTGGGATGGAGTAGCTATAGACTGCGAGATAAGATTTATAATTTGAAATTTGCAGATAGTAATTGCAGCAAGCGAGGATGAGTTCAACACCTCACCTGCTCAACAACCTTAAAATAATAGGCTCTGAGTACGGTTTAAGTACAAATTCAACAAAACAAAAATTTTGATTGTGTACTTAGCAAACGGAAACCAGCCACACACATCAGGACTAGCGTGGATCCTACGTCAGTTTAACTAGATTTTGTGTAATTTTAGTGAAACAATACTGTTTCGTTAACAAAATGTTCAAAATGCATTAAGTGGACAAAAGTGAGTATTAAAAATGACCTTTTATATTATTAGTTTGTAATGAAGACACATTTTAGTTTATTAGTAGCGCCAAATGTTCTAAAAAAAATAAGTTGATGAGATATTAATAAAAAATTATTTTTTGGGTGTCATCCTAGCTTCCTCGGGAAGCACCTTTAGACATACCAGTGAAATGTAAAAGAAAAGCTCTTTTCATTTTCTATCGCTGAAGTTCCCGTGTGCGCGTAACTTTTCGTCTTGAAACTTTCACATTTAGGTAACGGCCTATATTTTACAACCCACTTGATCATTTTAATTGCTTTATTTAAAAGAAAGCTCATAAACTGCTAAAAAAAGACCCTTATGACAATTCTGGCAAATTTACGGCCTACGTGCCAAAAATATAAAAAACGACATTTGTACCATTTCTGTAATTCAGAAGCAGTATCAGACACTCTGTTACTTAAGAAACTCATCAAATGTATAAAAATCAAATCGGTGTTCCTACATCTAAAATCCGATGTCTCTAGAGATGTGAAGTTGTTGAAATTTGCATAATACTTTCTTCAATAGCAAAGAATACTCTCTGAATTGACCGACATCTACAGTCAAGTGTTAAAGTATATGCCGATACCACGATGCACTTGTGTCGTGTGCCGATACCCACAACATCTCGAATATGCGGAATTTGATGTAGGTGGCGCCACAAGCACGGAACGCGTATAGTTCGAGCGTAGTTATTGATTATATTTCGTTTCTATTTATGAAAAATAACAATTTAAAAAATATATATCAATGGTAGTTTAAATAAAAAGAGAATCTTATTATTAATACATTGAAGAATGCATTTTCAGTTGTTTATATTTGTTTTGTTAGTTTTGTAAATTTTATGGGTTTTGTTTATTTTATATTTTTCATTATAATATACAGGGTGTTTCACGAGAAAAAGGACTTGCTTTTAATAGATCGAGGACACCGAGAGTAATCATATTAATCTATAGAAAAAGCTTTGCTGAAATACAGTATGTATTTTTGCCAAAAATTTTTTTGGTTGTTACTTTGTAAAGAAATGGAATAATAAGTTCATATTTGGCACATATAATACACTAGTGATAAGTATTTATATCACACACAAAGAAAATCCAGGTCCGGACTTGAAAAAAAAAGTTTTTGTTGTTCTTCAAGAGAACAATACCCTGTATATATATTTTTAAATTTCAATATTAAATTCGAAATGTACATAAAAAACTGAACAAAATGGCTTCATTCATTTTTTGCCACACCCTTGCCGTCTTCGAAATAAATTCCACTAAATAATGCAATATGAGACTTTCGAAAATATCGATGATTGATACGCGTAAAAAATTGCTTTTTCTATTAAATTGAGCATTTTTTTTCCAGCAATAAATATTATATTTTAATTACCAATTTTTATGGAGGTGGTAAACTTAAAAAAAAGTAGGTCTTAGAGGACACCGAATCAAGAATCTATTTCATTCTTCTCATTTATTAAAGACTATAGTAATACAGCAACATAACATACCTATTAACAACAACAATAAGTGTAATAACTGTAATAACAAAAAAAATTGATGTAGCCATTTTGTTCAGTTCTTTATGTACTTTTCGAATTTAATATTGAAATTTAAAAAAAACATGTACAGGGTCTTGTTTTCTTGAAGAACCATAAAAACATTTTTTTTCAAATCCGGACCTGGATTTATTGTGTGCATGATACCTTATTCAGAATTAGTAGTGTATTATATGTGCCAAATATGAACAACCAAGAGAAATTTTGACAATACATAAATAAATGTATTTCAGCAACGAGCTGATTATGATTACCTCCGGTGTCCTCTATCTGCCATTGAAGCACGTCCGTTTCCTCGTGAAACACCCTGTATATTTTCTTTACATGGGTTTGTCATGCTACCTCCTCAAGTTTAAAGCTTAGATTCACCGTGCAAACAATCGAAGGAAAATTCGCTGAATCAAAAAACTAAGTTGCGTGTGCAGAGAGGCATATTAGGTTAGTTTTAAGATCCGTTTATTAACTTAACCACCCTCACCACATCCCCACACTTACATTTTTAATTTCCAATTTGCAGAGCAAAGAAAAACTTGCCAAGGTTACAATTAATAATAAAGCAAGCCTGTACCACTGAATTACATCTAATGTCGAATGTTTGCGTCTTCGTTAAAAATTTAAAACTTGTTAACTTGTTATAAAGTCTGTCACAGAAACTTTTTATATTAACTTTATTTGAAAAGAGAACGGAAAAGTACTGGATGTATGATGTGTGTTTTATATTTAAAGTCTTGTAAAATAATATTCGGAACCGGAAAGTTTCCCAGCTCATCTCGGTTGGCTAACTTTGTAAGGAAGTGCTGTATGTATTACATTCCAGGCTGTCGCATTGATATCATTGTTGAAATAACAGACCCTCTAGTATGACAAACATCTTCGTAGAATTTTTTTTTCTCATAAAAATACATGTCTGTGCGACATTAACATCTGGGAAATAGCTTGTTTTAGATAAATATATATATATAACGGATAATGCGAAGCCTTATAACTAATAGCTAAGGAGCTGATAGCAATACGGGTACATGATTCATTGTAATTAACAATAATATAAAATATGGAATGAAGATTTAATATAACAGATTAGAACAACTATCGAGCTTAGTTGCTGCTGATTTTTTAAATAAATAAATTTCAAATTTGCAAAAAAACCGCTCCTATATTATTTCATTGCCATTGCTCTAAAATTGTTCATTTATGAAAAATATAAATAAAAAAATGGTTGGCTGAAGTCCATGACTTTGATTTTTTATAAAACTAATTGTTAACTTATAAAAAAAGCGCCATTAAGTCTTTTCATTGTACTTCGCGTTGGATATAATTTGTTAGTTTTTATATCCATAAGTAGATAATAACATTGGTTGACGTGTACGTTGCTGATTTTCAGAAAGATTCCCATTTACTCCAAAAATGTCAAAGTAAGAAAATAGTCCAATCAGTGGGGGATTTTGCCCTGCAAAAGGTGGAGTAGTAATGATTTTGATGTATGTTGTTTAAGCCGAAGCCTTGATAATAAATAGTTTTCGACCATGGGGAGGGGAGGTGCCAGCCGTCATCTTGAATTGGAGGTACAAAATAATGTTTCTTTCAAAATAATTCGGCAGCGCTCGATCTTATGAGAAAAATGTTCAAGACAAAATTGAAGAGGACAAAATTTTCCACAATTTTTGTATATACATTTTTATTGTAAGTGCTAATGTTTAAAGAGATACAGCGACAGAAAGATGGATTTAAGATTTTTTTTTTTTTTTTTAAATGCCTTATTTATATTAACGTCCTGGCGAAGTTTAGCTAATGCTACTCTACCACTTAACCAGGACGGCGAGATGAGTTACGGTAACCCATCCAAGTGATGGATTCGCCCGGCCGTGCTTAACTTCGCCGATCGAGCCCAGTCACTGAAACCGGTACCGTACCTCACCTTTTAATAAATAATGTACGTTTACAATATAGCATATTACGGGACACCCTGTATATACATACAAGCGAAGGAAAAAGAAAATAATTGTAAAAGACATTAGAATATTTCTTGGGTTTACCTAGATAGCGATTAAAGCTTTATAAAAATATCACAGGCCGACAAAGAACCGTCTTATCCTATGTTTTTTGACATGCTGAAATCGATTCTGATATTAAAAAACAATATACCGCATCAGTTTTTGTCTACCACCCATTTCATCCCCTAAAAAGGGTAAAAAGAGGTCTTGTCCTAAGGTCTGATGTAACTTTTCTGAAGTATTTTCGACAAACAAATTGTGCTAATACCACCCTTTCTTCCCTAAAGCCCGAGCTTACACGGAGGTGTTTCCATTTCTTCATTTAAGTAATTTAACTGGAGACATCCTGTTAGGAATGAATTTCTTACAAAAAAGAAACGCGACGTTGGATATTCAAAATAATAAAATTATTTTTAATAACAAAAATTTTGTCAGAGATGACAGTAAATAAAAATGTGACAGATATAAAAAATGATGAAACTATGAATAGACAACAATTATTTTTAAACAGGGAAGACGCCAAACTTGAGGCAGATGATGAATTTACGGAAGAAGAAGAAATCAACAAATTCTTAGAAGAGGAGATTAAAAAATTTCATGAATTGACAGGTCCGACGTCATTGATAGAACATTCGATACATTTAAATGACAGCACGCCTATCAAACAAAGATATTATCCGCAAAATCCAAAAATGCAAGAAATTATCCGTAACGAAGTGAACAGGATATATAATTGAGAAATCATCGAGCGCTTGGAGTTCGCCGGTAGTCATCGTGCGGAAGAAGGATGGAAAACCTCGATTTTGCATAGATTTCAGAAAACTTAATAGTGTAACTCGAAAATATGCTTATCCTTTACCTTTTATTAACTCAATTTTAGACAAATTGAGAAATTCTAAATACTTTACCTCACTAGACCTCAAACAAGGATATTGGCAATACCTCCCTCAGAAGAAAGTAAACCGCCTACAGCCTTTACAGTTCCCGGGCAGGGTTTATTTCAGTTTAAAGTAATGCCCTTCGGATTACATTCGGCAGGAACAACTTTCCAAAGATTACTAGATACCCTGATAGGACCAGAATTAGAACCTTATGCTTTTGCTTATTTGGACGATATTATTATACTAGGAGAAAACTTAGAGAAACATAAAGAAAACGTAAGAGAAGTTTTAAATAGATTAAGAAAAGCAAATTTAAAACTTAATGTGGAAAAATGTGCTTTCTTTAAGAAAGAATTAAAATATCTTGGTCACATGATTTCAGATAAGGGAATCCAAACCGACCCAGATAAAGTAGCAGCAATATTAATAATTCAATCTCCCAAATCAATAAGAGAATTAAGAAGATTTATAGGAATCACTTCTTGGTACCGTCGATTCATTCCACAATACTTCAAGATAATAGGACCGTTAACTAAATTGTTAAAGAAAAAGCAAAAATGGTTATGAACACAAGAGTAAGAAAACGCATTCATCAAATTAAAAGAAACTTTAACTCAAGCACCGATATTATCGGGACCAGATTTTAATGAACCATTTATTTTGCAAATGGATGCTAGCGATTTAGGATTAGGGGCCGCTTTGATCCAGAAGATTAAAGGACGGGATAAAGTTATAGCATATGCTAGTAGGATTTTGACGGAATTAGAACGTAAATATTCTGTAGCCGAGAAAGAATGCATGGCGATACTATGGAATCAAAAAGCATTACCATTATCTCGATCAGTATCACTTTACGGTCGAAACGGATCATCAATCACTAAAATGGTTGCAGACATTTAAAAATCCGACGGGGCGTTTAGCCAGATGGGTAATAGATTTGCAACAATACAGTTTCGATGTCAAATATCGTAAAGGAGTATTGAATCAATTAGCTGACACCCTATCACGTCAACCTTTACCCACACAAGACGAGGAAATTAATCGGGTAAATCTAATCGAAAAAACATCTTGTACGTGGTATAATAAGAAAATGGAAGAAGTCCGAACTGCACCAGAGAGAAGTCCAGATTATAAAATCGAGAATAATAAATTGTATCGCCATTTCTTTGAGCGATCGGACCTTTCAGAACCGGAATTATCGGAGCCATGGAAATTATGCATACCAAAAAATATTCGCTTCCATATATTGTACGAAAATCACGATGACCCAATAGCCGGACACATGGGAATAGCCAAGGTAGTGAAGAAAATGGCGAAAATATATTATTGGCCGGGGATGTTTAAAGAAATCGCCGATTACGTCAGAAAGTGTCAAACATGCCAAAAATAAAGTTAGTCATCAACAAGCGAGCGGTAAGATGCAATATTCTTTTATAAAAGGACCTTGGGATACAGTCTGCGTAGATATGATGGGACCACATCGTCCAAAGGTTTTAATTATCTGCTGGTTTTAAAAGATCGCTTTACTAAATGGGTAAAAATTCAACCCATGAGGAGGGCCACTAGTACAGATAATAAATGAAAGAATAATCACTAGATTTGGATGTCCCCGAATGATGATTAGTGATAACGCTACTCAATTTTATAGTAATATTTTCCAGAGATTTATGTCAGAAACTGGGATTAAACAAAGATTTGCTCCAGTATATTTGCCTCAAAATAATCCCGTGGAAAGGACTAATAGAGTGATAAAAACGATAATTGCCCAATATTGCGAATCGAATCACAGGAGATTGGATCAGTATATTAACGAACTCATGTTCGCTATTAATACATCTTCACACGATTCGACAGGATTTTCTCCAGCCTTCCTAAACTTGGGTCTGTCACGTCACACTAACTTTTAAATTAATAAAAATTGTAAATTTTTAATTTGAACCATGACATATTTTATAGGAAAAATTCTTTCTCAGGTTTTAGTTTATTTGTATAAAATATTAGGCATAAAATTACTTTCTTATATTGTGACTTCTCATTTTCTTGAGCCCCCACCCCCGTCACCAAGTGTCAAAACATTCAGAGCCCCCCCCCCCCCTTAAAAGCGTGACATAATTTGTGGACGGCCCAAAATGTTTCTTCCAAAAAAATATAACCGACGAAAATATGTGTGTGAAATTTTAGTAGTAATTAGAGTAGTATTTTCTATAAGTTTAGAGATACTCCAAACATCATTTAATTACTATGATAATATTAATTACTGTTGTAAAATACATCACATCACAGATCGTAGACACCGCTCGACCGCGGGGAGTAATGCGGGCGATCGAAGTTTGCAGTTCTAACCGCTTGGAGATTTTGTAACCACGTTAGTTTTAAAATCATAACTCAGTTATTAGTTCACTAAAAATATTTTAAAAAGTACCATTGTGGTCAGAAAGCACAGGCCTTCATTTTATAAAGAATATTTTTTCTTTATTTGAGACTTAGTTTTCGAGTAATTGAGTGTGTAATGTAAAAAAAAAACGGCAAATGAATTAATTTTTAGGCATTTAAAGTTCGCGTTTCCCATAAAGCACAATGCTTTTTTGAAAATAGTTTATTTTTTTACAGCTTTACAGCTACAGAGAATATTATACAATTTTTATCAAAGAGAGATATGTACTTCGGCTAGGTGACACAGTACTTAACTCGAAAATTTTGAATAACGCCCTTTTGCACAGGACAATTTTTGGACAACTTTTTTTTGAAGTTTATCTATATATATATGCTATCGATTTATCCAGTTGTCAGCTTTTAGTATTTAAAGCCCTGCAAGATGAACATTTTCAGCCTCTGAGCTCTCTACTATAAATATGTCAGTATATAATCAATTGTATTTAAATCTTGGGGATATTGGAAGGAAATATTTACTTGAGTATATTGTTATCTAAGTTACATAAGAATAATACGAATTAGTTAAACTTATATAAATCGTAAAATTTACTGTCATTTACAGTTGAGTTGAGTTGATTATTCCATCCTGAAATAATTTCTTGTGAACGTGGCGACGCATCCAAATACGATATTTCATGACGTGAAAAATAATTATCTTAAATTTTGGTCCAATGAATATTGATTCAAAAGGTCACTAGCTATTTTAGCGACGATAAATGACTGCTATCTATTTAGGGAACACCGAAAGAAAATCTGTGGGCGACCTTTTGTATCAAGGAAGACTGAAAACTTGAAGCGGAGGAGTAATTTATAAATGCTGAATGGCCCCGGCCGTTAATGGGCGTGACAAAGTTAATGCTTTCGCAGCTGAAATAAATAATTCCAAATTTACTACACTTGCTGTGATCTTTAGCTATATATCATAATAATAATAATAATACTCAAAAAGGAATCAGACCGTAGTGTTCTCGCATGTCAACTAATGGAATGTAAACAAATATAAATAAAAACGAAGATTAATATTAACATATAACATTAGGATAGTCCTAATATTATAGTCAAAGACTTAGATGACAAGTAACATATAAATATAAGTATATACATATATAGATAATACTAAGCTATGCTGACGACATAGTCGTTACTGTGAGAGGCAGGTTATAAGGTTATGATCTCAAACCACATGCAAATTGCATTAAACATAACGTCTAAATGGTGCTCGGGCCTCGGTGTCAACCCGAGCAAAACAGTTATTGTTCCATTGGCCAAAGGAGAAAACTAAATTTGAGAGCTCCTATATTAAATGGAACAGTACTGAAGTCAAGTATCTAGGAGTAATCCTGGATCAGAAACTTACCTGGAACTGCATTTGGAAAGGACATCAGGCATTTAAATTTAGACCAGGCGATCTGGTTGGTCATTTAAGGATTTTGGCGCTAATTCAACTTGAATCCATGACCAAACCCACTGCCTCGATGACAATCAAGCACGACTTTGACTGCCCGTTTGATGTGCTGATTGAGAGGCGTCAGGCAAGCCGAGTTAAAGTACTGCGGTTGAAGAAAGAGTCACTCATCTGGTACATAGATGGATCTAAGATGGATGAGGGGGTTGTTCTGGGCGTAGCGGCGCCTAAATCTATCTATCTGAAGCCCTTGGCAACACCCCAACCATCCTCCAGGCAGAAATCTATGCTATAGATCTGTGTGCCCAGGAATGCCTTATCAGAGGCACTCGAAGGGCAAAGATCTACTTTCAGATAGCCAGGCAGCACTAAAGGCTCTTAGGTCCTATACCTTCGAGTCTAAAATTGTCTGGGAATGCAGACAATCCCTGAAACAACTGGCAAAATCAACAAGGTTACCTTGATGTGGATGCCAGGGCATGAAGGAATAGAAGGAAATGAATCAGCTAACAGCCTTGCAAGAAAAGAAGTCATTCTTCGTACCCGAACCTTCTGTGGCTTATCTAAGGGACACATAATGGAAGAGGTCCAAAAATGGGAAAAGAAACAAAAGAAGTACTACTGGAGGAATACTCCAGGCCAAAGACCAGCGAAAAGTTATA
This sequence comes from Rutpela maculata, assembly GCA_936432065.2. NCBI lineage: Eukaryota > Metazoa > Arthropoda > Insecta > Coleoptera > Cerambycidae > Rutpela > Rutpela maculata. The sequence continues at coordinate 164,919,519 of OW386289.2, read as the reverse complement.
ACCTATTCGACAAAGAATGCCGCAAGGTTTCTCGAAGTCCGACCTAAGGCTGATCACGGGCCTTCCAACTGGCCATTACCCCTTGAGATATCATCTCAAGAACATGGGCATGGCAGAAAATGACAAATGCAGATATTGCGAAGCAGCAACTGAGACTGCAGAACATATACTTTGTGAATGCAAGGTACTAATCCGCATTAGGCTAAAATACCTAGAACAGGTGGAATTAATGCTGAAGATATAGGGAAATTAGCTCTCAGGAAAATCACAAGCTTCACAAAATATCTTGAAATCCTGGGCAACAACTAGTTGTAGGGTAATTCACAAAAGATCGAGATGAAGAAAGGCCAACTCAGGGCCAACAATCTACAATCTGCAGTACTAAACAAAAGGTGTAATTTTAACTTTGTTTTGAATTGTCTAATGAGCAATTCCTTAATTCCATTACGAAGTGAACTGTCAAGTCAATTCCATTTTTCGCATGTTCTCTCAGACGTACCTTTATATGTATTAAGTGGTAATAAGTGACAGTAGATTATTTCTGATGGTCACTATATTAAATTTGATGAACCATATTTACAACTTTGGGTAGACAATTTTGTAGTTAAATTATTGATATGTGAATGCCAGGTCAACTTAGAAATTTCATGGTTTCTGAGGTATTATTCTTTGTAGAGTATCGTGTGTTTGTTTTATTTGTATTTAAGCATAACTTGTTTTCGCTGAATCGGTCAGAGGCTTCAATTATAATGTTATTTGTAATGTCAGCAACATTACTGCCAGTATCATTAACTGTTTCGAAAAAGTAGTATCATCCTCAAAAAGACTTTAAACATTGAGATAACGTCAAGTAAGTCATCTATGTATATTAAAAATAGCAGCGGCCCCAATACACTATCTTGCGGAATACCATGCTGTACCAGCAGCATGTTGCTAAGTTTAACCTTACACACTGATATCTATCTGATAAGTAGGAATTCATAAGATTAAGTGCTAAATCTCTAAAACTATAAAATTCTAGCTAATTAAGTAAAGTCTCTTTGGAAACGCAATCAAATGCTTTACTCAACTCTAGAAGTGCCAACGCGAAGTTCAATAATCAAATTTACTAATTTTAGCACTACCATTGGCGTATTTTCACCCCTCCTGAACCTAAATTTTCTGTTTGTGAAAACATTACAGGATATTACTTCCGGATTGGAAAAAAACGCTTTGTTAGTGTAATTTGATTTGAATTTAGCAGACATATTAGAAAGGGAAATCTTATATTTAATAGTTTTATATCATTCGTTTGTAGAAAATAGTCTTATGTGCCTAAAATCAATAAATTGGCACAGAGAATAAAGTAGCAAGTGCAAATCTAACTTTTTTCCAATATCAGCGAAAATTATTGCAGTAATTCTTCTAAGTGAACTGCCATCCTTAGCTACATATCTGTTCCAGACAGAGTCATTTAAACCGTATTACCTCATAAACAGAATAATTTAAATTTTAAATCACGTCTATACTGAATAATGAACAAATTGCTTTATCAGGGGTAAAGTTTGTAGTCTGAAATTAAAAAGTTTTAGATTAAATAATTATTTATCCAAGAGCTTCAGATATTTCTGGAAAATTCAATTTGTGTATAGTTTACCAGTATTTCAAATCTACAAGAAAGAATAAATACTGGTGTCTTTAGCAAACTTTTTATACAAATATATTACTGAGAGTTAAAAACATTCACTATTAGGCACAATTCATTTAAATTGTATTGAATTAAATGAGACTCTTTCGATCAGTATCGAACAGAAACACGAATGGTTCTTTATCATAGTATCATTGGTAATATCATTGATATTAATAGAACAGTTCTGTCAGCCCTGCACTGTTGCGTTTGGCATCAGACCGCCATAAAGATGCGAAAAAAGGGCAAAAATTACCTATAAGTACTGCCAAGCAGATGAATGATGGCGAGAGATAAAGGTTGCGCAAGAGCTCATTCAGTGTGTGCAAAAGTTTTGCCCTCAATAATGCCACGTGCTGATATGCGTTAAACTGAGGGTGTTCGAGAGCGATGCCTGTTATTTCTGCTACAGCAAGTAGAGAAACTGACTGAAGATATTCTACTGATACTCTAAAACTATTATCTTATATCTACTGCGCCTACTGCAGGTGATAAAAATATTCATACATTTTGTATCACAAATTGAGAAAGTTGTCGGACAGTGAGCGGACAAATGTTTTACATAGTCGAAGATTATCATGTAGAAATTAATTCTGAAAAGTATAGAAAGTGGTTGGAGTAAAAGATTATCCTTATTTTGCCGAGAAATTCTTTAACTGGCATAATGTGCAGACAAATCCAGCATCTCTATCAAATTGCTAGCGCTAGAAAGGCAGACATGAACAAATTGACAGCAACATTAATTTTGATCCGAATATTTTGAAGACACGCAACTATCAAATATTATTAACACCGATTACCTACTTTGGTACCTTATTGCAAAGCCGTGGACATACCGTTTTGCATTTGAATTGATATATTGAAAAAATAACGTCGGTGCAAAAAATATCACATTTAAATTAGAAGATTTGTTAAATTACTGAATATGGATGTAGTCAAATAACACCAGAAGGTTGTAAGAAATGGTGTGACCATGTGGTCAAAATAGAAGACAGTCAACATACACCGTCTGGAAAACGAATCACTAAAAGTTGGGTTCAAATCGACACAAACTAAACGAAGGAAATGCGCGTTGGAACTAACAATTAGGAAAGTCTGTTTTCTGGTGAGCATGAAATTAAACAGATGAGTGAACCTGTTTACCTAAGAAGAAGCATTACTGTCCCCATAGGGCCCAGACAGTCACCCCAAGGAGAGAATAATGCAGGACAGAAAAGCCTTAGGAATGCTCAAAAACATATGGAACGCAGGTGCCTACTCCAAGAACTTCAAGCTGAGGATATTCAACCCTAATATCAAGTCGGTGCCATCCTATGCTAGCGAAACGTGGAAGATTACCAAATCAATTGTATGGCAGCTGCAAGTCTTCGTGATGTTTGGTCTTAATAATGTGAATTTTTTGGTCGGATCAGTTATCAAACGAAGACATTTGGCACAGAATCAATCAGAAGCCAATTGAACTGAATATTCGATAGAGCAAGTGGAGATGGCTGGGTCATACGCTTGTTGGCCAACCGAAGATGTACCCAGAAGGTCACTTGACTGAAACCCACAAGGTAACCGAAGAAGAGGCAGACCGAGGACAATTTAGAAATTAATGATCATGGAAGACGCCAAAACCATACAGAAGTTATGAGGAGACATCAAGAAACTCTCCAGAAATCCAAAAACATGGTGCAACTTTGTGAGGGCCCTATGTAAATACTAAATATACTTCGAAAATGAAGTGCTTATGGACAATTTTAGTGCCGTTCAACCTTAAATATTTGTTTAAGAGAAAGTAAAATTACCGATAATTATTCTGACAGTGATAATTAGTGTCTAAACGACAGCGAAAAATACAGACGGCAAGCTCACAACTTGTCGATTAAGTAAGATTGGGCATGACAGAAATACTACGAGGCGCGAAAAGATTAGACATGCTAACGTTCTGGTTTTCTCCATTTTTCTTGTGCTTCTGAGACATGCAATTCTATTCAATCTGAAAGGCACCCATTACCATACCAGACGTTGTCTATTTTCATGCAACTTCCACCTTAGCCAACTTTTTCCCTACTATAACCTATCTTTACTATTTATCTACAATTTTAACCCCCTTCTATTTGTTTTCTGTTTGTTCATTGTTTACCCTTTTTTGTTCTTTTGTCCTCTTTTTGTCCCAAAATTTACCTCTCGGCCTATTAGAAATTAAAACTTTTATTCTTCCCCTATTTTCCTGGAGGCAGAAAGACCACCAGGGTGGATATTACTTCGAACGGGTTTTTTCGTTGTGTTCTGTTTTCCCGTGGCAGTAGTCAAAATTTTTCACTGATCTGTGCGCGCTCAATGCGACAACTTCAAGTGTAATTTTAATTAGTTTTAGGCCCTTGTGGGCAGTAAAGTTAAGAACATTGTTGTTTTTAAATTCGCCTCAGGCGAATGGGAGTTCCAACTTACCATTCCATTATCGTTCTTAGCCGAACCGGACCTGCCCCGTCCAACCTTACTCATGTATATTTTTACTTTAAATAAAATCTTTTTGAATTGAATTGATTGAATCGACAGGTATTCATACTTTTGAGAAGTGTTTGCTACGAATTCGCTGGATGATTCATCGATCTAGTGTCTAGTGGCTTCATTCTCCAAGAAATACGTCAACAAAAGAGACTCTTCAGCATTGTATTCTCCAGAATTCTCTCATTTTTTGGCCACACCAATTTTAATGCATATTATCTCAAGCTGAGAAATAGTGTCATCACAAACATGTTTACAAAAATTATAACTTAACATGCAGCACCCGAGACTAACATTACACGTATATAGTACAAGATTATTTATCGGAAACGGAAAAGGGTCTAGTGTGTTTGCAATATTTTCTTCCACCCTAAATAATTGAAAATTTAGCACCTGAAGCCTACGTAACGAAACAGGCTAGCAGGAAATTATTGAACGGTAGACACAAGGACATGAAATATAAATAAGAAATAGCCTGACCTTATACGCCAGTGAACATTTTACGACACCTTGTTTAGTTTTATCCTCCACTGAAGCTGACAACTCTCTAGAGTCCAAATTAATCTGGTATGGTGTGAACCAAATAAACATTACGTGGGAAAAGCGTCAGTGATTTATGCAGTTCGACTACATAAAGTTGAGTACAATAAATCTCCTACTGCTTTTATTACAGATATTTTATATAAGGTGATATGAACTACAAAAGGTGTTAGAGGTCGGTATGGGTAGCATAGTGGCCACAATCTTCAGGAAACTAAATGTCCTAGAATATAAATTTACGGATCTCGTCTCAAATTCATCATCATGATGCACCTTTCTCAAAGATATACAGTATCGAAAAGTCCTTCATTTGGCATTGAGGCATTAACCGACCGTCCATAATAAAGACGTCTACCAGTACTCTAGCGGAAGCAAACAGTGACACACCCCTTCAAGAGTTGCTGCTCTCGCTTGCTCTTATTGCCGTACTCAAAAGAAACACTTTCCGATACTGTATATGGTAGTTGTCACGACATAACTTCATTAGTGGACTATGTTCAACAGATATCTCAAAAATCCTACCCATTTAAGCTGGGCGGCAGTCTGTTAATAAACAATATCACACAAATCAGGGATCATAATTATGATGATGAATCGTTTTGCATATTACTTCACAATATTTTCTTCCACTATATAACTAAGTAAAAGTCCACTAAAAATGGCGAAATGTAAGAGATTACTAAAAATTATTAAATAAAATTTCACCCAGTCAACGGGTTAATCGGACCTTATTACCTAATATAGATATTGAGAGAAGTAAAAAAACGAATAAATGAAATAAAACAAAACATATTACTTCCACGTCCAGTGGAAGTATAGTAACGACAAAAAAATTTTAAAAAATTTTTATTGTCCAAATAGGCTTAAAATGTCATGAAACGTCGAGATTTTAAGTTTGAGCGAAAAAAAAAAATTCTGTCTGTCTGTCGGTCTGTCGGTCTGTCGGTCTGTCGGTCTGTCGGTCTGTCGGTCTGTCTGTCTGTAACTTTTTTTTGTGCGCACGTTTACTCTGAAACCGTTTAAGATATTGACTTGAAATTTGGTACACATATGTACTTTAACGAGATCTAGAACTAGATTACATTTTCATCTTGTTCCGTCGAAGGGTTGGGGGGTAAATTGGGGTAAATTTGGGGTAAATAGATCAATCAAGCAGGTAAGAGTCCATAAAATTGGTATTTAGTATATACAAGAAGAAGCTAAGGTCTCAAAAAAATTTTTGGCATTAGCCACCCCCATTACCACCCCCACCCCCTTATTAAAGGGAATGAAAAAAAATTGTGGTTTAGTGTATGTACAGGAACCAGAAACCTCAAAATATTTTTTTACTTCATCCACCCCCCACTATCACCACCCCCCACCCCACTACCGATGTGGGGTATCGTTTTATGGGTTTTTGGGGTAGAGGATTTCAAATATTATATTATTAAAGTTCCATAAACAATTATTTTCACATACAAAGTTTTTTCGTTGTGAGTGACTTGGATAGAGAATCTGGATGTGGAAGTAGTGATTCCTTGGGCAGCGGTTTTTTTTAAGGACTTCAATATCGATAGCTTTTTTTAAAGACATTTCAATTTCAACATTTTTTTTTATTTTTTATTTATCACCTTTTTGCTTCCAAATTATTATTTCAAATTCCAAAACAATTATTAAAACTATTTAGAATATCCACAATGTTTAAAGTGAGTCTCAGCAATCAACAAACTAAGCTAGTGTTTACTGTAAATTCGTTTTTACGTTTTTAATTACTTCTACATCCAGTGGAAGTATAGTAACGACAAAAAAATTTTTTAAAATTTTTATTGTTCAAATAGGCTTAGAATGTCACGAAACGTCGAGATTTTAAATTTGAGCGAAAATAAATTTCTGTCTGTCGGTCTGTCTGTAACTTTTTTTGTGCGCACGTTTACTCTGGAACCGTTTGAGATATTGACTTGAAATTTGGTGCACATATGTAGTTTAACGAGATCTAGAACTAGATTATTTTCATCTTGTTCCGTCGAAGGGTTGGGGGATAAATTGGGGTAAATTTCGGGTAAATAGGTTCAAGCAGGTAAGAGTCTATAAAATTGGTATTTAGTATATACAAGAGAAGCTAAGGTCTCAAAAAAAATTTGGCATTAGCATTAGCATTACCACCCCCACCCCCATTATTAAAGGGGATTTAAAAAATTGTGATTTAGTGTGTGTACAAGAACCAGAAACCTCAAAATATTTTTTTACTTCATTTACCCCCACTACCACCCCCTAAAACCACCCCCACCCCGCTACCGATGTGAGGTATCGTTTTATGGGTTTTTGGGGTAGAGGATTTCAAATATTATATTATTAAAGTTCCATAATCAATTATTTCCGCATACAAAATTTATTCGTTGTGAGTGACTTGGATAAAAAATCTGAATGTGGAAGTAGTGATTCCTTGGGCAGCAGTTTTTTAATCTTTGTTAAGTCCCCTGACATTCGGTACACCACACCCTAACAAGCCTTCTACGCGCGTAGGAGTAGGACCTTAGTTCAATTATCTTTAAAGTCTATCTCGACCTTGCTCCCCTTCAGCTTTTCAAGTACCACGGCGCAGGCCCCTGTATGGACATAAAGAATTACTGAATATGTAAAACAAACCTGATTTTCGTTTCCCCGCCTATGAATAAAATTAAATCTAGATAATACTGTGAAGTAATAAGCCTTACTAATGCAAAATCGTGAACCAAGTCTCATAAAGTTACCTCAAAGCGTTATGAGATAATCAAATTTATTCGAATTTAATAATATTAGTTAAGAAGTTGTCAAAGAATAGATGATCCTACTAAACTTTGCATGAAGTAAAATTGCTTCAAATTCAATAAAATGTTTTTCGAGCAACATGAGGGCCGCTGCAATATCAAATTTCTTATCACGTCTCACTGTCAGTCTATTCATGGACATATTCGAAATAGAAATAAAGGGAGAATTCGAATATTTAACTAGGAAATGGCCGAGGTATGTGGATGATATATCCGACACAAAGGTTGCAAAAGGGCCGTAAAATTTGACATATACAGACAAGATACCGGTACTTTAAGGCATATCTCCAATGGCTCCCAGCGTTGTGCCCGGCACAAAATGGCTGATCTGAATTTCTTTATGTATCGTCTATTAAGTTCCCTCTTAGTGACAGATTTGCAAAAGAGAAAACTTTAATCAAGCCGAGAACAATGAATACCATGTAGGTTTAGTTGATAAATTAATTAGGAAAAGGAATAATTCCAAATTTGTATAAATTCCATATTCCCCAATCCCTCTATGTTCATAACCCCATAACTCTGAGGATTCAATAAAAAAATAGGAGGCTGTCGATTAGGGAATTAATTAGATTGTGCCCTCGGAACCTTGTTGCCTTGTTACCAAGTAAGCCTATTCCAGCAGCAAACTCTTCTACTACATAAACCAACAACCCCGTAAACCCATAACTGCATAACTCTGGGAATATGATAGAAGAATGTGAATTCATGAAATTGTGTTCTCGGAATCTTGAAATCGAGTAGCCCGTGACCCTTCAGCTCTTGAACAGCAAAACTTATAGCCATATAACCTCGTGATTCTGGGGATTGAATAAAAGCAAATTAGGGAATCTTAATTGGAGATTCAGTGAGAATGTAACTTTGAAATTGGAGCATCTTTTCAGGTGATTTCTGTTTAGGTGATTTCATTTGATCTCTTGCTTTTGCGAATTCTGATTTAAATGAGTTGAGTAAACAATATGACGATCCACTTCTTTGGTCTTAAAAAAAATGACGTGTTCAGCGGCTCAAAATACAAGGGATAGGTATAGACCACTATTTTTGTGGGCCAGTGATATCAATAACGTAAGCTTAGTTAGAAATGTAACAAATAACAGACAGCTGGATGCTTTTGAAACTGAAAGTTTTTTAAAAATTATATAAAATCGAATTTCTCATAAACTAGAAGAAGGCATAAGCGAGGCAATTTGGTTTCAGAAGTGGAGCAAAGAACACGAAAAGCGCTCTTTGAGATCAATATTTTGTTTTAAAGATGCTTGGATATGTGTATGCTTGTTACATCGATTGGGCAAAACCTTAAAAAAAAAATAAGTCACAGTAAATTACGACAGCTTCTAAAAAAAAAGAAACATTGACATAAAATGTATAAGAATAACAAATCTATATTGGAACCAAACGGCGAAACTGAGGATGGCTGATAAATTAATAGAAGAAATTGAAATTCGATGTGGTGTGAGACAAGGATGCATGCTATTTCTTTTTTGTTTAACCTTTCAATCACGATGAGGCCGTTTTTTAAGAATTTTCACTGCGAAGAATAGGATAACAGAAGGTATGCAGACAATTCTGTAATACTAGCTGAGAATCTAGCTGGCCTGCAACAATAAATTGAGCTAACGAAAACTGCAATAGAAACGGTTTAGAGATAAATTTGAAGAAGATTAAGTTGATGATCACCAAACATCAGAGTAAATTTAGTCACTGCTAGCACACCTAATAAATCTGTTGCAAACTGCAGGGTATGGCGCTGCGGGGATTCAAATGAAGTGTCATCAAACTACTTCTAGCGTTATACGCATATTCACATATTCGCATATAATTTGACGAATGCACCGGGACAGAGAGAGAGAGAGAGTCGGGAGGTCAAACAAAGAAAATAAAGACGAACGTACTGTACGGTGTAGAGGCTTGGACAATGAAGAAACAAACTCATTTCAAGAGTATAGACCCATTCGAAATGTGTTGCTAAAGAAGAATTCACAGAATGTCTTGGGTGGACAGAGTAACAAATGTGAAAATACTACAAAGAACGGGAAAAAGTTGTGAAATTACTCTAACCGTTAAAAATAAGAAACGCATATCCCTGGCACATCATGAGAGGAAGCAAATACACATCGCTTAGACTTATCATGCAAGTCAAAATCAAGGGATAGCATGATGGATCCGAAGAAGTGTTTGTAAGCTTAAAAATGGTAAAATGTAAAAAAAAAAATGAATAGTGAGAGGCATATCCCAAAAAGTTCTCTATTGGTTAGTATTCTCGTTAAGCCGAGACAAAGTTTTGGAAGGAAGGAGAGGATTGGTTGAATTTGATCAACTATAGCAATAGTTTAGTATAAATGTAGTAGCATTGTTAGTTATATTTTAGTTTAAATCGTGCCCAGATGATGCCAACATTGTTGGCGAAGTGCGCGCTGAGTGTTTTGGTGTTTGTCACACCGAAGGTTTGAACCCCATCCATTAATAATCAGTAAAAACCACTATTTAGGCGCTATTCTCAGAGGACTGGAGTTCTTTTTGAAAACATTTCCGGCCATATATTTCTAGGAACTGTTCTTACATTTTTGCTGTACAATTTGCCTCTAAACATAACATAGTTACTTCCGTAACGCCTTGTATAATATTCTTCATAAAGACCATAGAAAAGATTAATGCTAATAACCCGAAAATTTAAAAAAGCACTAATTACCATTCTTTAATACCACGTTCATAAAAACTGCACTGTTTTCCACTGATTAATCTCTATTCAATTAATTTTTTTCTCCCGTCGGGACGCGGTCCCTTTAAATTTTTTTCTTTTATACGCATATAAAACAAAAACGCTGCCTACAGAAATATTCTAATAAAGCACGTCGTTGGGAGAAAACAAGGCAATGAATTGCAAATTTATTAAATCATTATTGTCGAACAGTAATACGCAGATAAGAAAGTAAACATAATTTAATTTCTATTATTCATTAATTTTCGTTGCTCCATATGTAATGAATTCATCAGAAAGGGATCAAAGATACTCCTTTTATTTACTTTGACAACCGTTCATAAAGTTAAATTATTCAAAATGGAATAGAACTTGAATGACTTATTTCAAAGGCGAACTCAAGTGTAATTCTAATCGAGAGATATGTAGGTATTTAATAAATATATTTCAGCTGTATTACCTTCAAATCTTTTGAAGTTGATTCTAATTTATTTATATATTTTGCTCAGCCGAGGATAATTAAATTAGTAACTTACTTGAGTTTTGGTGTATTTCTCCAGACTTCTAATGGCTTTTTCAAAGTAATCCTCTCCATACTCTGTCCTTTGTTCTTGACAAAGCTGCTTCCACATGTCCCTGGCTTGATCCAGAATAGTCTCGTCGGAAAGCCATGAAGATCCAGTAGTGAATTCTCCGGGAGCTACTACCACGACGTCGACTCCTGTAGAAGTATTTCATCAATTGTCTTGAACATGACTCCAAAATTAAATCAAATAAAATTCTTACAACTAATTTCGTAAATCTTAAGCCGTTCGTTTCATTCAATTTTATCTTTTGGGTTGCCTAAAATTTGGTATTTATTTCCAGAAGCATAAAAAATTCTCTTATCTGTGTTTTAAAAATCCTACTTGACCAGGGTTTATAAGGAACTGGGTGGATGTGGCTGATGCTAAAAAAATTGAGGCCTTTGGTTTTTGTACACACATTAAATCACAATTTTAATTCTTTACCCCCTTTAACAATAGGGTGGCGGTGGTAAGAGAAGTGATTGTGGGGGTGGCTGATGCCAAAAAAAAAATTGAGTCCTTGGATTCTCGTACATATACACTACGAGAGTGCGGAAATTTGTAAATTTAAATAATATATTTCTTGAATAATGATCTTGAGAGTAAAACGTTTTTAAACAATTTTACTAAAAAATTCTGACTTGTTTAAAAAAATGCAACAGGACCTTTTTCACAACGTTGTGCAAAATTTTCAAAAAACGGTTTTGGCCTGTGTATGCTGAAAACTTGTTAGCAGATGAGATAGCGCGTATTTTGTACCAATCTCGAAACAGGTAACTTCTATCAAGACAAATTGTATTAAAACAAAATTGTAGTGTCTTTCATGCAAATAATTTTTTGTGCAGAAAATTTTCTCCATGTTTTTCAGAAGTAAGATAATTAATACTAAACGACTATCATATGTTACCAACAGGAGGACATGCAGGTATGAACCGCATGTATAACAGTATTAAGAGGCGGTATTTTTGGTCAGGACTAAAGACAGATGTAGAAAAATTTGTAAACCATTGTATTGACTGCCAAAGATTTAAATATTTAAAACCTTATAAAGAACCCTTGCTAATTACTAGTACAGCTACCGTAGCCTTTCAAAAAGTTTTTCTTGATTTGGTAGATCCTATTAGTTCAGATGAACACAATAATCGGTTAAGTAATTTTGTGGAAGGATATCCACTGCCAAATAAAGAAGCTGTTACGGCTGCTAAGGCTTTTGTAGAAAATTTTGTGCTGCGTTATGGTGTGCCACAACACATTATAACGGACCAAGGTACAGAATTTTTAGCAGAAACTTTTAAACAATCTTGTAAATTGTTAGAAATAAAGCAATTAAATTCTACCGCGTATCATGAATCACTAGAGGCGCTTGAAAACACTCACAAAAGTTTGGGGGCATACATACGGGTACAATTAGCAAAAGGAACGGATAAGAGTTCATGGGTTCCTTACTGGTGTATTGCATATAATAACACAGTACATACTGAGACACGTTACACGCCACACGAATTTGTTTTTGGAACATCTAGTAGGCCACCTACAAATGTTACACTGGGAATTGAACTGGCATTGTATAACTTTGACGAATATCCTTTAGAACCGAAATATAGGTTACAAGTCGCTTGTAATAATGCAAGGAATAATTTATTAACAGCAAAGAATAATGGGAAACAAACGTATGAGAGAACCACAAATAAAAGTAGTTATAGGATAGGTGACCAAGTACTTTTAAGGAACGAATCGGGGACTAAGTTAGAACCGTTATATAAAGGTCCATATCAATAATGGAGGAAAAGTCACCAAATATTGTAATTAAGATAGATAATAAGCAGGGGTGGATAGGAAGGGGGGGCAAACGGGCAAATTCCCGTCGGGCCGGTGGCTCTGGGGCTGGTTAGGGCCGGTCCGAGGTAAATAGGCATTTGTTCCGGCGGATAAAAAACCCGACGGCCAAAAGAAATTTAAACGGGAGCTCTTTTACCTCCTTAATCCTTACTTAGAACGAAAGAAGTCTCAGATGTGATTTTCAGGCTGCTATCTTAAAAACTCGCCCACTGACATAAATGCCAGATGTCATTTATAAAAAGTTTTTAACTTAATAACCTAATTTTGCATGTTCGTCCCAAATTCTGCAAGTTTGCTTAAGAAAGTTCTGATGTATTAAGGGATCTTTTTTCTTATTCTTTTGACCTCTGAAACTTTAGAATTATTTTTTTGTATTTTTTTTGATGTTTGAAGATGTTTATGTAGACAATATTAGTCATAATTTTTATTGATTTATTATTTATTGTTATTCTGTTAAAATGTTTAATTTTTTTATTTCGTTCTTTGTTTTTCAATGTCAATAAATTTTAATAAAGAGTATGGATGTTAGAGGCGTTTTTAAAAATGTTACCAAGACGGTAGCAGTCTTTTAGACCGTGGTTGCCAGACTACGTGTTAATACTTTGAACCTTTAAGTAATTTTTGCAATTGCATGAAAAAAGGAATTACGTTTGACGAAGAAAATGTTTTTGCTACTCGAATTTTTAACTTTTCATTTTAGAGTGTTTGACCTTGAAAAATACGAAATTTCCGTCTGCGGCGCATTTTCCCCCTTAGGCCTTAACCCACCAAAAAAAAAATTATTTTTCCCTGGCCCACTCAAATTTGAGGTTCTAGTTCCGTGCGTAATTGGGCCGATTCCCTAAAATTGCCAGGGCCGGTTGGACTGACCCCATACACCCCCGATAATAAGTTAGTAAAAGTACACAAAAATAGAGTAAAATTATATTATGATAGTGATTTAGGAAAAATTATTATTTTGACTTTCGCGGGAGAGGTGTCCTGGATAATGAAATGGAAACAATTAATGAAATTAATTGTCAAGTCCAATACAGCTCAAAATATTATGTATTAGTTATTATTTGTATATATGTAAATACTAAGTAAGCAAAATAGGTAGGTCAGCATTAGATGAATTAGGATGTAGGAGAATCTAGTTAACTCTCAACAAGGGTACAAGTAGTTTAAGAAGCATTATATATTATTTTATAAACAAATGGTAAAAAAACCCGAGTTGAGTATCTATCATAAAATCCAACGCACCGACGAATATTACATTTGTGTTACCTAATAGACAAAAACAGCAATAGATTATTTTGAACGTACTCCCCCAGCGGCTAACCGACTAATCAGCAACGTAGCGCGTTGAGGCTCATTCCAAAAGTTTTTTAATATAAGTATGTAAATGACTTCCACTATTTAGCGTAAATATTAACTGAATAAATACGTACCTCGGGACCTTAATTCCTTCCTCAGACATTCAGCTTGGGATTCTAAAGCTGCTAAAAGGCCACAATGAATACCTCTCACGGGGGACGCCACTCTACATAAGCCTGAAGTCAACACTATGATGCGGCCTCTAGCGCGTCGTACCAACGGGAGCATAATCTGGGTCACTCTTGTAGGTCCGATGAAATTTATGTCTGCGGCTTTTTTAATCACCTGAAATTATGAACATATACACATATATATTATTGTCCATGTGGGAAATTATTTTATTTTAAACTATTATATACAGAGAGAGATTGGGAATTTACCTGGCCAGTGCTTAAACGAAATACTGTGGTAATAAAAGGATGTTTAAACAATATTTCTACTGAGTGAAATATTGGGGCCTATTTCTGTAAAAATGTACCAAACTGGCCTCTTATATTAAGCTAAGTGGAGATATGGCGTGCATTGCTTATACCGGGTGTAACAGGATCATGATCCTTTAGTTTTGAAGATAGTTGATTGAAATTTGGGATATCCTATAAACAGCACAAACGGCACCTTTTGATATACAAGTGATTTTTTTTTACTTCCGGTTTCGCCGGTTTCTTTATTTGGGGTCATTTAAAAAATATTGTCTACTCAACCGCACCGCCGCACAACCCGTGAAGACCTGGAGCTACAAGTAAGACGCGCAATTAATAGCATAAGGGTAAAAACACAAAGAAAGCAGGCAACCTGCTTACTGGTAGTCAGCGCCTATAAGCGCCAATAATTAAGTACGCTTTTAAAAGGGTAAGAACACAAAGAAAGCAGGCTACCTGCTTACTGGTAGCCGGCTTTGTCTATGTACGGGAACGTTTAAAAGCGTATTTAATTATTGGCGCTTATAGGCGCTGACTACCAGTAAGCAGGTTGCCTGCTTTCTTTGTGTTTTTACCCTAACGGCCCAGCAATTGGCGAACGTTCTTCGAGAAACAGCTATGCGAGTTCAGAAGTGCATTGACGTTAATGGACAGCATTTTGAACAATAATTGTAATGTTTTGCGTTCATTTGACTTCCACATCCAGTGGAAGTATAGTAACGACAAATTTTTTTTTTTAAATTTGTATTGTTCAAATAGGCTAAGAATGTCATGAAACGTCGAGATTTTAAGTTTGAGCAAAAAAAAATATTTCTGTCTGTCTGTCTGTCGGTCTGTCTGTAACTTTTTTTTGTGCGCACGATTGCTCTGGAACCGTTTAAGATATTGACTTGAAATTTGGTACACGTATGTATTTTAACGAGATCTGGAACTAGATTATATTTTCATCTTATTCCGTTGAAGGGTTGGGGGGTAAATTGGGGTAAATGAGGGTAAATAGGTAAATCAAGCAGGTAAGAGTCCATAAAATTGATATTTAGTATATATAAAAGAAGTTAAGGTCTCAAAAAATTTTTTGGCATTAGCCACCCCCATTACTACCCCCACCCCATTATTAAAGGGGGTGAAAAAAATAAAATTGTAATTTAGCGTGTATACAAGATCCTAAGGCCTCTATTTTTTTTTAATTAATCCATCAACACCCCCACCCTCTACCACCACCCCAACCCCCACTTTTGGGGTAGGCGATTTCAAATATCATGTTATTAAAGTTACTTCGAGTTAGTAAGGATGCGCAGTAGGTTTCCCCGAGTATTATGGATGCGCAGTGGCTTTCCTCGAGTACCATCGATGCGCTAGCAGTGTGGATGCGCAGTGGATTTTCTAGAGTACTATAGATGCGCAGTGGGTTACTTTGAGTAGTATGAATGCGCAGTTGGTTTCCCCGAGTATTATGGATGCGCAGTGGCTTTCCTTGAGTACCATTGATGCGCAGTAGGTTACCACGAGTGTATAGATGAGCAGTAGGTTACCTCAAGTGGTATGGATGCGCAGTGGGTTTCCTCGAGTAAAATGGATGCGCAGTGGGTTTCATCAAGAAGTATGTATGCGTAGTGGCTTTCCTCTAGTAAATTGGATACACAGTGGGTTATCTCGAGTAGTATGAATGCGTAGTAGGTTCCATTAAAGAAAATGCTTGAAGTAGACGCTTTACTTCTATCGTGTAGTCCACGGCACAAAATGATTTTTTATATCTTTGTCATGCTATTTTCTGCGTATTACTTCCACATCCAGTTGAAGTATACTAACGCAAGAAACACTTTTGAAAATTTTCATTGTACAAATAGGCTTAGAATGTCATGAAACGTCAATATTTTGAGTTTAAGTTTAAGTTTGAATATAATAAATTTGTCGGTCTGTCTGTTAGTCTTGTATCTTTTTGGTGCTCACGATTACTCTGGAACCGTTTAAGATATTGACTTAAAATATGGCACCCGTATGTATTTTAACGAGATCTGGAACTAGATTATATATTGATCTTATTCCGTTGCAGAGTTGAAGGGTAAATTGAGGTAAATGGGGGTAAATAGGTAAATCAGGTAATTAAGAGTGCATGAAATTGGTATTTAGTAAATATAAGAGGAGCTAGTCTCAAAAATATTTTTGGAAATAGCCACCTCTATTACCACCCCCACCCCGTCATTAAAGGGGGTGAAAAAATACTGTGATTTAGTGTGTGTACAAGAATAAGTTATCAAGAATATTTTTCACTTCATTAACCCCCACCACCACCACCACCACCTACTACTGATGGGGCATACCATTTTAGGGTTTTTTGGGTACACGATTTCAAATATTATGCTATTAAAGTTCCATAAACAATTATTTCCACTTAGTGGAGTGCAAATATAGTATTTTCATTGTAAGAGACTTAGATAGGAAGTCTGGATGTGGAAGTAGTGATTCCCTAGGCAGCGGTTTTTTGTATTCCAAAGCCACCTTATGTATATCAAGATAATTAGAACAAAATTGTAAATTCCTTATTAATAGTACTAATAAATGGTACTACGGTACCAATAGGGTTCCATTTGAAAAAATTGAGTTTTGGCCCAAAGACCATTTTGATGAAATTTATTTGCTCATAAATCACGTAATTTAGTATTTTTGACGGGATTTCGATTTTTTCCAGCATTACACGGGTCATTTAAAATAAATTGGAACCATCATGGCACATTCAAATAGAAAACTAAAAATCGTGTTATAAAAAATATTGACCTTTAAAATGTCATTTATTTGGTATCGTTGGATTCAAAAAATAATGTAGAATTCAAAACCTCAATAATATACCCGTTGTTCCATTTAAAAATCGAAAGTTATTGTCACTTCCGGCGAAACCGGAAGTGAAAAAAAAATCACTTGTATGTCAAAAAGTGTCGCTTATTATGTATATAGGATATCCTAAATTTCAATCAATTATCTTCAAAACTAAAGGAGGGTGTACCATGATCCTGTTATACCCGGTATTGTAATTTTTTTTTTCAGCTAATAAAGTCATTTGAAAATTATACACTGCTCTTTAAAGTATACATTATCGCTAAAGCATTTAGAACATAATTTTCATTTATATTCCCTACTAGTTATTTTAGTTCGTCTTTTTTTCTTCTGTATAGCATGATTGACAGGCATCACGTCACCTGTCGTGGTTGCGTGTTAGGCGAATGTCGTTACCCCATTAGCTCCTTTAACTGGATGATGAAACACATAAGTAATTTGACAATCTATGTTATACATTTATACCTCCATAACAGCTCTATTTATTATTATAGACATAATTCTAATTAAGCATTAGCAAGATAGATCACGATAAGTACACATTTAGTAGTAGTAGGAATAAATATGTGAAGTACTAAATAAATTTCGCGTAAAAGTCTGTAGTAATCTTATTTCATGTAGAACATGTAAGAACTGCACATATACCCAACGTATAGGAGTCCTCATCTGGTTTTCCCTGAGCTATCAACCGTTTTATATTGTCTCCTTTCCTGTGTTGATGTGGCAAAACATTATTGGACTTTGGAGAATACGATGCTGAAAAGATTCGCTTTGAGGTACCTTTAACTACCTTCTTCAAGAATCAAACTGTTGCCTGTTGCTGCCATGGGAAACTCATAATAAACATCTCCAGAACCACATCCTGAAGGCATCTGTCTGCTTCTCTAAAGGTCTATGTCTCAGTGATGTAAAGAAAGATGGAGGAAATTAGGGCATTAGCGAATCTCATTTTCGTACGTTTCGTGATAATTTTGTCACGTCAAATTTTGCTTAACTGGCAAATACCCTATCTTGTCATCTGTATTCTTCATCCTATCATATTCGCCATGTTATCGGTAATATCCACAAGAGCTCCAAAGTATGTCATCTTGTTACTACTTCAAAATCACAATTTTTGTTTTGTTGCAATTTATGACTGAAGTCATCTCAACGAATATGTTTCAGAATAAGCATTTTTATATCTTCATTTACCCCGCAAGGATCCTATTTAGGCCATTGCTATCTAATATTTATGTAAATGACCCGTACACTTTAAATGTAATTTGGCTTTCCGTGAAATGTTCTGATGAAAAATGTCAATGGGCAAGAGCTCTAAAAATGGACAGTTTTTGAGACACAGCTAGTCAAAACTAAACAACTTCCATCATCTTACATTGAATAATTTTTACTCTTAAACTATTAACTTTAGTGAAACATGTAAGAGTTAAAAAACATTTAACTAAAGTTCAAGGATTTCTTTTGCCATGTTTAACACCTTTGGTGTTAGACACGCTAGTATTGTTGATTTTCACGAAAGTAAAATTTTCTTTATAGTCGAATAAACTTGGCAAGTTGTCTGGCTGTTCCCATCTGCAATGTTGCAGTCCAGTTTGTCATTTTACATTATCAAAAACCTTTCGGTAGTTTATTATAAGAGGAAACATATGCATGTAATAGACCCTTGTCTTCTAGATAAGTTATAAGTTCAGTATGCGTTCCCTAGTACCACCTCTTTTAATAAACCCTATTTACTGAGGAGGTATTTGGAAAAGATATATGTTACTAAAGTTTAAGTTGAAGAATATACAGCATTATTTTACCGACGTGTGGTGTTAATTCCAGCAATATCTAGTCATTACAATCTGTCATGTCTTTTTAATGTAGTGCCCTGTAGATTCAGGTTCTACAGACATCGAGTCATGTCTCCTACATCTTTTGGTATATTAACGACTTCCATTCACACCAGCTAATTTTTAAATTCATCTGCCGTGATATTGCTAATAATTTAATTTTAAATGAAATTAGATTCTTTTGATACATCCTGTATAATAAACAAACGTGTCATAAACCAAGATGCGTTCAACTGGATTTTGATTAAATCAATCGAAAAAGGTCTCCTCACTAGCTACTACTGACATAATCTCCTTCAAAATCAATCACATTACATCGAAGAACTTGGTAATCTAGCATTAGCGAACTTCTCCCAACTTTCTCTCAGCATTTCAACCCCGATCACATAATCAGGGTCAAATATCAAACGACTTGTTAACTACAAAAGGAAATTTTGAGTTGAGGACGGTTGGAACGGTTTGCATATTACGCAAACAATGTCAATTATTATACAAATTCTTTGTTAAAAACTACATGAAGTCCTTATTTTGCTAATAAGGATAATCAGACTGAAGTTTTAGCTAAAAATAGTAATAATAAGAATTATTCATTTTGAGGAATTCTATATTATTCATGACAATGTGAAACTAATCGACGACGAGTTCATGAAAAAGTCAGATTTTTCGATATACTGGGTGTCCACGAGTCAATGTACACCACCAATTATTTCGTTGTTTTTTAATTTGAACATTTCGTTTTTGGTACATATAAATTAGGCAAAAGTGGGCTACTGTTAAAAGAACAGGAACGAAAATAACGCTTCCGGTTCAACCGGAAGTGACATCAACTTTTTTTTCTTAAATGGAATGACACCATTTTTTTTTTTGGTTTTTTATTAAGCATGGAACTCTAAGTACAACAGTTTTTTCCGATTTAAAAATTTCCAAAAAATAAGTGAAATACGAACAGTTTTAAATTTTCTTCAAGATGTCCGTGTCAGATGAATGCGACATTAGAAAATTACTAAGTAGGTTGTGGAAATTATTAGTAAGGTAAAACCTTCTGTAAGGAACAAATATTTATAGCCCAGTAAATGAAGACATTTCTACTGGAGAAAATTACGAGAAAGCTGGATTTTTGTGGAGACCTTCATTTAGTATATCCTGAGAAGTTCGTGCAATTTGAGCCATGAGTTTTTTTTTTTTTGGGGGGGGGGGGTTAAAGGGTAAATTTTCAGTTTTTTGCCATTATCTCGAAAAGTATCACTTTTTCGACAAAAATAGTTATGAGCATAAATATTTATTATAAAATTCTGCACAAAAAAAGGTCATTACACTTTTATAAAGAGCTACGTCATGGCTGATCAGTTGATGGTATCGTATCTTCAACTATATCTTCATCTATAGCTCCGTTGTTACTATCTATTTCTTCCGTCGCGGTGTTCAAACAAGATTGCCCATGGCAAATACAGTTTTTACATTTCTTTTATTCCTTTTTTTTATTATCGTGCAATATTTAAATGACTGAAAGAAATTTAGTTGCAAAAAGTATATCTTCTATAAATTCCACCCCCTTTTAACATATAATATTGCTGTTTGGGGATTATCTACGAAAACAAATAGAATGCTTATAAAGCCAAACAACAGTAGAAACGGTAGAAACTAGAACTAATTCATCTCCACCCGCATTTGCTATTTGTTTTTCTGCTGCTTCTACTGTTTGTTAATTACTGTTTTTCTACCGCTTGATGACTTCTAACCATTTTTTAAATCGATTAATGTCTTTCTTGGATTTGGGAACGAATGTCTTTGTGAAACTTTGCCCTCACAATTAAACACACAACATTTTATGTAACCCATTTCACTGATATTTAATTTTTATGGTTACAAGTAATTAGAAACACTATTTAATATTATAGTGGCCAGCAAACACGTTATATCTTTGAAACAATTCATCCTACGAAATAAAGTGCTATGACCTTTTTTGGAGCATCAACTTAGAACTGAACCTGATATAGAAACTGAAGAAAGATTTATTGTGGATGAAGAAATGGAAATTAATGTACTAGCTTTAGTGTATGTTGATCCAACAATTTCGATAAGACAAATTGAACATGAATTACCAGTTTTCAAAGAATCATCCAAGACACTTTTAAAGAAACACGGCTATCGTTCTTACAAATATCAATTGCATCAATGATTTTATCAACGAAGAATAACCTTTTGTAATTGGTTACAGTTCCGCCAACTAAGAAATCAGAATTTTATAAAACATTTTTTTTCTCTGATGAATCGAGATTTACGTTATTTAATCGGAACAACGTTCGATATTGGGCAATTGAAAATGGCGGTTTCAGGATCGGTTTGGCTTCGATGCTTGACTGGGCAACCATATTATAGGTCCAATAATATTTGACGGAAACCTAACTGGAAAACTAATATACCAAGAATTTCTCCAAAATATAATAATTCCACAGATTATTCAAATTCCCAATATCAATATTAACGAGGTTCACTTTCAACAAGACGGGACTGGACCACACATGCCACTAATTTATCAAATAAAATAGTTTTTTCATTGGAATCAATTTTTCATTATTTTGTCCCGTATTCAATACAACTTAGTTATTACAGGAAAATGATCTGTTAAATAGTTTTCTAGTAGATTCCTTTTGCATAGTACATATATGCACTTCTCAAAAACCTTTTTCTTGATGTTGAAGTTGATTATATGAGTTTTACTTACTACTGCTTTTCTGTATACACGGAATCTTTACTAGTGTTTTCGTTTAGGGAAACACAAGACAAACTCTCGCTACGACCTAGATTGTCGTAAGTTGCGACCCGTAAAAGACTCAATATATATAATATATTAAGCGCCTACATCCGACAAGAAAACTGTAAAAGATTAATAAAGTCTCTGGGGAGCCCGTGAGAATAGTTATTTCAACGTAAATTGTAAGCGAGGTATAAGGGAAACTCTGTCACGTGGAGGTTTGTATGAACATTACCTAGTCTGATGGTTACTCCTCTGTACATTTAGAGTACATTTTAATATCCGATACGTTCAGTTAATTAGGTGAATTGTTGTTTAATAACCATGTTGAGGAAAGAGATAAGCTAATGTTTTAAAAGCGGCATTAAATCGGACAACTATCAGATCAATTATAGTAATTTTGTTGAACTGTTTTGCAATTCGACATTAAGTAGACAAACAAATAGGATTTTTGTTTTCTTACATTTTGTTGCTTATGTATATTTGTCTTGAATATTTTGTATAAATTTACTATGAACTTATTCTGCGAGATACTAAATTCTAAGTTCTACATGTTTAAGAATATAACTGAATAAGATAACGTTATTTTATTTTGTATATCTGCTGTATAACTACGAAAAATGGTGATTTTAAAATGTTACATATTTGACTCCGATTACCATAAGTGTAACAGAGAATATTATTGCTATTTGCGGAATGAAAAATTAGATTAAAACCTTAAAGAAAAATGGTGTTCTGCTGCTTGCATTTTTGGTCAACATGAAATATTACAGAATTGCATCTTTCCATTATGAGCTATTTGATGCATTTAACCTCGATCTCTTGTCCTTTTTGTAAAATTTGGACTACGCTGATTAAGGTACCTTTGTCGGTATGCATACTTATGATTACTGTATGTACAACAGCTCACACCACCAGTATCCCAGTCAAATTGGAACAAATTTCTACGTTTGACGGAAAAAACTGATAATGTTTTGAAATTCAGCAGAGACGTTCAGTAAGGCGCACTGTCAAACATACTAAAAGTCCCCAACTATCTCTGGCGCTCGCGCCGCTATTTTGGAAAAATTATGTTTATATAAAAAAATAAAGCTTTTAAAATTCTCTATAAGAAATGTCATATGCAGTTTTTCATGTCTACAAGCAAGTAAGAGTTCATAAAAGTGGTATTTAGTATATGTAAGAGAAGCTAAGGTCTCAAAAAATGTTTTGGCATTAGCTACCCCCCTTACTACCCCCACCCATTTTTGAAAGGGGTGAAAAAAATAAAATTGTGATTTAGTGTGTGTACAAGAACCAAAGGCCTCATTTTACTTCATATAGAGATATTTGTGAATGTTTGAAAACATTTTTTTTTGCATAATTGGACAATTTGACACGTATTTACTGACTTAATTATAATAATAGTACGCTGTTTAGAAGAGCATTAGGATTGTTTATTTACCCATAAAAACTCGATACAAGTATTTTCATTGTTTTTTAAAATTTCTGTAGTTTTAGTTGTTGGAGATTTTACACCAATACAAACATCCTGTATGTGTACTATTCATTCTTATATGATTATTACCAACAACAATTTCTTCTTTCCGTCAACGCTAAAATAACACCGAGAGTAAATAATTTTTATAATTTATTTACCTAGGAATATTGCGACAATCGGGGCAAGAGATAACTGGAGACAAATGTACATACATAAGTTAAATGTAAATATGCATGTACTGTTTCTCCCTGCGGGTTTGCCAAAATGAGAAAGTATATTACAGCTGCTAGGTAACAGTCAAGTTGAGACATCACTGAACATTTCTAGAAAAGCTTTGATGAAACATAAATAAGTTTCTGTTACGTTGTAGGGTAAGATGTTCAGAGAGCTTTCTGCGTCAGGTAAGTTATATAATAATGAAAAGGTAATTTAGTTAACTAATAGTCTCTACTTAAAAATGCTTTCTTCACATTATTATGCGAACCTAGTTTTAACATCTTGCTATCGTAGCTATATTGATATAGTTTTTATGTCTAGTATATAATGTGTACAATAGACCAACCAAAAAAAAAAAAAATCTTGCCATATTTTATGTCTCACCCTGTAAAAATGTTCCTTTTTATGTAAAAGAAAAAATGCTCTTTTGATCAAAAAAAAAAAATGAATTTTAAAATGTGCTACCACGCTTTAAAGTACGCTATTTCAATAATTTTGAGTTATCTACAAAAACTAGGCTGCGGGCTTCATCTAATATATGTTTTTTAGTGCCAAAGTGGTTTTTCACTTTAAATATTATATAAATAATTGAAAACTATCGAGTAACATTTTTTTGTAAGAAACCCGATAAAAAAAATCTACTTTAAAATGCTAAAAAATGGACAAAAGGAAAATCTCAAATAAATCTGCTTTAGGCCTGCCGAAAATACTTTTCCAATATGTTCCAAAACATATCTAAACCAAAATTTACTATAATTACTTGCAAGCGAGCAGAAACTAGAGTGCGAAAATTAAAGTTTTCAGGGCGTATTTCACAATTTTACTAATAAAAGCACCAAAAATATATCATTAAAATTGTAAATAACTAATGAAGTTACTTAAATAATATTTTTTTCCTGGAAAATTATATTAAATATAGAAAATATTGTTTTTTGAGGCCCGGGTTTTTAAGGATAGGCTCGAATTTATTTAAGTTATTCATCACTGTAAATTGTTATTATTAATAATAATTTTTTAATTTATTATATATTTTTTTTGTTTTCGTATATATCTTTGTTTCTGCACTTTGTGTTAACAGTAAAGCTTGTTTTTGTTCTTCATCTATTGTAATAACATTATTAAATCGAGAAGTCAACGCAATTTGACATTCAGCAGAATAGTTGACAACTTTAAAATTTATGCATACATTTTTTCCACACACATAATGATGGCCTGAATTCCATAGATAAACAAATACCCGAATCATTTTTTTTTTGGATCTACAAAACCTCTAACATTATTTTGTATCATTTTTATTTTTATTTCATGAGTCACTTTATCATCAAAAAATGCAAGGCACACGAGTTCCTCCGAAAGATACCAGAAGTGATTGGTGAATTTATTTAATAATAATAATATTTCTTGTCCTCGTCATGAACTTATTAGAAGATTTATATGAATATGAAAAAATAAATAAAAAATTGTCTCCATTATTATTAAATAAATTCACCTCTGGTATCGGAGGAACTCGTAAACCTTGCATTTTTTTATGATAAAGTGACTCATGAAATAAAAATAAAAATGATACAAAAGTTAAAAAAAAAGAAAATTTACGGAGCCGCATGTTAGAAGTTTTGTAGATCCAAAAAAAAATGATTCGGGTATTTGTTTATCCGATTTTATATCAAAGAAAAGTTTAATTTTTTTAAAATTACAAATATAAACGTTGACTCTTTAAAGAAAAATCCAGATTTATGGAATTCAGGCCATCATTATATGTGTGTGGAAAAAATGTATGCATAAATCTTAAAGTTGTCAGTGATTCTGCTGAATGTCAAATTGCGTTGACTTCTCGATTTAATAATGTTATTACAATAGACGAAGAACAAAAACAAGCTTTACTGATAACACAAAGTGCAGAAACAAAGAAATGTACAAAAACAAAAAAAATATATAATAAATTAAAAAATTATTATTAATAATAATTATTTACAATGGTGAATAAGTTAAACAAATTCAAGCCTATCCTTAAAAACCCGGGGCATCAAAAAACAATATTTTCTATATTTAATATAATTTTCCAGGAAAAAAAAATTATTTAATTAACTTCATTAGTTATTTACAATTTTAATGATATATTGTTGGTGCTTTTATTAGTAAAATTGTGAAATACACCCTGAAAACTTTAATTTTCGCACTCTAGTTTCTGCTCGCTTGCAAGTAATTATAGTAAATTTTGGTTTAGATATGTTTTGGAATATATTGAAAAAGTATTTTCGGCAGGCCTAAAGCAGATTTATATGCGATTTTCTTTTTGTCCATTTTTTAACATTTTAAAGTATTTTTTTTTGTCGGATTTCTTACAACAAAATTTTACTCGATAATTTTCAATTATTTATATAATATTTAAAGTGAAAAACCACTTTGGCACTAAAAAACGTATATTAGATGAAGCCCGCAGCCTAATTTTTGTAGATAACTCAAAATTATTGAAATAGCGTACTTTAGAGCGTGGTAGCACATTTTAAAATTCATTTTTTTTTTCAATCAAAAGAGCATTTCTTATTTTACATAAAAAAGAACATTTTTACAGGGTGAGACATAAAATATGACAAGATTTTTTTTTTGGGTTGGTCTAGTGTACAATCGTTGTCACCTTAAACTCACCACCGCTTGAGATGCTCCCTTTCTAACATTATTTGTAGCGTGTGTTAGAAACAGAGCATCTACAATAGTAGTGAGTTTAAGTTCACTACAATTGTACAAAGAGTAATTTTAAAAACGTATTCGATGTAAATTAAATAAATATTTACACCTTTTACAAATTATAATGCAAAATAATTTTTGTTCAGTAAAACACAAAAGACAAGAAATGCTTGTCTAGGTCGCAGTATTTCATGACTTTGCGCTTGATTAAAAAAATCAACGTTCGTTCTATAAATAGTAATTTATGCAACAAATGCATAAAACGGTATTTTTTTATGAATAGAAAGTTTGACGGATGAGCCGTAGGTGAATGCGGGAATCCCATGAGTGAAAAAAGTCACTTTATGCATCAGTTTCATACAACATTTTTTTCTACGATAGTCCTCAATTTCCATATTGAGAAAAATAAATTTCAAAATTAGCTTAAACGTCAAAATACAAACTCATAATTTGATGTTTCTAAAGCGATCATCGTGAGATAACTTCAAATGTCCTCAATGCACTCATGAATTCAGTTATACATAAGCGTGAAAAAATATTACTTTTTTCACGCTATTTACTTTTCTTAACTATTACCATAAACCTACGTTTTACAGTTTTTTTAACGATCGTGGAAAATAGTGTTTTCTGAAGGCCACAGATGACGTGTGATTGTTTTTCCAGAATTTTAATTGCATATTAAATGACCGAGAAGAGTTCTAAGGTTATTATCAAAAAATGACGAACAACAAGCACTTCGGAACCTCACTTTTGAAACTGACGCTAGACACTGATACTGCCACTCAACCATACCTGAGAGTGGTTGATAGTTCAGGGAAAACCATTTGGCAAAAGGCGAACGGGGCAAACGTTGATCTGATATTGTGGAAGAACCTGCCACACAGCGTCTGAGTGACATTGAATCCAAATTTGTTTTATTCCAGAAACCGGCCATTTTAACTAATTTTTGCCAAATAATTGCCTATAGGCGCTACGCGACTTTGCCACATTTTTTGGTTTCGCCCTTTCAGTACGTCGCATCGTTAAAATTTTATATTCATTCTTCTGAATGATATCCACAATGACTGTATCTCCACTTTCATTGTGTTTCGTGAAGCTATTAAAAAGTTAAAAATATTCACTAATATTTTCGAAGTATATTTTTAGGTGTTCCACCATTTGATTAGAAACTGACGCCCAAGCAACCGTACCGTAAGTACAGCTGTTCTAAGGATGTCAAAGTGATACTTTACAGCCTCACCGGGAAGTACGTCACAATGTTTGTGGTGTGTATTTTACATAACTCAAAATGATTCATCGGATTTCACAATGTCAATTTTGATTAAGTTTGCAAAAATAGCAATGGAATGTACCATTTATCCTTAACGTACACTCATAAGAAGATGTCGCAAGATGTGAGATCAGGTGATCGAGGCAGAGCTGTGGTCACAGTGGCCCCGAAGGTTACTGCGGCTAATCCGATGGTGAGGAAGCTGACTGTTAAGGAAATCGCGAATCTTCATTTTCCAATAAGGCGGCGCCTAAGAAACGGTTACTGCACTATCACAGATTCTAGCAGCGACAAAATAAGGAGAGACTGGAAAAGTAGGCGTGGCACATGGCCCCAATATATTCGACCTTGGTAAGCAACTAGTCCACCATGGGCGTCATTTAACACAAAAACTAAAAAAGATGGACAAAAACTTTTTTCACAAAAAACAATGGGCATAAAATTTTCTACAATTTTGTTCCTATACAATATTTTGATAGGAGTTACCATTTTACAGATAAATGAGTCCAAAATTAAGAAAATATAGAAATTCATATATCGGTAAATCACTTAGAGGAAATAACTGTGACAATTATTGTAAGGCGTATAATATAACTTTATATTATTAACATAACAAAAATAAAATAAACTGAAAAAATTAATAATACTAATAATAATATTGTAATTTGCAGACATTTATCTCGAAAACGGTAACAATGATATCTGGAAAATGGTAACTCCTATCCAAATAATGTATAGGAACAAAAGTTAGCGTATGTCCAATTATTAAACACCTTATATTTGTTAACAAGACATGCGTCCAAATGTTAGTGAGGTGCGTATAAGAGAATGGTCTGTAATGCAGTTTTTCGTTTTTTTAACTATCTTCCACATTTTTTAAAAATATGAAAATAATTTGAGAATAAGCCTTGATAAATGAATAATTTACGATGAAAAATTCAGAGTGGCCTTCTTTCTTAAAATGCCAAGAAATTGTATGCAAAAATTTGAAATTTTTTTTTGCATACGAAATTTGCATTTAAAAATTATGAAAAAAATTGGGTAAATAGTCCAACATGTAAGTAACAACTGTGATTTTTTTCGGATTTTTTCGTATAACGGTATCCGAGAAAATTTCAAAAAACGAAAATCAAAAAAACCCCCACCACTCCTCCAATATGGTGGCTGCAGGTTTGAAATTTTGGGAAAATCATAGTTAGGTTAAGCCCCTTCAAAATTTTGTTTGGGGGCAGATTTTACACGCTTATCCTGCTATGCCCTTAATTAAATAAATAAATAATCACTGCTTTTGTTAATGATACATTTTTTTTATTCATCAAAATGTCATCATCAAGGACTTAATCTAATTTTTAATGCTATATCCAAACAAGGAATTTGCAATATGTAAAGGTCGCTAGGAGATGGGAGGTTGATAGTAAACTACAATTTACGTGTCCGTGTGCTTTTTCCAAAAATAACAATCAAAGAATTAATTATACACAGGACTTTTGATTTACCTTGTTTATTTCACATTTCTTATTTTTTAAATCAATTTTGCACATTCATCAGATTCCTGTACTCGTTCAGAGCAAGCCGTTGCAATAAATTATATATAATAATATAACATGTTATTTTGAATTAACATGTGTAAATTAACCTAATTAACTAATTCGGACAGTGACTGCTTAAAATAAGCAAACGTAAGCCCGCAGATTAAATTAATAAGCCAAAGTAAATTTAGAATATTATTTTTAGAGAGTAAATCTACCCACGAATAAATCAGTTTTACATAACAGCCCATTACATTGCTCATTGTTGTATTGTGTTGTATGTAGGTTTCAGAATTAACTATGTTTGATTTAAATTTCCATAACGTAATTTATTTATTGTCATTCATGTTTAAATGGTATATAAATTAACGTTGTACCTTTCCTTTGGTGAATTATCTATCTCTATTAAAATAATATAAGTAATTTTCCTGATTTGAAAGGACAATCATTTTTCATCATCCTTTAGATCTTTAAGTTACATTGAAGATCCATCGTTAAAATCAAGGAAACAAGGTCTGGATATAGCAATACTGTAGGCTCATATATAAAAAACAAAACAAAAATAAAACAAAAAAAGAAAAAATGTTGGAACTATATAAGCTTACTTGCGAAACTTGTCCTAAGATATTGGACAAACAGGAAGAAAATTTAAAAAATGTTTTTTGAAAATTAATAATCGATCTAGTTTTGGCAACCATTTAAAAGTAGATAAACA
Source organism: Rutpela maculata (assembly GCA_936432065.2). Taxonomy (NCBI): domain Eukaryota; kingdom Metazoa; phylum Arthropoda; class Insecta; order Coleoptera; family Cerambycidae; genus Rutpela; species Rutpela maculata. The sequence continues at coordinate 164,889,848 of OW386289.2, read as the reverse complement.
CTTTTTATGAAAATATAATTTAGTTCCAGATTTTGTTAAAATACATCCGTGTACCAAATTTAAAGTCAATATCTTAAACGGTTCCAGAGTAATCGTGCGCACAAAAGAAGTTACAGACAGACCGACAGACAGAATACTTTTTTTGCTCAAACTTAAAATCTCGACATTTCATGACATTCTAAGCCTATTTGAAAAATTTTTAAACATTTTTTTGTCGTTACTATACTTCCACTGAATGTGGAAGTAATTGAAGATTAGCAACGGAGGTAAAAAAACCGCTGCCCAAGGAATCACTACTTCCACATCCAGATTTTTTATCTAAGTCACTCACAACGGAAACATTTTGTATGTGGAAATAATTGTTTATGGAACTTTAATAATATAATATTTGAAATCCTTTACCCCAAAAACCCATAAAACGATACCCCACATCGGTAGCGGGGTGGGGGTGGTGATAGGGGGTGGTAGTGGGGGTGGATCAAGTAAGAAAACATTTTCAGGTTTCTGGTTCTTGTACACACCCTAAATCACATTTTTTTTCATCCCCTTTAATAATAGGGTGGGGGTGGTAATGGGGGTGGCTAATGCCAAATTTTTGTTTTGAGACCTCAGCTTCTCTTGTCTATACTAAATACCAATTTTATGGGCTCTTACCTGCTTGATTTACCTATTTTCCCCAAATTTACCCCAATTTACCCCCAAACCCTTCGACGGAACAAGATGAAAATATCATCTAGTTCTAGATCTCGTTAATGTACATATGTGTACCAAATTTCAAGTCAATATCTCAAACGGTTCCAGAGTAAACGTGCGCACAAGAAAAGTTACAGACAGACCGACAGACAGAATTATTTTTCGCTCAAACTTAAAATCTCGACGTTTCGTGACTTTCTAAGCCTATTTGAACAATAAAAATTTTAAAAAATTTTTTTTGTCGTTACTATACTTCCACTGGACGTGGAAGTAATATCTAATCAATAGAAGACAACTTTTGTTTTTTAATACAGATATTCATTTTAAAAGTTATAAGGTTTCCATCTGCCTACTATATACATATAGCTCAAATTTTCATCAGATTTTGACTAAACGCATTTTAACATTTTCGCAGTAAAGGAGTTGTGAAGCCCTCGTCATGCAATTGCTTAAAACGTACCAAACTTTGGTGTTACATAGGTTACACAGAAGCTAAAATGTGCTGTTACAGCTTTGTTTTAAAAATTACATTTTTATATTAAAACTCACTTATTAAATTTCAATTACCTCGACGGACAGCTGCCAAACCTATCGTGAATGTAACCACTTGGTGACGTTTTAAAATTACTCTAGATCATCATTAGTCATTTTTGACACGTTGCACTATGCGCACAAAAAAGCATTAAGCAAAAAGCTACAGCCCTAATGAAGCCAGTCATCATCAATCCATTTATCTAATTAACATCAATTTCATCAAGCGGGTGAAATAATAATTTTCCACGAGACAGTAGGCAGCATATCGATCGCTTTTCTTGCAGACAGTTCAAAGCTTTTAGACTGTTTACACTTTGGAAGACTAAATTGGTTTTATTTCTCTTTCCATAAATATGCATGTCGAAGAGCTTCCGCTTACGGGGCAAATATCAAAGGCGTGCGAAGACTGCTAATATTGGACTATAGCAATATTTCCTTTATTGATAATAATAACTTCATTGGCAGTTTTAATTTTCTGTATCTACGAAATTAGACAAAGTTATCCAAGACATTTTACAAAAATGCTAAGAGATCGAAGATGTTTCCAACAACACAGGTAGCAGCACAATACCTATTCCCTTCGACACAGCCATCTGCCCCAGGTGAGATTTGAACTCAGGAAAGACAAGAGACACTAGCTGAGTTGTCTCACTTCATCGAGGTCTAGCTCTGCTATCCTCCGGTAACATATTAAAAACGTCACTAAATGGTATTGCTTTTGATTAGTTAATAGGTATAGGTTAGAGCTGCACTGTCTATACCTTTTTGTAATATACCGCGTATTGAATATAGTACTGTTTACATTTAGTTTTAGTATGACATGTCATACAAACATTTCAAATTTGATTGTATATTTTCAAAATTGTAGAAGTCTAGGGACAAAAACACAAGAATTTTAAATGAATAGAACAGAACATGATTTTGATAAAATTGTAGCGGTTGAAACATGGTTGAGAGAGGGAATAGAGGATGGGAAATTGGTTGATACTGATGTTTATAATATATCAGAAATTTTGAACTCACTGGTAAAACTAAAGGTGGTGGGGTATTAATAGTTGTAAGTAAAAAATACAAAATTATAGATATTAAGGAAAAATTCTCAAATTTCGAGGCTTTGTCGGTAAATATTAGAATTAAAAGTGGTATAAAGTACTGTTTCATTGCTGTTTACATACCACCAAATAGTTTAGTTAATAGTTACATTGAATTATTTAACTTTTTACAGGATGAAGTTAATAACAATAATTACGTATATATGTTTGGTGATTTTAACAATCAGAAGTAAAAGGCGTGGATACAGTATTTCAAAATATGAGCCAAAGATTGAACTGTTTATACGTTTTTTTAAATTTCAACTCATTTCTGCTCTTCAATAATATAAAGAATTCTCAAGGTAAGACATTAGGTTTGGTAATTTGTTCAGAACAAAATTTGAATAAATGTAAGGTGTCTAGAGAGACTTCGCCGTATGTAAGTGAAGATTTATACCACCCAGCTCTAGAAATTAAAATTGAATGTGATCATAGTAAGGAAAATAAAGAGAAAAAAAATCAAATAGAGAATGTAAATTTAACTTTAGAATGCCAGATTTCTTACAGTTAAGTGAAAATATTAGGGACGCTAATTGGGATAACGTTATAGCACAAAGTAATGTAAATATAGTATTAGAGAAAATGTACGAAATTTTAAACAATATTTTTGAAGTGTGTTCCAAAATTAAAATTCAATCCTAATTATAAAAAACTTCCTATTTGGTTTAATAAACAAATTAAAAATTTGTTAAAAGAAAAAATAAATATAGAAAATTAAAAGATATTTCAGTACATCATTGTGATAAATATTTAGAAACCAGGAAAAAATTAAAATAGTTAATAAAAGCTGAGCACAAAAAGTATTCAAAAAATATTGAACAATATTTAATTTCCGAACCAAATGTATTTTGGAATTATTTTGATAAGAAGAAAGAGGAATGTTTAAATAATAATGATTATATATACAAGGGAGTTAAAGTGCATCATAGTGAAACTGCGCAAAATTTTGCTAAATTCTTTTCATCAGTTTATAATATTGAAAAACCCAATTATAGATTAGAATTTTCAGACGATAGTCGAAATATTTGTAATGACGTGTTCAACTTGAACCTGATTGGTGAATTGGATTATAATGCGGCTATTAAAAAACTTAAACCTAAAAAAGCGGCAGGTATTGATGGAATACCTCCCTACGTGATTAAGAGATGTGAAGAATGGTTAGAGGTTCCATTACCTCATTCTTCAATCTGATATTAAAAACTTCTATTTTTCCTACTGCATGGAAGCTAGCTACATATACTCCAATTCATAAGTCAGGGGATAAATGGATATAGAAAACTACAGGGGTATAATTATAATGTGCGCTCCAGCTAAATTGTTTGAACAAATTATATATTCTCATTTATACAGACATGTAGAAAAAAATTTAGCTGATGAGCAATATGGTTTTGTAGCCAAAAGTTCTATTAATACTAACTTGTTTATATTTACTAATCGCGGTTTCGAAACATTAGAGGAAAAAAAAACAACTCGATACTATTTTCACAGATTTTAGCAAAGCGTTTGATAAAGTAGATCATGACGTGTTATTGGAAAAACTATATAAATTTTTTTTGTTTGTCTGCAAAAATGATGTCGCTTTTAAAAAGTTACTTACAAAATAAATGTTTTGTAGTCAAGCACAATGGGAACACTTCTGGTAAATATTATGCAAATTCTGGAGTACCACAAAGATCAAATCTGGGACCACTATTATTCATATTATTTATTAACGACCTGCCTTCGGTTATCAAATTCTCAAAATGTACACTTTTTGCAGACGATTTTAAGAAAATTGAAACCGTTAGAGATTGTGTGGGCCTCTAGAAAGATATTGATAGTATTTATAAATGGAGTTGTGATTTTAAATTACAATTTAATATAAAAAAAGTGTTTTATAATAACAATTACTCGGAAAAAGGAGCCATTGTGTTTGACTACAAGATGGATGATGCGAGTTTAAAAAGAACTAACAGCGTAAAAGATCTAGGTGTTACGAATGACTGTCATCTGACATTTTCTGTGCACATGGAAAACATATCCGCATAGGCAAATCGAATGTTGGGTTTTATAATGAGACAAACATCCACTTTCACAAACGTTAGAACAATTACAACCCTGTACTATGCACACTACTATGCATTTGTAAGAACAAAACTTGAATTTGCGTCAATAATTTACAGTCACAACCTCAAATTTACTTAAATGCACCTGATAAAATACAAAATAAACTCCTCAAATATCTATATTATAAAAAATACCATACTAAACCCAACTATCATTCTGTTAGACCTGCTCATTTGCGAATTGAATTTAATATAATATCTCTTGATAGGTATGAGACATAAGGTTGCGATACTCATGTTTTTATATAAAGTTACAAATAGTTTAATTAATAACCCGAACATTTTAGCATTAATACCATTTAATGTACCGTCAGGACGAATTCGCTGCACATTAATGTTTAATGTACCAATAGCATTTAACTCCACCTCCACCCCTCTCGTGACCATGCTTCGACTGGCTAACAACATTAATACTCTTATAGATTTAGACTATTATATTTCTAAAGCAGTACTATAACATCTAAAAATACTATCCTTGTATTTAAGCCGATCAGGCCTGTTTGGATATTGTTCGATAAACAAATAAATAAATAAATATTTATACCCTAACCAGAATTCAAACGCAGAACTCCTTGGTAGCAAGCCTAAAACATAAACTGAGCTACTGAGCTACTGAGCTTTCGAGATAAATGTATAGTGATGGTAAAACTTTTCTTCCACATAAATTGTATGCCATGGAAAATGTAACACCAAGTGATCTTTGAAACATTTTAATATACGTTAGTTATTTCTGTACCTCCAGAGATTGCAGAACAATTTAAGTTGCAAGGAAACAGGTAAGTCTATTATTTATAAAAACAGTATTGCCTTTATTGGCTTATATCTATGAAGTTAGTCAAAGTTATGTAAAACATCTTACAAAAATCTTACTAGTAGTGTAACGACATGAAAATTTTCCACATGTGGAGGATTTTAGTTGAGTGATGGAATAGCTATGCTAAACTCCGCAAGGACTTAAATATCAATAAAGGCGGTTTATTATTATTGTTATTATTATTATTAAATTCTCATGAATAACATTCTCAAATTGTTTGATAAACATGTACCTCTGCATACAGTAAGTGTAAGTAAGCCAAAAACTGATGATGATACTATTGATGTTACCAAAAATCATGACGAGAGAGGATATACCTATAAATAAATATAATATATCTAAAAATGAAGCTGATTAGTTACGTTCAGAATTCAGAAACTTTATATTATATCATTAGAAGAGAATAGAAAACTTACTTAAATAGGCTCTTTAGTGTGTGAGACAAGGGTGATTGAAAAGGTTTGAGTGAATTAGGAATATGGTCGAAAAATATAATATAGTATATTTTCCTCCAGAGTTATCTAACCCTGATGACATTAATGATTATTTTTCTGAATTTGTAATTACTACAATTTACATAGGTACTCATCTAATAGACAGTTTACTATTAAGTTAGTATCCAGGAAATTGAACTTATTGTACATAGTATAAAGTCAAATGCATTTGGATTAGATCATTTCATTAATTGTGGCTGAATATTTCTTATCTATCTTATATTGCTCCTTATATAACACCCATAAAGTTACATTTTTTTCCAATATTAAATAATTAAAAACTTGGAAACGAAGTGTATTTCGAAAATAATCATTTTCTATTTTCTGTTTAAATTCACTTTTTCTACCACCCAGTTTCAAATTTTGTAGGCCAAGAATTCTCATTTAAAAATTACCAAAAATTTTGAACTAGCAGCCGAATTTGAAAGTACCGCTGAGTGCTGGAAAATGTGAATTTTAATAGAAAATGAAGAATTTTTTTTTTAGAAAAACTATTCGTTTCTCAGTTATTAATTATTTAATGCTTGAAAAATGTAACTTTATGGGTGTTATATTATAACGAACAATCTAACATACATCAAAATGCTGTTTAATTTTGAAAATAGGGCTCTAAAGCATGTTAAGAATAATTGCATTAGTTTTAATATTGAAAATGTCTTTAGTTTCCTACAGTGTTTATACGATAATTTCTACTGGACTTAACAAAATTTCATTTCGAATTTGCAACATATATAAAATAGAATGGAAGAATACTTCCTATTGAAATTGGATCATATCCGTCATACAGAGTTATCTGCAGAAGCGTGATGTAAATCATGTGTCTCATGTTTATATAAATTATATTTTATTATAATTTTCCAAAGGTTTTTGATTAAGAACATAAAAAAAATGCAAGATATCAAAACTGCGATATACCGTACGTCTTTCAGGTTCAAGCGAACTGTACCCAGGTTAACGATATATCAGTTTTGTCTTAAAATGTTACTGAGGTATTTTTAATAAGACTATTATGAAAATAATAAAAGTTGCAGTCGGACGTTGCCCACTGCGAATATCTATTAAAAAAGATAATTTCTGTTGAACATAAAATCTTTGCTTCAGATTTAATGCATGTATAAAATGGCATGGCAGAACACTTCCTAGTGAAATTGGGTCATCTCCGTCATGTAGGGTGATGCATGAGATCATTTTATATAAATCATGAGTTGTTATAACTTTAGAGAAACATGTTTCAAAGATTTTTTATTAAGAAAATAGAAATGCAAAAATATACAAGATATTTAATCTTTAATATACCTGGCGTGTTTCAGGTTCGAGCGAACTTTATGTAGGTTAGATGATATAACAATTTTATCTAAAAATATTATTACGGTATTTTTAATAAAACTATTACCAATACAAATAGAATTTTCAATCGGGCGTTGATGAATACCTAATAAACACTATGACTTCTGACAGAAAAAATTTATATGCATACTAGCATTGTCGACTATTACGAGACGAATGATAGTTGCAGTCAGGCGCTACCAACATGGAATATCTGTTCAAAATTGAAAATAAAAAGTATATAGGATAGGCACCAGGAACTGCATTGATCGATATAGGAAAAAGTATGCAGCAGAAAATTTTGAAAATTTTGGAAGCTACTAATGACAGTATGGCCAATCCAACTAAAATAATTACAAGCATCTGGCACTTCCGGTTATACCGGAAGTCGATACCAACTTGCTTATTTTATATGGACTACCCTATATATTTTAGGGTTTTCGAAAAGAGCAGAAAATTCTTAGTCAAAAATATGTAGAATACCCTATGCCTAAACTCAGCCGTTTCAGAGATATTTGACATTTAAGAAAAATTTGATAAAATTTTTACTAACATTTCTTAAATTTCTAAGAAAATCGCAAATATTTCAAAAAGTTGTAACTTAAACCCCCACAATGCTTATATCAGAAAAAAAAGGAACTTAATTCTACATAACTTGATGTAAAAAAATAGTTTACAAAATGTAACGTCAAAAATGGAACACTTGGTAGACTATTATTGAATGTAATTCAATTGTAAAGTGCAGCTATCCTCGTGTTCTTTCTACATGCCAAAAAGCAAATGAGTATCTTTTACACGAAGAAAGTTATAGTTAAGGTTAACGTAAACCATTACACCTGTCAATTTTTTTTTTAAATGTCAAATATCTCTGAAACGGCTGGGTTTAGGCCAGGTGTATTAAATAGGTGGTCCGACATACGTCACTTTCCTATGATAATAATGGCTTCATAAGTGCATGCTTTCTATTTAATTTAGTAGATGGCGCGAGCTATAAGGTACTACAAAATCCTGTATATAGATAGAAGAATTTGCTTTTCTGCATGTAGTGTTGCATATATTCTTTCAATATTTTTAATTTAGCTACTTAATGTCAGATGTCATTGGACTCTTGTTTCACTAAACACAAACAAAATGTCGGGAATGTATGCAACATTGTATGCATGCATGCACAGAAAATGCAAAATTGTCTTTGTATGCATAAATAACAACAGAACTTATTTCTCCTGCCATCTATTATTATATTCAAAGTAAGCACTTATGAAGCTACTCAACGGGTCCCTGTCGCATCACCTATTTAATACACCCTGGTTTAGGCATAGGGTGTTTTTGACTCAGAATTTTATGCTCTTTCCGAAAACTGTAAAACATATAGGGGGTTCCATTTAAAATAAGCAAGTCGGTATCGACTTCCGGTATAACCGGAAGTGCCAGATGCTTGTAATTATTTTAGTTGGATTGGCCACACTGCCATTAGTAGCTCCTTAAATTTTCAATATTTTCTGGTGCGTACTTTTCCCTATATTGATCGATGCAGTTCCTGGTGAGACCCCCTGTATAGACTGTGTACACTTTAGAGGTGAATCGTGCCGTGTCCGTGCAAAATATGAATCAAATAGGTACTCGGCGTCGGCCACTCCCGACTGCAACTTCTACTTGTTATTTTATTGTGTCTCAAAACTCACGAAAAAATGTTAGTATCTCGCTTTGTACTAAATAATGCCATTAGTAATACGGAAGTATGAGAGCATCGTTGATTGTCCTGATTAAAATCTTTATGAGTGCGTGTTCAGGCTTGGGCTTACGAGAGCAAAACTACGTGAGGGCATCAACTTAAGTTTTATGGAATTTATGACTTCATAGATATAACATGAGTAGCTCTAAGAGGTTTTATTCGCCAGGGAATATAGCGTTGAATATGGAGAATAGCTAATGAGCTTCCATTTCTTGTTGCACGCAAGAACAAGCGGCCCACGTAAAAAGGGTACGAAGATATAAGTCAAGGATGCCATTTCATAATTGATTGCCTCTGAAGAATATGAAACATATGCAATTTTATCTGCAGTGGAGTCAATGCAGCTTTTATCTCTCAATTCTCGTTCAGTGTGTGAATTTTCATGATTTCCTCTGTAATGTCTATTTAGCACTATGTAAATGAGGGTTAAAAAAATCTCAACGTCGTCCCCTCCTGGAGAGGTGAAAAAAAATATTTAAAACTAATTACTGGATCTGATAAATAACTAATTAAAAAAAAGTTGGTATAACATTTTTCATGAAAATTGATATTTCCCAATTTCTGACGATTTGAAAATTGTGATTTTCTTTTTTCTCTCAGAGGCGTAAAGAAACATGGAGAAAACCGGGACGTTAGCAAGTCTGATTTTTGTGCGTCTCATGATATTTTTCTCTCCTATGGCACTACAGCCCGGTTTCGGACCTTGGCCTCCTCTAGCTTCCACTTCCATACTACCTTGTCCAGAACTGTGGTTCTCCATCGCTCTATTTGCGCAATGTTGTGCGCGTCTTCTCTTCGTCTTCCTATCTTTTCCTTGCTTTTCCTACCGGTCCTCTGCCATCCATTTTTCCATCGAGAACCTTTGTCTCTACTGTCTTCCATCCTCACTACATGTCCTGCCCACTGTAGCCTTTTTAATCTCGCATAAGTCTCCACAAATGGCTCTTTGAAGAGTTGATAAAATTCGTGGTTATATCGCATCCTCCAGGTGCCGCCATCATTATTCTATGTCCATTCTCCCAAGCGTGTTCGCAAATCTTCGATTTCTGAATCTCATTCTTCCTAATGTAACCCCCGTGCTCACCCAATCTAACACTGAATGTTCTGGATGACTCACCCACATAATGTTTGTTACACTCACACGGAATACTATAAATGCAGTTTTTTGAATTTTGCTCATGATTTAGCGGTTTTGTTTTTGTTAAAACAGATCTCAGTGTATTGCCCGTTTGAAATATCCTCGTAATATCAAATCTATTGCTGCAAAGTAGACTATCTTGTTTATTATCTCGCAGTAAATATTAAATGTCTTTGGGTCTACAATCATAATTTTCGTTTTGTTGTGATTTACACTTAGACCATAATCAATGCTTATTTTCTGAAGTCTGTCCGACAAGTGTATGAGCTCATCCTGGCATGCTGTAAATCTTACGTCAGATATCTTGGTTTCGCCTGTAGGTACTCCACAATGACAGTCCTCCAGCACACATTTCGCATAACGTGTTCATTATAGATGATAAAGAGAATTAGTAATAGAACACAGCCCCGTCTGACGCACTTGCCGACTTTACGTTTCAGAGGCAGTGTCAGTGGCGTAACTTCATGGGGTGCAAGGGATGCGGCGACCACGGGTCTCAGAACTTAGTGGGCCTCACAGGGCCTCTAAGAGCTATACATTGAAAAAAAAAAAATGTTTTTTATTTTATGTTAAATAAACTGAATTATGTTATTTTAACGAAACTGATTTGTTTTATAAAGTTTACGGTAGCAACCAGATAATCTTGCACACGGGCTTCATCGACTCTAGTTACGCCACTGGGCAGTATTATCCATTTTCAGCAAAGCAAATTTTTTTTCACACAGTCGACGGACAATAAATACCAGATGTTTGGTTATCCTCATCTCCAATAATACAGTTCACAGTTACTCGCATTCCACATTGTAAAAAACCTTACGGTAGTCCAGTTTTTTGGTATTTTTAAAGTACTTATTTTGGAAAATGTTGTACGTTAAGTATATTAAAGAAAAATTTCCTGATCGTTTAGGGCAAATTTATTTTTTTGGAAATAACTCAAAAACTATCTTTCCGAAATCAATTTTCTCCAGAATGATAAATTAGCAAAATGGGTCCCTTAATGACCTAACTTACAAATTAAAAATTAAAAAAACTTAGAAATATTATATCTAATAACAGTCCTAAAAAATCAATATGTTGAAACCAATACGAAAACAACATTCTTAGACTCAGTGATAGATGCAACATTAGATATTACACCTCAAATAGATACTTTGTGCACTAAGTCAGCAAAAACAACATTTGCAGTTTTAAATATAAAAAGGAATTGAATAATAATACATTAATGACATGTTACTACTCTTTAGCATATACAGCCATTAGCTACAATATTAGTATATGGGGTCAATCAGCTGAGGCGAGTAGAGTTCTTGTAATGCAAAAGAGAATTATTCGAATTCTGTTCGGTTTGAACCATAAAGAATCATGCAGAGATACAACAAAAAATATATGACTGTTACATGCATTTACATATTTAAAATTTCTTGTTTCATGCACAAAAACCTAAATAAATTTAAAACAAATAGTAACATACACAGCTACCCCACCAAAAGTGCGGGGAAAATACACATAAATATTTTCAACCTTAGCAAATATAAAAACCGCTGCCCAAAGAATCACTACTTCCACATCCAAATTTTTTATCCAAGTCACTCACAACGAAAAAAATTTGTATGTGGAAATAATTGTTTATGGAACTTTAATAATATAATATTTGAAATCCTCTACCCCAAAAACCCATAAAACGATACCCCACATCGGTAGCGGGGTGGGGCTGGTGATGGGGGTGGATGAAGTAAAAAAATATTTTGAGGTTTCTGGTTCTTGTACACACACTAAATCACATTTTTTTTTCATCCCCTTTAATAATGGGTGGGGGTGGTAATGGGGGTGGCTAATGCCAAAACTTTTTTTGGGACCTTAGGTTCTCTTGTATATACTAAATACCAATTTTATGGACTCTTACCTGCTTGATTTACCTATTTTCCCCAAATTTACCACAATTTACCCCCCCAACCCTTCGACGGAACAAGATGAAAATATAATCTAGTTCTAGATCTCATTAAAGTACATATGTGTACCAAATTTCAAGTCAATATCTCAAACGGTTCCAGAGTAAACGTGCGCACAAAAAAAGTTACAGACAGACCGACAGACAGAAATTTTTTTTCGTTCAAACTTAAAATCTCGACGTTTCGTGACATTCTAAGCCTATTTGAACAATAAAAATTTTAAAAAATTTTTTTGTCGTTACTATACTTCCACTGGATGTGGAAGTAAAATCACTCCACTGACTCTGCTGGTAGTTATATATATAATGAACTTCCTATAGAAATAAAGTCACAAAATTATTTTAGATTATTCTGAAGCGAACTGAAAATGTTTCTGAATTAACATTGTTTTTATAACATGACCGAGTTTTTTGATCGGTAATAGGAAATAGCTTCATTGTGATTCTGGCGTATTAATGAATTGTATTAGTCGTGTATAGCAAGCACATACCTTTATATGTACATATATTTGTTAGTTTGTTTTTTATGTTTTCGTTTTTATTATATATTTTTGTAGTCTTGTTTATTTTATACAATTTTTATAACATATAACATATATTATATTAATTGTTTTTTTTATATTTTATGCGAGTTTTCATGACAAAACCGATATTGTTTCGGTGACAAGATTTATGGTGAATAAATTTATTCTATTCTATTCTATTCTTACCACCGCTTGATTTCATTCTGTGAAGCAATTTAAAATAATTAATTACTTTTTTAAAAGTTTTAATAATTATTTCCTGTGGTTTACGAAATGTTCATTAGTATCTAGGAAAACACTGACTTACCAATTTTTAATTTATTTAGATGCATTAAAACAATAAAATGTTCTTCACTTACACCATACTTCACTATACCTTTCATTTATATTAGTACAGTGAATGAAGGTAAAAATCAACTATTACCTCTGATTTCGGTGAGCCTCCATCGATTTGCATGAAAATTTGGGATTGAGTATATTTTACCCTCAACTTCAAAAGAGACATATGCTCGACTTGCGCTTTTTGCATTTTAGGGGTGAAATCCACCCCTTTTGTTAAAAATGGGAAAAAATGCAGATTTAAGCATTCTGTCGTAAGTAATCTCGTTTAATTAGATAAAATAAACATTTTTCAATACTTATATGCATGATTTATGATTTTAATTAATTTTTCAACCCTTAAATCGAAAATCATGAGAAAATCATTTTTTGTATTTCTGAAATATGAAATCGCATATTAACATTACACAAACGGTTTGTTTAATGTTTATGATATAATTTTTGGTTGACTGTGAAATTTCAACCCTTAAAAACCACCCCCTTAATGCAGAATCATTGAAAAAATTGGTTTCAAGAAACTTTAATCATTTGAATAATACATTACTGAATTGAAATCTCATTTACTGAGTATTAAAGTAATTATTTATTTATTGCGAAATTTTCCACCTTTAAAAACCTACCACTTGTCATATTTTGTGAGCATGTACCTATCGACACGTCTACTTCTTACTATCTATCTTTTTTCCTATATATGCATACAAAATCTCTGCTCAAAAAATTTTTCCAAAAAAATGTTATTGGTTTTTTTACAGTAACTCCGTTAATTTTTATGATATCAGGTTCACCCAAAAACTATTTGAAAGGTAATTTCAAGGGCTATAAGATAGTATTAAATTTAATATTTCAAAACCCTTATTTTTTAAAAGATAAAAAGTTAAAGTGCCCCGGTTACATGGTTCTCGAAGTAAAATTTAGGCTTTAAACGTTTCTATCTCGGTTATTTTTTATCCTACAAAAATTTTAAAAAAACAAATCTTTGTTAAAAAAAAATTCAAATTTCGTTCTCTATTATTTTTTACGTATATCGAGTATTTTTGGAGTTATTATCAAAAGAAAATGAAATTTACGAAAATTTGAAAAATTCTGATTTTTTTAAATCATATTTTTTTTCTAAAATATGCATTCTAAACTGGTCAAAATTTTTAAAGTCATTACTTATGCTAAAATAAAGAAAGTCTTATAGGGATTACTATAAATTTTAATTTTTGTGGAAATGGCGTAGGTTTTATTTTTCACTTTTTCCTAAAAAATTCGAAAGGGTCCTCTTATTTTCATCATAACTTGCTTAATTTTGATGCTATCAACTTCTTCTACAGCTCAATTGATAGGTATTTCTGAGTACTTTAAGTATATTTTATAAAATGCATCATTTTCCCGTTATTTAAGCTTGAATACTTAGATTTGAGTACTCGCCGAAAAAAAATATACATTCAATTACCTATAGCTCACTTTGAATTAATATTAAAAGGTTTTTTAAGGAAGGAATTTATTCATTTTTTTATTAGCTTCAATTTTGGTAATGACAACTTTTTTGTAAAAACTTATAGTTTTTGAGTTATTTATGAAAAACCGCTTTAAAACATGCATTTTTTTCACGAAAAATCAAAATCTTTGATCTTTAATAACTCAAAACGTATTGATTTATTTTAATAACTTTATATAACAAATTTTGCTTAGAATCGGTTCCTCTATCGATTCCTGGGGTTATTTTTCATAAAATAATTTCCACCCCCGAGAAGGGGTGGCACCCACCCCCAGGTAAAAGCGCAAGTTGGCACTATGTCACTTTTGCTTCTTGAGGTATGCTCTAACAACTCACAAATTTTCATGAAAATCGATGGAGGTTCAACGAAATCGGAGGTGAAAACCTTCAGTGACTGTACTATATATATTTTTATCTGTTAGATATTCAGAGAACTTGGTGCTTGTTTCTTTTGAACAAAAAGTCCTCTCTACCATATAATTGGCTCAGTTTCTTTCTAGATTAATTCCCTTCCCTGGAAGTTTGCAAAGCAAATAACAAATTTCGTACAAGACGTTCATTAGCGACTCATAAAAAGAAAAGTGTATTAACGTCTCTTGAAACAGAGAGTAAATGAGAACTGAAAAAACTACTTAAATGAATATAAAATTAATTAAGAAGATACGGGCGATAGTACTTTCTTGGCTAGCCAATTCTTGTTTCATTCATTTTTGCAATAAAATAAAATTCATTATTACCCCTCAATACTTTTTCAGATCATTAAAATACTAACGAAAAATGTAGACAGAGAATAATATCATAGATATCGAGGAGCTTTGTAGATACCTATACAAAGAAAAAGTTGTTTTGTCCCAATTGTAAAAAATTACACTAAAAATTGATGTTAAAACAGTGACAAGAAAAATTTGAGTGAATAAAATATATTTTTGGAGTAATGATCTTTTACAGTTTTTGCATTAACAGTTTATCAAATTTTTGTACAATCTTAGAAATTACATAAATTTAATTCTTTTCAAATTTGGATTACTATTCCATAAAAATAATGTGCTACTTTACTTGTAGAATAAGTACTTGAACAGATTTAACTGGTTTTTACAGTTTATGTAAAATTTTGTAATAGATTCTGAATGTGAAATCCACAAATTGTATATTTTCTTTGTCAATTTTGCAACTCGTCTTGCATAATATATAAACTTAATTGTAAGAACCTGTTATTCAATATATCCAAAATTTCCTTACGTACTTCTATACTTTGGTTTTTATTATACTCTTCGCAAAATAGATCGGCACATTTCTAAAACCGGAAATATCGCTCGTAGAGAAAAAAATTTCATATCATTGTGTTAGTGAACGAATTCTGAACAACTTTCAAAATGTCCGTCTGTCTGTCCGTCTGTCTGTCCGTCCGACACGTTTCTTGTAAGCATGATAACTTATGAAAGAAAAGTCTGATTGTATTGAAATTTGGAAAGTAAGTTAGCGTTAGCTAGAGGAAGAACCCTATTGTTTTTAAAAAAAATCAATCAATAAATAAAAAGTTATTAATCATTTAAATAAAAAAAATTTTTTCAAAATTTCTGTCATTTGTACTTAAATAGAAATCGAAATGTTATTCTCCATAAAATTGGTATTTAGTATATACAAGAGAAGCTTAGTACCAGTACCCCAGTACCACCCCCACCCGATTAATAGAGGGGGTGAAAAAAATTGTGATTTACTGTGTGTACAAGAACCAAAAATCTCAAAATATTTTTTTACTTCATTCACTCCCACTACCACCCCCACCACCCCCACCCACTACCGATGTGGGATACCGTTTTATGGGTTTTTGGGGTAGGCAATTTCAAATATTATATTATTAAAGTTCCATTTTTTTCCACATACAAAATTTTTTCGTTGTGAGAGATTTGGATGTGGAAATAGTGATACCTTGGGCAGCGGTTTTATCTAATAATTTTTTAACTCTATGTGATTTATAACGCTTCACGATTGTGAGAACCTTAAAAAAGTGTACCTTTGGAAGCGACCCTACATATTCTATCCTCTAAAATTAGTTCGTAGCCACTGACTAGTTCATTCTAAAGCTGTTCAGGGCAAATAAATATATTTAAACTTTCACCTTGCACCCTCTATACTGGAGAAACTCTCGTCGATATACTATGCAAATTGCTTTGCAGAATATTATCAAGACTGCGACATTATACACGTATTTTACATTTTTTTTTTCTATAATGACTATTTTTTCCAAAACAGATTCTTGTTTTTTAAAAATTTGTACAAACATTACTCCGGGATTTGCTTAAGACATTTCTATGTTTTCTCAAATTGCAAGGTATGGCTCGACGGTGGACCCATGCTACATCTAGTATAAGTTGAAAAAAATTGGAAACACGATTTTTATTGTCGAGAAATTGGAGGAGTTGCCAGTGATAATTTAATATACAGTGTGATTCACTTAAGATGAAGACACCCTTACAACTTTTTTTATTTTTTTTTCCGATTTGAATCAAATTTTACTCGAGTATAGAACAAATTAGGATCTAGTTATGACCAGAAAAACATTCGCCTCCTGCAAATGCAAAGCCACCTGCGGACCAAAATATGCGGAGAAATCATATTAGGTATTTTTTTATAGGAAAATTTTGTTAGTGAAACTTGTTCAGGATTGTCCAAAAACCGTGTGACCAAAATTTAATCAAAATTAAAAAGCTGGAAAATTGAAATCTTAAAAATAATTATTTAAAAGAACTGCTTGAGGTAATCATTTAATTTCCGATTTACCTTCGCTGGCCCGTTGGGTAAAAAAATACATGAGGTACTTTAATATTAACCTGCATATTACCATATAAGTACCATCAATGTATAAACTGAAGCAGCATTTTTTATTGTCGCACAATAATTGACTATTTCTGGTTATTATGTGGCAATTCAGATCAACAAGAAGTTATGGTACGACTATATAAATTACATATCCATATAATTTATTAAGGACCCCCCAATACCATAAGAAAGCCATTGATCGCTACAATGGCCCATTTAATTTTTGTGTTTGCTCGGTAGTTAATCAGGATACACCCTGTATATAGAAATTGTCTAGTAACATGCTTTACTGCCTTAATATTACTACATTTAAAATTGCTTGAATCATATTTTTGCGTAAAGAATCTTCTTATAGTTTATTAAAATCCTATGGCCTACTTTTGTAGGAATTTCAAACTATGCCTAGAATTCTCATTAGCTCAAAAAGTCGTAAAATATATCACGGTAATTACTTTTAACAGCTCTACGCTAGAGTAGACATAAGTTTTCAATAGTAATTAGGCACATGGCTTACCTGAGGTGGTATCCATTCGATCTCTCCCAGAGCCACCCATGATTGAGCGTGCACAACAGCCCATAATCCTGGAGCTCCGTCCGGCAGGTGTTCGACGGCGTAGAGGGAAGCTGCCAAAATCTGAGTTTCAGATGAGACATCTAGTTGCAGTACGTGCAGTCTGCCGGAGCAGGCCTCTTTCAACTCCTCGGCGGCGGAGTTCCCTGCGACGTTCTGGAATCCTGCGAAGATCGTGAATCCTTGGTCGTCCAGTTGTCGGGCGAGGGCGCTACCGATACGAGAATCGCAGCCTGTGATCAGCACGGCTTTTCCTGCAGCTGTTACCTGGAATGAAGTTAATAAATTATTTACTAGGCCGTTTAGCTGCCGGAAATAAATATGTTTTTCGTTTCTGTTAGATGCTTAAAATAATATTATAACATTTAAATTTTTTATGCAGGATTGCAATATATTACAAAATAGCCTTTCCAACATATCTAATTGGTGTTTTCAAAATAAGTTAACTTTAAATGTGTCCAAAAGTAACGTTAGGCCCTACACAAAACTCGCGCCTTATTACATTTAATCAGATTGGAACAGAATACATTCATTGTAAGAACATCATTCTATATTCAATAAATTATTTAATTTTTGAGTGAGCGCACTTTGCAAATTATGTGTTCCCTCAAAAACTAAATTAGATAAATTTTATATTACATTTCTAGGGTAATTAAAATTTAGTAAAATGTTAAGGGTGATTCAGGTATGCGGTCATAAAAACTTCTAGTGGTGATTCTACATAAAAAAATATGAAAGAAGTTCATATAAAGATAGGTTCGGAAATCCCTCCTAAGGGCGCGGGCGTTGCTGGCCTCTGAAGGGGGAACCCAAAATTAATACTTTATTTAATATCTCAGGAATCCTATGAGCTACACTGCTTCTTAAAAAATGCAGATAATTTAACCCATCCAGTCTATTGGACAAAACAAATGGTCCTAATAATCTGTTGCCAAGTTGCCTGCCCAAACGTTGATGGAAAACTTTTCTTGGTGCCTGGACTCGAAGAAAGCATGAGGATTTTCTTCTGATATGTGATTGTTGTGAAAGTTAACAACACCATCCCGCGTAAACCCCGCTTCGTCCGTATACAAAAATTTTTACATTTTCGCAAAGCAAGAAGGCCTTTCTTCGCTTGCACTTTGCATGTGGTGGGGATACAGTAATTGTTCATGTAACACCCTCCAAACAGACAATGCTGACACACCTTCCTGTAACGCTAGCCTTCTCGTACTGATTTGGGGATTCGCATTTATTGCATTTAATATTGCTTCTTTTGTTTCTGTGGTCCTAACATAACGATCTGAACCAGAATTTTCCTTGTCTGAATATAACTTACCCCTTTCTCGTAACGAACGATCCACACTTACAAAAATCTTTCTCAAGGTAATCTTCTATTTGGGAAAGCTTCTTCGTATAATCTTCTTGCTTCAGCAGCATTACCCCAGGCTCGACAGTATAATAAATGAATATCGGCCTGTTCTTCGAAAATGTAACTCATATTAAATAAAAATTTAAATTTTCTTTTTAAAGACTGCGTAATGAGAACCTTAACTTTTATGTCATTAATGACAGTTCAATATTAGAAATCAATAACGACCAATTAAGTAAATAAATTAATAGTTTAAAAAACTAAAAAAACATGCTTTTATAATCAAGCCCTTTCCTTTGATACCCATATCAAGGGGGCGGCGACCGTTTTGAAAATATTATAATATTGAGTATACTATATTGTATTTCATGATGATACAATAATTAGAAGTGGGTGAAATTTAGTTCCTTAGACCTTATTACATAGATAGGTAGTTAGTTAGATAATAAAAGCATGTTAATAAAAAGCCAAGTAAGTTGGTCAGAGGTTTTTACAAATAAAAAAATATGGTGTAAATTTTTGCAAGTGCAGATCGAAAGATGACCTGTCACTTTTCAATAAATACCATTTTTCCTTTTCAAATTGGGTTTGTTTTCAAAGAATTTTTGAGATCTATGCGGCAGTTTTCTCGAAAACGGTTGGAATTATCAGGTTCTATCAAGTGTACCTTTTTTACGTAGAAATGACTCCTGCATGAGATTTTCCAGTCAAAAGTGCCACTACGTTTCGTAAAAAAAAGAGAAAAAATATTCATCATCAGGTATAGCTCATGATGCGCCCTCCACAGCCTAGTGTGATGCAATACATAAATTATTGTTTCTTAGCCTAAAAAATGTTTCCTTACCAAATTGGGAGAAGCTCGGTCAAGAGGTAGTTGAGATTTGCAAAACAAAATTAAAAAAAAATACAATTTTGTATCTTTTTCCCCGGCAACAACTTACTAAAGCATGTTTGGTTATATCCTCATATTTTGATCCAAAGAATCGACCCTTGAACTTTGATGGTTCACCCTGTATATTTTCCTACTTATACAAAAATTCATACATACATATTCACTATATGTACTTTGTTGAATTCACCGAATAGTAAGCTTTTTAACATGTTTTTTATTTGTTTTCAAGTTTCAAGTTTTTTATTGACAATATTTTAGTCTATCTGGGTAGTTTATTGTATAGGACGGCTTGTTTGTAATAATAATATTTTTCATATAAACAAGTTCCATGACGTAGTAATGTTATTAAGTTATTGTTTTGTCACGTATCTGAGTTGCTGAAGGTGTAGGTTGATATATTTTTGAGGAAAAATAATAGTGTTTTTAATATGTACAAAGAAGATAATATTAAAATGTTTAGGTCGGTAAAATGCGGCTAACAAGATTTATGGCGACTTTTTTTATCCAGAGTTAATTCTGATAGCATGTTTTTGTATGGTAAAAGTCGTTGTCTAGTCTATGGGGAAACCCCAGAAAATTATGTCATATGAAATAAGAGCATCAGAGACTGCTTGATAAAGTATTAACAAAATATTCTTATTCAAACACTTGTTTGCCATAGCTCTCAGACAAAAATATGCGCTTTTAATCTCTTACTTAGTGTTGCAATATCGACTCTTCCAACGAAAACTATAGTAACTCAATTTCAGTTTTGAGAAAATTTTGATTAAATGTTTAAATGGTGTCCTTAAGAATCGAAAAATTGTAACAACTTACTATATAGTTCATGATGTACTACTTCTCCTGTATCTCCACAGAAAGTTACTATAGTTTTCTAGGGAAATCTGACCTTGATAATCAATTATTCAACTATTGTAACTGAAACACGAATTTTATGAGTTACTATAGTTTTCGTTGGGAGAGTCGATATGTTCCTTCCAATTCATCTGTCTGTCTAGAGTAAAGCTGAGCGAATTTATTTAATCAGTTTTGACATTAAAGGTTGCAATTATGAAATTCGTTCGTTGTCTTGGGTTAAAGCTTGTAAAATATCATTTGTTGAAATTAATTTTAATTTTATTAGCTTCACACCAATTACGTATATTGTTTAGGAATTCATTTACATACGGTAGAATATTAGTAGAAGTGTCGTATTATACCAAAGAAAAGTGAATTGTCAGCGAAAAACGTTGTCGAAGAATTTAATGCTGAAGATGACAGATCGTTTGTATAAAGTATAAATAGAAGTTGACCCAGGACTGATCCCTGAGGTACCCAACTTCATATTCTACTTCATCCTGAATACGAATACTCGAATATAGTATAGAAAACGCAGTCCTTCAAAGATCCAAGACTTTTAAAGATTTTGGGGTAATTTTTGATATATTTACTTTGTCCATCACATAAACGACATAAATTTATCCTTTAAAATTTTGGAATTTCTGTTCATATTAAGCAAAGAGATTGATACTTTAAAGATACTTTGCTTTGCTTTTGTTCAGTCTGAACTTGAACACTGGTCACTCTTGGAAGGCTTTTCTGGGTCACTCTCTGTTTTAAAATCAAAGCAGTGTACTAAACTTATTTTATCTTCAAGAGTATGCCAAAGGATAGAGCGAGTCACTAGTATATAATCCAGTTTTACATAATATTATTTTTAATATCCAGTTTAGATAGTCTCTAAATTCTTTATATATACTGTAAGCCTCTCTACGGGCGGCTATTTATAGTATATCTCAGTAGGGATTCAACAAGTGCATATATTATTTTCATCAGTTTAAATCCAATATTTGCTTAAAGTATTTAAATTTATAAAGTAGATTTATTTCTAACTTCTTTAATCTTGTGAGAGACTGAAGAACAAAATGAAAATATTATTTCAAAATTCACACAAAATCCATGGTTTTATTCGGTCTATAATGTAGCTCGGTGTAAGGTTATCTGGTTTTAGCACAGTCTGCTTCAAATTCTAAGTTCTAGTTCTTTTACTAATGAAAATTTCAACACTTATGATGTGAAGGTTTTATTTATTATAAATGTGAAAATAATTTGAAATATAAGAACATGTCTGTGACAGAAATAAAATAAACCGTTAAAAAATTACTTAGAGTTTTATTTTAAAATCGTACATATTTTTATCACGTTGCCAATTTTCTAGACAAATGTTTCTAACGCCCTAATATACTTTGCTGTTATTTTTGAAATGAGAATTTGTAATATGCAATGATTTCTCATCAGTTGTAATGTTGTAAATAAGGTAGTTATTTTGGGTTAAAGTAAAAAAATGTAGTAATAAACGAAATGCGAAGTTAGTATCATTATTTAAGTTTGCTGTATTTTCTGTTTTGTTTTATAGGCATATAGCAATACATAAATGACTGCTGTCCATTCGAGAATTGGTTCCGACTACCTACGATGACGACATTAATTCCGAAATTAAAAAATTCTCCAGATTTTAAAACGTTTGTATTCTTCAATATTTTTTACTGTAGGCATTTAAGTAGCTTATCATGAAGAACATAATTTAATTTGTTTTAATTTCTTTGAACTAAAATGAGATAAAACAAAAAATATTGAGATAAAATTAAAAAAAAAATTAAACTGCTAATATTCATGATTTTCTTATTTTATCTCTGGCATTCAGGAACACAACTAAAATGAAAATCATAAAGAAGGAAATCTTATACAGTGATTTTTTTACGTCTACAATATTTTCCTACAGTAAGCGAATTTTCTTTCTTTTTTTTTGTCTTATTTAGGTAAAAGCAATTTAAACCGACAGTCATGCCTAGCCATTCATTAACACTATGTATGTACTTTATTTAAAAAAAGTTGACTATTGAACCGATTTTGTAATTATATTTAAAAATAATGGATAAATCGCGAGATGACAAGTTGATGTTATTTACTAACTGGTTTTTCAATGTTTACTTTACAGAAGGAGCTTAACTAAAATTAGCTCTGTTTTTACCAAATAAATATAAAATTAACCCAGACTTCTTTTAGTAGATATATTTGTCTAAATGTAAATAACCCGAGATACAGTTATATCATTTTATTAGCTGCCAAGAAACTGTCTAAGAGATTTGGCGTTCCATCATAATTTTAGCCAGCTATTAATTTTAGGACTAAATTTAGAAATCGTATTATTTTTGGAACGCCAAGTGAATATTTTTTTTATGGCGTTTAAATTTACTTAATTCATTTTAAAATTTTATCACTATATGTGGTGAATCATTGTCTATACTTGGCAAATTTTCCCTAGCACTTCTTTATGGAATAAAGTTACTTTGATCAAGCTATATCTATCCCATGTTAATATAAATACGTTAAAAATTAACAATATTTATAATTTTCAAGTTGATTCACATCTGCTTGGGTGTTTTTATAAATTCAATCGTTTATCAGAACGTATATCACTGTGCTTAAGAAGAAAGTCCAAGACCTGGAACAAACATAGAGATGTTTATACATAAATCGGTAGCCAATATCAACATGTAGACGAACATATGGCAATGCATAAGGGTATGTTGCATTGACTCTAAACCAGTGTAATAAGATCTACTATTACATACCCTGCCTTATCTTGCCTTATAATACCCGAAGGTAATTCAACTTACACAAAGCAACATTCGATTCTGCCCTGTGCCAAAAAAGACACCCTCACGGCCTCCATGGAGACTCTACTATACCTTCCCCTACTTAGCATAGTGGTCCAAACTACCCAATTCTTTTCAGAGCAAGGTAATAATTAACATAGTAGGAAAACATCTATTGAACATGACACCAAAAATCACATTTAACAAGCCTTTCAATATCACCACTGGAGATAGGACAGATTGGTTAGCAGAAGCTCCTGATACTCTTCGAAAATTCATAACCTAGTATACTGACGGATCTAGGATCCAAACATGAGCTAAAGTAGGAATTCATGGAGAAAGGTCAAGCATGAGTATAAGCCTATCTCATGGACATCACTCCACTCTATTCCAGAGAGAACTTCCGGTTATATTTGAATGTACGCGCGAGAATGCTGATAAACCGTATGTTAACCAGCCGATCTTCATTGAATCATACTGTCAGGCGGCACCAAAAGTATTAGCCTTTAACAGGGCGCACGGGATTGGGATATGAAAAGCTCAAAATTCTGGGCGAGTGGAATGGAGTTAAACTTCTCCAGGTGTCGGAGCATTGCAGAATAGATGGCAATGAAAAACACAGACTGATGAACTTGTCAGACAAGAAGCAGCTAACACATTTTATGGTCCAGAACCCGTTCTAGAAACTACCAAATGTTTAGCCATTGGAGGAATGTTCTAGAAGATCGATATAGGAAAATGTTCATTAAATAATTATGCCCAAAGCAAACGGAGAATTGTTCACTAAGAACATAATGCAGTTCAGAATTAAAACAGGATTTCTAACAAGACATTTTCCTGTCAAGAAGCACCTGCACATAATCGGATAATTCTATGGCGATCTAGACTACAGGGACGGTCCGGCTAGGATGGGAACCAGAAACGGTGGATCAAATGCGAGACATTGGACCGCAGAAGAATATTATTTACAGGAAAATACGACAGATCTGAAAACCGTCAATATTCGCCCAGTTTCAAACCTGATCAGTGGCACAGGGGACTAAAGTGGGTACAGTAAACCAAGACAGGGAGAGCACAATAAGCTCAGAAGGTTACAGTGCTCTCGGGTTCTTTAACATAGAAGCCCTGAGCAAATAAAAACAGGAGAGAGATATTCTATATCAGCTTGTATATACTCTCTTGTACCCATACCCTCTTGTAGCGCAGGGTGCATAACGTCAGTTCGTGTCTCGGTAGAGACGATAAAAGCTGTTAAATCCTTGTACCATCACACACTAACGCTACGGAAGTATCAACCTACGACCGAGATGGCGAACTCTATTAATTCTTATTCCAATTATTTGTTAGTGTTTTTTATTGTAAATAATTGTTACACTTAAAAAAAGTTTGACATTTTCATTGGACCCTACGTGATTTGCAAATTTAAGTGTTGTGTCAAATAAATAAAAGCTAAAACTAAAACTAGAAATCACTACCACTCAGCAATATTGTCACTAGAACATATGAACTCTCCCAGTATGTGAGTGTTGTCATTTCTTGTTGAAATTTTTATAGGGTTTATATCGTTTGTGTACTATACATACAATACGATAATGGTGTAGTTATTGGTATAAATAAAGTTGTTTGTTTTCTTTATGAGAATTGAAGTACTTCAAATTAATTTTTAAATGTAATTCTGATATTTTATTAAAATCTGGTCTGTTATTAGAACAAAGTTCAACGAACAAATAAAAATGTAAAGGCCGGTAAAACTTTCCTGGTTTAATTGATATATATTTAACTGTTGTTTACATAATAATAGATGGAACATTATTTCGGGATATATTTTAAAATTAAAAATATTTTTATTTTGCTGACATGCTAGTCTACCAGTCTATTTGATGAGTTGATGTAGTAGTATGTGAAGAAAAAGGTTTATTTTTATCATTGACGCAAAGTAACTTAAAAAATTCTACAATTTATTGTGGTCTTTTAGAGTGCGATATAAATACGGAATAAATTACATATAGCACACTCATATTTGATGCGCTTGTACAAACATGTTTCCCTTTGTACGAATGTCCACAAATCTGACAACCAAAACTTGCGTCCGCTGTTAAAAAACACAAAACGATTAGAAGAAATGAGTTTACACGATTTAAAATTTGTCATTACTTCATCGAGTTATATTTGCAGTATGTTATATCTGTTTACAATTAACATTGATCATCATTTATCTACTGTGACAAAGAAAATGCATCATCTAACACGGATATAGCTACAGGCTACAGTTCCCCACATCAATATAGTGGGCTAAAGAAATAATGTAAAGAACCTTCAAAGATGTCACGCTCTGCCTAATGTGGAGTCGAAAACGAAGGACATGGCTTTAATATATCGATAAACATTCGCATTGCTTTGTATAAGATTAAAAATGTGTATCATTTAAATAACAAAAAATATTTCGTACTATCAAAATAATTAATGTTATTATTAATAATACTCTGTAGAGTGATATGTATTCCAATATACGTTCGTATAAACTGAACTTGCCAAAAGAATAAATTATTCGTTTTCTCAAATATTCCGAAAATAAAAATGATGTGTTTGGTATTGTAAGTTAATTGAAAATTAATGTATTTTTACTAAATATGCTTTGTGTTACTTAGTAATGGGAACCATATGTTTTACTTTATTTTTCTGTGAACACTGAACACTCTTAAGATATCGGTAGTTGCCAATTTAAAAATTGTTTCGAAATTAAATCAAGCTAGAAAAAAATAAAAAATACAGATGGATAGATCTATGAACAAAAAAATGTCCTAACAAAATTTGTCGTTAAAGCCACGGTTTTCCTGGAAAAAAATAGTCAAGTGTAACGTTATAACTCGGAGCGAGATCTATGCGTGCGCGCGCTTGAATACGCATGACTGTGACACCGACGCACTGAATTACATGTCGCTAAATCAGAATTTGTTCAATATATATACAGTGTGTCCAAGGATAGATGTAACAAGAGATGTAATGGACCAAAAATTTTGGAATTTTGGAATGGTATTTGGTGATTGACTCCTGCTTGTTGTAAAACTAAAGTATACCAAAAATGACTTGATTTGGTGTTCTACAGGGTGTTTTATAAGCAAAGTTGTAAAAATCACCACTAATAAAGTACCTTTATTTTTCAAAATATGAAAAAATTCTACTAAGAAAAGTTATTTAGAATGCAATTTTATACCTCTATACCAAATTTCAGGAATATAAAATTATTTTTTTGAAACTTCCCATTTTTTGCGAATTGAGAGTTGAATTCATATTTAAAGTTGTGTAGGAGCAAATGTTAATCATCTCAAAAAGTAGGCTATTGGTAAATAAAAAATTGAATATACGAGATGTAAGAAGGTATAATGTTAATCGAACTAATTGTAAAACAAGAAACAACTACTAACAGAAGATTAATGAGGTTTAAAAATTATAACAAGTAGTAAATGTCAAAAACATAACAGATTCACAAACAAATTAATTATTGACCAATACGAAACAATGTTTACAATTTTTTTATTATTCGACGTAGCTACCACCCACATCCACACACATTTCGATCCTTCGCCTCAAGTCCTTAAAACTGTTTCGAATATGATCTAACGGTATGGAGTTTACGGCATTTGTAATTCTCTGCTTCAATACTGCTACATCGTTAGGAAGTGGTTCAGCGTAAACCAACTGCTTGAGGCGACCCCATAAAAAGAAATCCAATATTGATAGGTCTCGCCGGCCACTTGATCGGTCCATTCCTGGCAATACAATTTTCTCCAAAATTTAAATTCAACCACCTATTAACCATTTCTGTGGAGTGGCCAGGGTAACCACCATGTTGAAAATGAACTAAAGGCATATCTCTTAAAATATTTAAATGTTCTTCAGAAAATCTTTCAAGAAGCTGTAAATAAGTGTGCTGGTTTAATCTTCCCTCAATGAAATAAGGTCCAATAACTCCAACGTGATAAGAAACGGCACACCACACATTCACTTTTTTATAATATTGTCTTCTACAATGAATTCTAAAATTTGGATTTTCAGAAGCCCAAAACCGACAATTCTGAGATGAAACAACACCATTGGTTGTGAATGTGGATTCATCTGAGAAAATTATGAAATGATGAAAAAATCTCTTCCATGATTTTTTCTCCAATGGTCAAACAAGAATCCAACCTACGGCCGTCATCTCTCTCTTCAAGCGTATGTTTATAATTTGCTTTAAATGCCCTAATTCTCTTTGCCTTGTAAATTCTTTGGAGTTCAGACTTGCTAATATTAATAAGAGCTGATCTCTCTCTTAGTGGCATCCTAGGATTTTCTATAACAGAGGCATGAGCTATAATAGCCCCAAAATTGTCTTCATCATATGCTTTTATTTTTCTTTTCATGGTAAAAACACTACCAGTAGCCAGAAAGTTTTTAATTATTCTCATAGCCTGAGTACGTGACAAAGCAGTGTTTGGAAATTTCAAATTAAATTGGCTTACCACTTCTCTTAGCGAGTTTTCACCGCCAATTCCGTAGCATTGCACAATATAAATTTTTTCACGCACTGTGAGTACCATTTTCACTTAATTTTTTATGCTTCGTTCGTTAATTTGAAACAGAAATTAAGGATAATATTGACTACGTTTGACAGATATGTCAATAATAAATGATAAATGTGTATCCACTGCTTCTCTCATTGCCTACTTTTAGCTTCTACATAACTTTAAATATTAATTCACAAAAAATAATTTCTATGCAGTTTTAATTGAATGGTTCAAAATAAAATACTAATTTATTTAAAAATGGGAAGTTTCAAAGAAATAATTTTATATTCCTGAAATTTGCTATAGAGGTATAAAATTGCATTCTAAATAACTTTTCTTAGTGGAATTTTTTCATATTTTGAAAAATAAAGTGGTGATTTTTACAACTTTGCTTATAAAACACCTTGGAGAACACCAAATCAAGTCATTTTTGGTATACTTTAGTTTTACAACAAGCAGGACTCAATCCCTAAATATCATTTCAAAATTCCAAAATTTTTGGTTCATTACACCTCTTGTTACATCTATCCTGGGTCACACTGTATATATATATTGGAGGCTGTAACTTGTCGAGAAATTCACCTATTGGAAAAAATAAAATATCGCTATTTCGGAAAAAATGTATACTTTTCGAATGTTCAAACACAAAATAGTTTATATGTATGCATTTTTTCGAAAATATGATCAATGAGATCATGATAAGAAATTGCGATTTTCACGATCTTATCCTTATAACTATGAAAATATCTTTGATTTTTTGAATATAAATTCTGGAACTTTTCCAATTCATTAACAAATGTATAAGGAATCCATTGGATATAGCTGAAATGTGGATAGATGTACCTGTAATAAATACAATACAGTAAAGGCACGTAAAAATTCATGCGAGCGATTCAGCGGCTATGTGTGATGTCTGTGTATACGTTCATAATTATATATTTTCCCTCCATACTCACTATATATCTTCCTATTCACTAAGAAAAATGTTAAAAATGTGTAATCAGAAAGAGAAAAGGCTTTATTTTACTCGATAGAACAGCTAAGAATTTCTAGAGGTTCCATAGTATGCATTTAACCATGCGCTGG
This sequence comes from Rutpela maculata, assembly GCA_936432065.2. Lineage (NCBI taxonomy): Eukaryota > Metazoa > Arthropoda > Insecta > Coleoptera > Cerambycidae > Rutpela > Rutpela maculata. The sequence continues at coordinate 164,860,722 of OW386289.2, read as the reverse complement.
CCGCGCAGAGTGACAAATTTACTTCACTATTTTTTTCCAGGAATACCGTGACCTTAGCGATAAATTATATTAGGATATTTTTTATTCAGAAATACGTGGTCTATCCACGTGTATTTTTTATTTTTTCCTACCCTGACTTATTTTCAAAATCTTCAAAAACGCATAAAAAAAATTTTTTTCTTCAAGCGTATTAAAATGTTTAAATTATGTCACCAAAAACAGAAGCAGAAGTAGGACATTGTTTTACTAGTAACAAAATGTTAGTACCGAACGCCACCGTAGTGGACATTGTTTTACTAGTAACATAATGTTAGTTCCGAAAGCGCCACCGCAGTGGATATTGTTTTACTAGTAACATAATGTTAATACCGAAGGCCACCGGTGGCGCGCTATCCACTAGCCACTTGTCATATTGTGTCAACATGTAAGACTGTGGTTTGAATATTTGTACATTTATGATAAATAAATGAATTTTTGCATTTTAATACGCTTGAAGAAAAAATAGTATATATTACACGGAGTAGAACGCCTTTTTTGTGTTTCGCCCAGTTTGCGGCTTCGGCTTCGCCTCAGCCGCAAATCCTGGGCTCAACACAAAAAAAGAGTGCGTTCTACTCCTAGTAATATAATATACTATTTTTCGCATTTTTTTTATGTTCTGCATCCCAGCGAAATGTAAACTTTTCAGGATATTATTCTATACACTTTCACGAACTCATTAAAAAAAAATATTCAGTTTGCAAATTATTGTGGGTTTCACTATAAAATGTTCTCTGTCAGACGGTTATAACGTCGTGCCATCCGTTTAACGCTATGTATGTGTTTAAGTCCATCGTCCAACCGCAATTTGCTCTAATATTGACGTTGTAATTAGTGCAAAATAGTCGGTAAGAAAAATATTACTTAGGTAATAGGTAAGTAATTTGGCAGTTTAAAAAAAAATGGAATAATTTGGAAACCAAAATTTTTTAATCCCTGTGTAAACTTTTAAATTGGTTATTTTTAGAACACGCTATAAAAAGATTTAATTCGAATTGATTTACTCGGTAATAATGACCTTTTCTGTATAAAACTGCAATTTGCTAATTACTAACACCTTTTCCAATAATTATTTTACGTTAAAGCTTTTTAATTAAGACTGTGCTTATAATTATATTCCGTTGACCTCTGTGAACTTTGGATTCAGGATTTAAATATTAAGTGAACCTTGGGACGATCCCCATATTTCAGGATTATTTACAAAACTGCTAAAGAGTACTATCGTTGAGATCGGAAATCAAATTCTCGAACATATTTACGACCCACTCGAAGGTAAATGTAGAAATTTCCATTCCAGCTTAATATTCATTCCAGAGCAGATATACGATAAAAACCAATATTGAGCAATTCGAATGCTAATTTGATATCAGTTTCGAATTGAAAAAATATATAACCAGCTGAGAAACGGTTATTTTATCTCATGTTATATCCTATTTATAGACATTTTATTTCAAGTTTTAAAGGGCTTTCCGGTTAGAATTTGTATGATTTTCCTTTATCCCTTCACCTCAGACATTATCTTTCTACTCACACTCATAGCGCCTTATAGTACAAGGGGATTAACAGGAGCAGTCTTCCTCTATTTTCTATAAAAATAACTGAGATGTGGGATAATTCGATTTTTCAGCTTTATTCAATCAAAAACAAATGAGGACAGTTGTGTGACTGGAGAGGCTTATCCTAAACCTTTCAGAAGGGTGCAATAATCGAGAAGATATGTTCCTGAAGGATTAAGTTAAAGCACTTTATTATATTAGAGGGAGTTAATAGAATGAGTACGATGGAAGGTAAAATACTATTAAAGACGAAGCATAATTACGAGATAAAAAGTGTTCTTTATGTACTGTAAAGAAATTCAAAGCACTTTATTTTGAAACATAGCCAGCTTATTATTAAAATTCAAATCAAATATTGTAGATATATTACTTTAACAGAAAGATTTTTATTTTCTTTTATTTTTACAATTAATTACTTTTATTTATTTGCTTTTATCATGATTAGAGAATATTATTTATAATCCACTGCATTTAGTGAAAAATGAGCCGCATTTTCAGACCAATTCATACAAAAGCAAATGTTAGTTTTCCAGGTCGGTTCTGGTGTCCTTAATAAGGTCTCAAAAGTCCCCGAAGTGGGAGTGTAAGGATACAATTTGGCAACGCTGTAAAGGGCTAAAATCATGCTCAGAAACGAATTTTTCGAGATATCTCGGTTTTCATTGCCTCTACGACAAAAATACATCAGAAAGAAAGTTATGGAAATTCTCTATAAAAAAGATAGAGGGTCTTTTTTTCGTATACGCAATAGTTTTCTTGAAAAATTCCAGTAAGTCATACCTAAAATCGAAAAATTTTTTTGTGGCAGTTTTTATTGCACGGAGGGTTAAAACATAAAAAAAATCCTGGTTGGCTGTATCCTTGATACAGCCGTAAGTTTTACGTGGATATGTCTATGCATAGGCAAACTAACCTCAACCACAGTGTACCTTCAGTGCCGTAAAGACTACACTCGTCCATCGAGTATCAAAGCGACCAAAAGAAAACGTGAAAGTGAAGAGGCTGCTACTTCGACGAGTCCCTTGAAACAGCGAATGAGATCGAGCCAACCGCTTTTTGATTTTAAAACCTATTGTTTCATTTGTGGAAACTAGGCTGACGAAGAAAGAGATAAAAGAAAAGCGAAAGACTCTGGGGAACAGCATGTTGAATCAAGGGAATCTTGCATAAAGAAAGATACCGAGGATGTTCATAAAGTGTCAGATTGGATCAATTCTCATAATCCCTTCCCAATTGTGTCAAAAATTATGTCGATTGCAACAAGGGTTACTGGTGATGGAAAAATAACATGTCATGGTGCTCATAGGATTGGAACTGCTGCAATGGAGAAAAAAATTGGCAACAATTTCTGTGATATTAAATTCTCACGTGCAGATAGAGTGCTTCCACTATTAACTGTCAATAGCAATGTTAAATTCCATGATACCACAACGCCCATTGATCCATTATTGTTGTTTCAAAGGATTACTGTCATGAAGAGCTTCGCACCTACTTGGAGAATGAATTAGCTCCGTATCCGGTGTCACTCTTTGACGAAGTTGGTATGCGCAAGACGAACAAGTCATCTTTTTATGACAATTTCCAGCCATCTGAATCTGAACCAGATCTCCAAAATGCCACTTATATCGTTGATGGGGGATTTCTCTTGCACTGAGTTATATGGCATCAACATGAAACCTACGGTGCTATTTGCCAAGCATATGTTAATTAAGTGCAAAATCGTTTTGGCTCGAACTCTATTATTGTTTTTGATGGTTATGAAAATATAAGCAACAGTGTAAAGGCTATGGAGCAGCTTCGCCGGTCCTCAAAAGATTCATCTGTTGACATATACTTTGATGAGCAGATGGTTGCAACTGTAAGCCAAGAGAAGCTCCTTTCCAATAATAAAAATAAAACCAGATTGATTTCGATGTTGACAGAATAGTTTGAGGCAAATAATTATATTGTTAGACATGCTGAAGATGATGCTGACATTTTGATAGTCGAAACAGCGCTTGAGGAATATAATTTTAACTGCTCGTACATCTATTAATATCTATCAATAAAGAAATTCTTCTCCTCAAACCAGGCAGAGGGAAGGTCCAACGAAAAATTTATTCTTCACGAAGCTTTGATCACCATAAAGATATTCGAGATCACATATTGTTTCTGCACGCATTCTCTGGGTGTGACACTACATCTGCTCTGTTTAATAAAGGCAAGACTGCAGCTTTGAAAGTGATGAAAAAACGGCAGGACTTGAAACTTGTAGCTGAAGTTTTCAGCAAGGCTGGTACTTCTCCTGACATAGTTACTTTGAATGGGATAAAATTTTTCCTCGCAATCTATAACGCTCCAGTTAAAGAAGTTTCCATCGATAACTATTGGTATTCTTGCTTTATTAAAGCTGTGAGCAAAAGCAAACCAGTGAAATTGAATTAATTACCACCCACTCATGACGCAGCTCAACAGCATCTATTTCGAGTTTATTTTCAAGTACAGAAATAGTTGGGTAATGTATTGAATCCTAAAGAGTGGGGATGGATGTTGAAAGATACCATATTGTGGCCAAAAACAACATCCCAACTTCCTGCGCCTGATTGCCTTCTTAAGATGATTTTCTGTAAGAAAGGTTGTGGACTATTCTGTGGCTGTCGAAGGTTGGGATTTAATTGCTCACCAGTTTGCCGCAACTGCCATTAAACATCTTGCTTGAATGCTGAAGCGATTGAAAACTCGTCAGAAATAGAAGCCGTCACTGAAGCAGAGACTGAAAGTTCTCAGATTGACTCGGATTTCTTCGAACGAATCGATTAATTTATTAAAGGAAAAAACGGACAAGAAGAAAATTATTAATTTGACAACATTTTAATAAGTATGACAGTCATGGATTAGGCCTACCGAGGAAACCACATAAAAAAACGCGCCTAGTACTCAACCTCAAGGGTGGTGTGGAATAGAGTACTTAAATTATCCATAATATCCCATAAGTTCAAATTCAAGAAAACTATTGCGTATACGAAAAAAAACCTTGTATCTTTTTTATAGAGAATTTCCATAGCTTTCTTTTTGGCCTAATGTATTTTTGTCGTAGAGGCAATGAAAACAGAGATATCTGGAAAAATTCGTTTCCGAGCACGATTTTAACCCTTTACAGCGTTGCCAAATTTTATCCTTACACTCCCACTTCGGGGACTTTTGAGACCTTATTAAGGACACCAGAACCTACCTGGAAAACCAACATTTGCTTTTGTATGAATTGGTCTGAAGAAAAATCCTAAATGCAGTGGATTATTAGGTACCTATTAAGCAAATCACAATTTACACACTCTTTTATTTATTATGAAATTACTTACTTTCTGTACATTGTTGGACTAATCTGGGCACGCTAATATACTAGTTAGGTAAATACTTTAAAACGCTCATTATTGGAGAACCAATTAAAACAACTACTCTTCTAAATCATTTATTTAAATTCAGTCATTTACTTTTTATTTAATATAAGATTATCTACTTTCTGTATATTGGTACCAATTTGAATAGAAGCCGCGTCCTAAATTTATTTTATTGACGGTTGCCATGGATATTCCAAGCATCGCTGTCTTTACTATTTGTTTAGAAAACATGAAACCTTACTCAAATAGTTTTTTCTCAAGTTTTTTTCTAGTTTAATGATTCATGGGTACGGCGAAAAATAGAATATGCACCGCGGGATATACAGTGCGATTTTTTAGTCTCGAATACTTGCAAAACCTCAGCCCTATGGTTTCGGATTGCAAACTGTATTCTCAACCAAAAAAAGTGCACTTACGATTCTTGGTACATAAATCAGATCAGATTTCTAGAAATAAAATTTACGATAAGCTTTTTATCTCTTGAAACAAAAGTATTTGTTTTGCATTAAGCATTTATTTCTTCGTGTATATTTGAGAAAACAGATTAAAAAAATTATTTTTCTCCGTGTGGACTCTTCTGAGATTATAAGATTAGCTCAGGATGTCCCATATATCCGTAAATAGGTGTCCCATAAATGAGCCGCACCGCTACCTAAATAAGTCCTCGGGATTATTAGCATAGATATCCTCGGGAGGTCATGAAGAAGGCCCGAGCTGCCCTACTTGGCCGTCCTATGTACATCCTGAGGTTATTATGGGACTTGCCTAGGATATCCCTCATGTCCAAAGATGATATCTTTAATATATCCCGGGAATGTCTTTGTGCTGTGTGGAATTCTACAAATGCTGTTTTAAAACTACTAGTATATAACGCTTATTCTGGTGCTGCCTATGCTTCGGCTTTGAGCAGAATATTACTATTTTCTATTTCTTTTTGAACTTTCCATAATTCTGTCCAAAAATTCTATGTTCCCTAGTCAATACTTGGTAATTTGTCTTTTTCCTTCTCTTTTAACAATATTCTTGAATATGTTTTCTTTCGCTATAATAAGGCATTTTTTTTAAGTTAAGAAATACTTAGTAATATAAAAATAAATTCAGCATATAATTTTGATCAGGAAAATCAAATATTGGCAGGCAATTGTATGAAATACCTATTAATATGGTCATAAACACCAACAAAATAATCATTTTTGGATATAGATAATAATTCTTCTGTATTGTTTTTCCATTTCAGACATATAAAATAAGCTAAAATCGTTGAGGTAACTTTGCACATTACAAATAATGTACCTAGGTAATTGATAGTTTCACAATCGTAAAATAAATTCGTAAAACGAATCGACGAATGGCTATTTAAACAATTTTAAAAGCGATGACGAACTGTTTATGTTTCGCTCCAAAGGAAGAGAGTAGTATTAATTGAATTTCCACAAATTAAAGTAAACAAGCTCGGTACTGACAATGTACACATTACAATGTTAGATATGTGTTATATTAGACAGTTTACCGAACACACTCGCCTAACGGTTAAAAAAATAGTTTGGTTTGTATCTATTTCTAGTTGAGCTCGAAAGAGAAAATGACAGCCGAAATCGATTCAGTTAACGTTATACTGCTTTGCTTTCTTAATACGACAGGTATTGAAGATAATATAGAATAACTTTAAGACTTATTCTTGACTGTTATTGTCTATGTAATTGTTTCACATAGTCACTAGCTCCTTAGTATGCATGAAATTCTGATTGGCTCAATCCAATAAATTAGGAAGTTTATTGTTTTGCACAAGGTGACTATATTTTCCAAAATACTTAAATAGGTGAAAATTGCGTTAGGTTGTTTAAGATGTGGCATTACCCCGTATCCCATTAACTCTGAAGATCCAACGGAAAAATAATGGAGATTTTAAGTAGGGGAATTCATGTCATTGTGACATTAGCGTCTTGGAATCAAGCACCATAAGAAGCCAGAGCTTCAACGGCAAACTTTTTAACCTCATAACCTCATGAGGGTTGAACGAAACAATGGGAGGTTCTCGATTGGGGAATCAATTAGATTGTGCCCTTGTTACCAAGTAAACCTATAACGATCCAGCAGCAAACCTTTCTACTACATAACACAATCCCGTAATCCCCTAACTACATAATAGAAAAATGTGAATAATCTGAAAAGGAGAATTCATGAGATTGTGTTCTTGGAATCTGCACATTCTTCTATTATATCCCCAGAGTTATGTAGTTATAGGTTTGCGGGGTTACTGGGTTATGTAGTAGAAGGGTTTGTTGCTGAAACGCTTTAGGTTTACTTGGTAACAAGGTTCCGAGGGTACAATCTAATTGATTCCCCAATCGAGACCGTCCGATTTTTTAATTGAATCCCAAGGGTTGTAAGGTCATGAGGTTGCCGTTGAAAAGCTCAGGCGCCATAGGGTGCTTGATTCCAAAATTCTAATGTCACAATAGCATGAATATCCTACTTAAAATCGCCATTTTTTTCCGTTGGATCTTTACAGTTATGTGGTGTGAATGTATGATACTCAAGTACAAGGATCAGAGGTCACAATCTCATTAACTCCCCAATCAAGATTCCCCACTCTTTTTATCAGATTCCCAGGGTTATGGGGTTAAGGATTATAGAGTTTTACAGTTTCTTTAAGTTATGTGCTCAATACTGAAGTGCCACAATGCTATTAGGCTGAAGTTTTAAAATTGAATCACTTTTGGAGTCTGATTTAAATGAGCAATATTACAATCCTTTTTTTTGGAGTAAAAAAAAATCCTGACGTAATGGGGCAAAACGAAGATCAGTGACTCAAAATACAAGGAATAGGTCAGTACCTCAGCAAACACCACTTTTTTTTTGTGGGCCTGTGCTATTAGACCTGGAAAGAAAATTCGAAAACCCTGGAAAACCTGGAAAAGTCAAGGAATTTAGGTTTGAAAAATTGCAATGAACTCTGTGCTGTAGTTCTAAATCCGTATTTCATTTTTACTTGCAATTTTTTATACCGGCTTTTAAACGGACTGCCACCTCAACTCCAATAAGCTGGGCATACCACTGTAAAGAATGAATGCATAGGATGATTTTAATTTTTGTAAAAATTATCCTATCCATGTTTTATTATTGAACTAGTTGGATCCTTTATTTTTAATTTGATCTTTTGTTTACTTTTTTGGGCATGTGATACTTAACCATTACTGAAAATATAGATAAACACGCTAGTATCCATCAACATTATAATATTGACTGGAGAAGATTCTTTCGGAACAGAGCATGTCTTGTTCAGAGAATGTGCACCTCTTTATGTCTTGTATTATGTTTTTTTGACTATTATTATTAATATATTGCCAGTAAATAACTGACCTTTGTGATCAGAGAAGTGAAAGTCTATCACAGAATAATTACACATTTTAATATTAGTTGCCATATCGATAGAGGTGCTGAAATAAAATCAATTATTAGGTTAATTCTATTGAGTTCATTAACTAGTAAAATCAGAGTAAATTAGCAAAGACATCTAGCAACTATTTGGTTTCCCTGTTATTGGAGTTAAATTTGACGGTGAAATATTTGGAACATATGATGTACATAATTTTCCTAGTGGCTAACTCCCCACAGTTCTATTCTTTGAATAAATAGTCTGTTTAAAGTTTTGGTTGAAAATATTAATTCAAAAGGAAGAATATTAACTTTTATTTTATTATTTTCTTTAATTATTTTAAGTAATTTTTTAGGATATTTCGTTATTAATTTTTTATTGATATATGATGTGGTTTTGGATGAGTATGGAGAGGACGAAAACACGAAGATTATTTAAGGATTTCAATTTGAAGCTTCAACCCTCACACATTTACCTAATTTTTACGTGGGTATATTCATATTCGAATCAGAGAAACATTAAGGTGATAAGTGAAAATCACGTATAACTATTCGTCATTTCAAGTAAATTTACCAAAATATATATTTAAACAAGCTAAAAACGTGCTCTTCGCCTGTTCACTGAACTTTTTATATAATTGTTATGCATTCTATAGGATACTCTTCGCAGTTTTTGTAAATAGTGTTAATTTTAGACATTTGTAATTTTATAGTACGAACTTAGTTGGTAAAAGACTCCATGTAAAATAAAGTAAAAATAGAAAAAAACATACCAAACCCTTTTTGGGTTTCGAACCCGGGACTCTTGTATTCCAAGTCAAAAGCGTAAGAACTACACGAGGAACTACACCACCACCTTAAACGTAAAAAAAATGTAAATTTTTACATTATAAGACACGAGCTAAAATCATATTTTCACGGTTGTATATTACATTATGAAATGTATATTTGTAAAATATATGAATATTTAGATATTAAAGTGAAATATCATTCCACCAGTTTTCTATTCAATTATAAAAACGTAAAATTCAAAAAAAAAATTTTCAAATTTAAATCATTAATAACATTTTTATTTACTGAGGTTTCTTCCTCTAAGTAACGCTAACTTACTGTCCAAATTTCAATACAATCGGATTTTTCCTTCTTGAGTTATCGTGCTTACAAGAAACGTGACGGACGGACGGACATTTTGAAAGTCGTTCAGAATTCGTTCACTAACATAATGATATAAAATTTTTTTGTCTGCGAGCGATATTTACTGATTTAGAAATGTGCCGATCACATATAATATATTCTTCGTTTTTGCGAAGAGTATAATAACCCCCTTTGTCAGGCAACCGAAATAAAATACAATTTTATTCTATTTACGTTTGTTTCAGTTTACCATAAATATTACTAGTTATGTTCTTAAAATGTAAATTGTATACGCATCAATATAGATTAGGAGAAGATTTGTGAGACGTATTTACGTAGAGTTATTTACACAGAAATTTTTTGTAGAGTATAATTGAAGCGGATCAAATAGGCGACCCACCTACTTGTTACAGTGCTAAGAATAAATATATTAAAAAAATTCAGTTTACTGCTGAAGTGACTTCGCTCTGACTTATTTATGGTGTTCCGCCCGATACATTACTTTTTAACATTCATTCCTTTAAATTTCATGTTCCCAAAACTAGTATATTTTTGTACTGACGTGTACCTAGATATTTTAAATGTTGGTAATAAAGTAGATGATAAATGAGTCGGAGCCACATTAGTTTTATTATTAGATTCAACTCAAAATATTAATTGGTAGCCGAAAGTTGTCATTATGATTGTCAAGCACTACAATTTGGAGTAGTGAACTGGCGTGTGGATAAATAAAACATGTTTTTATTTGCATGGTCATATGATAGTAATAGTGGACTCATAGGATGTGAAAATTGTTGTCTATTTTTGTATATTAATTTGCACTGTAATAAAAGAAACATTATTCATTACTAAATTCTGATAGATCTGTAGGTTTGATACATTTTTTAAAACCTCTCTTATATTAATATCCTGGCGACGTTTAGCCCTAGCTATTTCAGTACTTAGTATTAGTGGATTGAAAAAAAGCAAACAACTAGAAACAGTATGTTGTAGCAGTGTTCTTGGACTTTTGAAGAGCTTACATTGATCATCAGTTGTTATTAAAAAAACTTAATAAAATTGGATGTGATGGAGTGGTAAAATTTGAATAATGTGTCAGAATGTTATGAGGTTGCAAATGGAGTGCTATAAGGATCAGTGCTGGGACCTATATTATTCACTATATTCAAACATGATATCGTTGCCACATTAAAGTTGTATAACATAGGAATTATGGGGTGGCAGAAATTTGAAATGATCTAGTCATGCTTTATTTGTGATCAATAAAATTTCAAGTATTTTTTTTACGTAGGATTAGTTATTACTTAATCCAATGATAAAAAGCACTAATTTATAAAACAATTATTTCACACCATTTTAATTACTGTATCTCTTTAATGCTAATGTTCTGTAGTGAATCAGAAATTTTCAGTAACTTCAAAATAAAAGCAATGGGAGTAATTTTTTAACACCAGTCTGTTTTATGTTAAATACTTTACAGCTCATGTCTGTTTATCAGGATTAAATTTTCCAGTGGGTCTTACTCGGGCCCAGTTTGTAAGGCCCACTGGAAACAATTTTTGAAAATCATATTTGAACGTATTTTTTTCCGTAGAAAGCAAATTTGCAATAAAAATTGATATTTCCATTAAAAAAAAATGGGGCTCCAGGGCCGTACCAAGGCCCCGGACCATGTACTGAACCATAAAATTAGATGATTCCCATCGAATCCTACAACTTTTATTTTTCAATTGTTCGCTTAACCGGCGAGATAATTGGGTTCTTGTGATTTCAATTGTTTGTCTTGGGCCCGAGTTAGGCCCACTGGAAAAAAAATTTGAAAATCATAGTTGAACGTATTTTTTTCCGTAGAATTAGATTCTGCAATAAAAATAGGTTCCCATTTAAAAAAACAAAGTTGGGTATCACAGGGCCTCACCAAGGTCACGGATCCGGTGCCCGACCACAGAATCAGATGGCCCCCTTAGAACCCACCAACTTTTGTACATTTCTTAGTTGGTGGCTTACACGACGAGATATTTGCAATAATAGATTAAAATGGTCCACCCTGTATACAAGAGAAGCTAAGGTCTCAAAAATTTGTTTGGCATTATGCAAATTAATGCACATAAACATACAATGTTTAAAAAATAAGTGTAATTTTCTCGAGTCAATTCTGTTAAGTAATGGTTTTAATGTTGTAATGATTAGTGAGCATTGGCTAAAAGATGGAGAAACAGATTTATATCACTTAAATGATTTTAAGTTAGTTTCTAGTTTTTGTAGACTTAACCGTATACACGGAGGTGTGTGTATTTTTGCACGAAACGATGTAAATTGTATACAGATAGATCCCATAAATGAATTCAACAATGAAAAACACTTTGAGAGTTGTATAAAAATACCAAATTTAAATTGTATTGTGGTTACTCTATACCGTTCACCATGTGGTGATATAAATATTTTCAAAGACAATTTATATCATGCTCTTCAAATTTTGTATGAAACATATAAGAACAGTAGATTGCTGATAGGTGGTGGTGATTTTAACGTAAACTTTCAAGGTGATTCAAAAATCTCTAAAGATATTATTGATATATTCCAGGCTTTCGGTTTAGAAAAATGTATTTCTGAGCCCACCAGAGTTCATAAAAATTCTCATACATGCATTGACAATATTTTTGTAAATTTTGAAATTATAGATCCCGTTGTTTTAGATTATCACCTTTCTGATCACAAAGCTCAAATAGTTAAATTTATTGATGCATCAAAAAAAGAAAGCCCTTTGCACAAAACTATATTAAACAAAAGCTCTGAAAACAAAATAAAATTTTCTAATTACCTAATTTCTGAAGACTGGGAAGAATTATATAATGAAAGCACTCTAGATAAAGCTGTTGATATTTTTTATAATACAATAAATTATTATCATGATTTATCCTTTCCTCCAATATCTGTTAAAATCAAATAAAATTACACTAACAATACAGTCTTTTTACATCCAGAAGTGGTATCAAAAAAAGAAGATATTGATCGGCTCAGTAATATCATAAAACTATTCCTCAGTGAAAAAGTGCAGAAATGAAACAAAAAAAATATGAGTACGAACAACTTATCATTAAATTAAGAAAAGATCAAGTTAATAAAGAAATATTAGATTCAAATAACAGACAAAAGACTATTTGGAACATTATCAATAAAAATACCGGTAAAAACAACAATAAAAAGGAAGCAATGTCAATATCTCCTGATGAATACAATGTCTTTTTTACCCAAATTGCAGATAAACTAATAAATCAAGTACCTAATTCAAATTCTACACACATGGAATATTTACATAATAATGCTAAAACAAGTGATTTATCAATTTTTCTTTACCCCGCTGGAGAATTAGAAGTGCAAAATATTTTAAGATCTCTAAAGAATTCTCAAGCTACCGACCCGTACAATCACACAATTGACATGTACATTGTACAAAGAAACTTAGTATCTTTATCTACCCCATTAACCCATATTATTAACCTTGTACTTGAGACAGGCGTATTTCCAAAAAAATTAAAAAGAGCAAAAATTATTCCTTTGTTAAAATCAGGAGATGCTGATGATTTATCCAATTATAGACCAATAGCGTTACTACCCATTTTAGCTAAAATATATGAAAAAATTATAGCTATTAGAATAATAAATTATTTTGAATCTTGTAATATTTTTACAAACAGGCAATTTGGGTTCAGGAAAGGTAAAAATACGTCAATGGCAGTGCTAGAACTAGTAAATTTTATTAGTGAGAGCTTTGAAAAAGGGGACTCCACACTGGCACTTTTTCTAGATCTGAGTAAAGCATTTGATTGCGTTTCTAAAGAGATTCTACTTAATAAGCTAGAATTTTACGGTTTCAGAGGTGTAACACTCAAACTTATGAATTCTTACTTATCAGAGAGGTTATCAGTGTGTGTTTTGTAAAGATAAACTTAGCAACATGCTGCCAGTACCACATGGTGTTCCGCAAGGTAGTGTATTGGGGCCGCTACTATTTTTAATCTACGTAAATGACTTACCTGACGTTATGTCAACGTTTACGGTTCTTTTTGCAGACGATACTACTTTTGCGAGACAGGTAAAGGATGCTGGTGGTAATGTTGCTGATATTGCAAATGACATTATAATTAGAGCCTCTGACTGGTTTAATGCAAACAAGTTATGCTTAAATACAAATAAAACAAACTCATTACTTTTCTCTACGAAGAATAATACATCTGAGACCGTAAATTTTTTAGGTTTGACCTTGGATAATAAGGTGTCTTGGCATTCCCACATCAACAACTTAACTACGAAATTATCCAAGAAAATATACGCAATTAGACAGATTAAAAACAGGTCAAATCTGGATGCTGCACTCATGGCTTATCATGCCCTATCCACAGTGCTATGATATATGGTTTAATCAACTGGGGTATATCCAACCAAATTTCAGATGTTTTTATTGTACAAAAAAGAGCCATAAGAGCTTTAGCGGAAGTGAATAAACTTGAAAGTTGTAAACCATGGTTTATTAAATTTAATACAATGACTTTGCCATCAGAAGTAATCTACTACCACTTAATTCATATAAAGGCACCAGGCCTGTAGCTAGGGGAGGGCAGGACGGGCATTGCCCGTCCTGGAATAAGTTTCGCCCGACCTACGGTGATTGTAATGGGGGCAATTTTAACTGTCTTTTAAACATTTTGAAAGAGAGTGGGTAAAAATTGTCTAAATTTTTCGGACATTTTTTACGGGCCCGTCCTGAAAAATTGTTTGCCCGCCGCTACAGGCCTGAAAGGCACATTTGAGCGAATACGAAAAGAATGGTGAAACTCACAGTTACAATACTCGTAATCGGGATAAAATACAAACACCGCGCCAGAGACTGACTTACACAAAAAGAATTAATTTTGGAATTGAATTATTTAATTCACTTCCAAATACTGCTAAGGAATTGCCCATTAGACAGTTTAAAATAAAATTAAAACTGCATCTTTTAGCCAATGCTTACTATAAACTAACAGATTTTAATTATATCTAAATTTGTGTTATTATATGATATATATTATGTTGTTTGTTATGGCGTTGACTAGATTCACATCATATCCTAATGTTTGTTATATACTTGTGTTTTATGTATGTATATGTTAATTATTTATATGTTATGTGCTCTCTTTGACTATATCAGGACTCTATCCTAATGTCATGTTATATTTTAGTCTTATGTGTTTTTTATTTATATTTTTTGTACTATTTTTATTTGACTTGTCAAAACACTACGGTGTTACTGTTTCACTAATATTAATTATTACTATTATTATTATTATTATTATTATTAAAGGGGACGAAAACAAATTGTGATTTAGTGTGTGTACAAGAACTAAAAATATTTTTACTTCATCCACCCCCACTACCACCCCGCTATCACCACCTTTACCCCACCCCACTACCGATGTGGGATATCGTTTTATGGGTTTTTGGGGTAGACGATTTCCAATATCATATTATTAAAGTTCCATAAACAATTATTTCCACATACAAAATTTTTTCGTTGTGAGAGAATTGGATAGAAAATCTGGATGTGGAAGTAGTGATTCCTTGTGGTTTTCAAAATTAAAGAAGATTTAGCACCAAAACATCTTTTAGATAATCGTGTTTTTGTTGGGGGCATCCATAATTCTGTTGTGTTGCGAATAGAGATATTCACAACTTCTATAACGAAAACATGTTGACCGACTATAGTTTAGTAGAAATCACCTATGCACAAAAGATTTGCACTTTTAGAATCAGCTGACATTATCAATGAAAAAATTGTAGCAGTCTGAGTTTTCAGAGAGAGAGTGTAATTTATGTCAAATCAACCTCTTAATAAGGAGGTTGATTTGACATAAATGTTACTGTGTCTCTGAAAACTCGATAACAAATTAAAAAAAAACTGCCAGTAAACATTAGTAGGCATGGGGGTCTGTTGAGTCTGGGAAACTTTTGATGATCGTGGGAATTGAAAACTTACCTAAAACCCAAAAAAATGATAACAAAGGAAGCAATCAGTGAAATAATTAGTTAGCGACAGGTGCGTCAGGTCAATGACCTTGTAAATATTGAACAGCATTGTATCGGGTGTTTGATCATCGACTTTCATCATTCTTCCGTAAACACACAGGTCTACAATATTTATCCTTCTCTGATAATCGTATTTGAAGCTAGTCAGATATCCACGACGCGACGTAAAGCACCGTGGCAACTGAAGGGATAGAAAGAGCTGAGCCGAAAATTAAAGAAAAAAATATTTCCTGTTGGCAGAATGCCTATTAAATAACAATTTGCTTTAAAAACAAGTAAAACGGATAAATTTAAATACATTTTGTGTATAGTGCCAAGAACATATAAACATATTAATCACTTAAGGTGGGTATAAGGAATAGTGCAGAAACATTGTGGACTGAAAAAACCCGTTGCAGACAATTTGCGTGAGCGAATGGCTTTGCGTGGCTGCACAACTTATGACTTTAAATATTGTAATTCCAAGAGATTATGTTATTAATTCAGGACTATGTTTAGGAAGAGAAAAATGTAGAGAAACTAGCAATAATAAGCAGAAACGAAGAAGGGGGGGCAGAAAAAGATTAAAAATTGGGAAATTTTGTGACAGCTTTTATAGTCATAGACAGAAAGGCGATAGGGCTAGAGGTGCTCTCATAATATGGGCAAGGCTTGATAAAGTAATTCATGTTTTATGCGAAATTGTGCATTATGCTCTCTGATTTGTGTAATATTGTTAATAAGCGGACAGAAGACAACAATAAAAAAACGCTGTAGAAATGTAACTTTGCAACAAAAAATTTCTAACAAAAATCTGTAAGAAACGGTGCCCACTTCAAACTACAACCCCCACCCCGATACGAGCTTCGAATGTTGAGTGGTTACTCTACTTTCAAGTGTTTGCCAGCTGGTTATCAACAAAACTCTCGATGGTATTGGTTATTCAATAGAACAGTTTTTATAAATTGTTTCTTGTTATTTAAATTTTCATCATTTGAAGAAATTACAGCAAACAGAGGAAACCATGAATATGTCACAAATAATAAATTATAAACAATATAGGAGAGTTTTTATCGATAATTCAATTCACCATATTCTTGTGCCTGTACTATTTGTGCATACGATAGAGCATTTGGAGAATATAGGTGAAAAACCAGCGTGCGGTTACTGTTGGGGGGGGGGGTATATTCGCTTGAAAAGAGATGAAGCGCCCATGGGTTAGATGGGATCTTTCAGATATTATCCCCAAAGTACAAACTTTTAAATTTCCTTTTCAACATTTCCTAAGTTAGGTTATATCAATAATTGGCTAACAAGTTTTTAATTCCTTTCTTATCGGTATTAAATATCCACAATCAGTAGTAACGTTATAAACACATGTCTACCAATAATGTTTCGTACTAGAAGAAACTAACATATTTTTCATGGTAGATTATATTATACAGTGTGTCTCAGGATAGATGTAACAAGAGGTATAATGGACCAAAAATTTTGGAATTTTAGAATGGTATTTGGGGATTGAGTCCTGCTTGTTGTAAAACTAAAGTATACCAAAAATGACTTGATTTGGTGTTCTACAGGGTATTTTATAAGCAAAGTTGTAAAAATCACCACTAATTAAGTACCTTTATTTTTCAAAATATGAAAAAATTCCACTGAGAAAAGTTATAACACAATTTTGTACCTCTATACCAAATTTCAGGAATATAAAATTATTTTTTTGAAACTTCTCATTTTTTGCGAATTAAGAGTTGAATTCATATTTAAAGTTGTGTAGGAGCAAATGTTAATCATCTCAAAAAGTAGGCTATTGGTGAATAAAAAATTGAATATACGAGATGTAAGAAGGTATAATGTTAATCGAACTAATTGTAAAACAAAAAACAACTACTAACAGAAGATTAATGAGGTTTAAAAATTATAACAAGTAGTAAATGTCAAAAACATAACAGATTCACAAAGAAATTAATTATTGACCAATACGAAACAATGTTTACAATTTTTTTATTATTCAACGTAGCTACCACCCACACACATTTCGATCCTTCGCCTGAGGTCCTTAAAACTGTTTCGAATATGATCTAACGGTATGGAGTTTACGGCATTTGTAATTCTCTGCTTCAATACTGCTACATCGTTAGGAAGTGATTCAGCGTAAACCAACTGCTTGAGGCGACCCCATAAAAAGAAATCCAATATTGATGGGTCTGGGGATCTCGCCGGCTACTTGATCGGTCCATTCCTGGCAATCCAATTTTCTCCAAAATTTAAATTCAACCGCCGATTAACCATTTCTGTGGAGTGGCCATCATGTTGAAAGTGAACTAAAGACATATCTCTTAAAATATTTAAATGTTCTTCAGAAAATCTTTCAAGAAGCTGTAAATAAGTGTGCTGGTTTAACCAATGAAATAAGGTCCAATAACTCCAACGTGATAAGAAACGGCACACCACAAATTCACTTTTTTATAATATTGTCTTCTACAATGAATTCTAAAATTTGGATTTTCAGAAGCCCAAAACCGACAATTCTGAGATGAAATAACACCATTGGTTCTGAATGTGGATTCATCTGAGAAAATTATGAAATGATGAAGAAATGTTTACAATGTTTATAATTTGCTTTATATGCCCTAATTTTCTTTGCCTTGTAAATTCTTTGGAGTTCAGACTTGCTAATATTAATAAGAGCTGATCTCTCTCTTAGTGGCATCCTAGGATTTTCTATGACAGAGGCATGAGCTATATATAATAGCCCCAACATTGTCTTCATCGTATGCTTTTATTTTTCTTTTCATGTTAAGAACACTACCTGTAGCCAGAAACTTTTAATTATTCTCATAGCCTGAGTACGTGACAAAGCAGTGTTTGGAAATTTCAAATTAAATTGGCTTACCACTTCTCTTAGCCAGTTTTCACCTTCAATTCCGTAGCATTGCACAATATAAATTTTTTCACGCACTGTGAGTACCATTTTCACTTAATTTTTTATGCTTGGTTCGTTAATTTGAAACAGAAATTAAGGATAATATTGATTACGTTTGACAGATATGTCAATAATAAATGATAAATGTGTATCCACTGCTTTTCTCATAGCCTACTTTTAGCTTCTACATAACTTTAAATATTAATTCACAAAAAATAATTTCTATGCAGTTTTAATTGAATGGTTCAAAATAAAATACTAAGTTATTAAAAAAATGGGAAGTTTCAAAAAAATAATTTTATATTCCTGAAATTTGGTATAAAGGTATAAAATTGCATTCTGAATAACTTTTCTTAGTGGAATTTTTTCATGTTTTGAAAAATAAAGGTACTTTATTAGTGGTGATTTTTACAACTTTGCTTATAAAACACCCTGTAGAACACCAAATCAAGTCATTTTTGGTATACTTTAGTTTTACAACAAGCAGGACCCAATCCCCAAACACCATTCTAAAATTCCAAAATTTTTGGTCCATTACACCTCTTGTTACATCTATCCTGGGACACACTGTATGTTTAATAAATATTATTATTACTATTACAAGAATAACACTACAAAATCTGAGTACCGTAGAAGGTATGAAAAAGTTCATCTCTGAATACCATTTTTTATTAAACTAACTATTCATAATTCTTTCTTGTGATGTAAATGCTGCTGATTGCATCAAATGTTATATCGCAAAGCAGAGCATAGCGAGACAAAATGAAATATGGTAATACATTGTAAACTTGCATCAAGACACTGGCATGCAAATCACGGCGCATCCACGGAATGGCAAATTTGGCACTGCTAAGCTCTGTAAACTGAATTAACATCTTCACCCCGAGGCATTTTAATCCCTAAAACACTTCACGGAACCTGGCGTTTATAGGCCAGGGATTTACCCGCGTAAAGACGTCTGTCTAGAAATGAAAGGACCAAAATTAATTATTTTTTGTGTGCTTGCAGTTACAGTAAAATATTTTTTATAAGATTTCGCAAACAGCAGTGTAAGAAGTAATCTATGAGAAATAAAAATATAAAATATATCTATGAAAATATTAACTTTTAATCTTTATATTCTTTTGATAACCTATATTATGCTTATACTAGAAATTAAAAAACTCTAAAATGGATTGATTTACAAAACACTTAGCTATTCCATCATAATTGAAAATATAGTAATTAAAATATTAATTTTTAATATTTGTAATTCTCTAACAACCCTCATCTGGTTGCCCTAGATAAAAAAGAGATCTAAATGAATGTATTTACAGAAACCTATCTGAGACTCTTATACTAATTTATGTTTAAAAAGGACTCACCATGAAGTTAATCTGTCATTCTACCTCTTAGCAATCACTTAGCTCTTGAAACGTTTTTCAACATTATTATAGGCTCTTCAGAAGAACATAAAGCTACTCTGAAGACATGTCAATCATGAATCAAGAAAATATTTGTATAATTTTCATTAAAATGAAGTTTAGTAACTAGTTGTCAAATATTTGATAGACAAAACACTCAAAGACAAAAATAAATAGAATTCACCTATCTTGTAATGAAGCCTATACGCGTCTGAAATTAAGATTGCAGCGCCTGTGCGGTTGACATCGGAACTAATTCCTGTGTGATAGTTGTTTTGTTTACATTCAAATCTTGGTATTTTCGGTGATTTAAAAGTATTTTATAAATAAATTTCAATGAAAATATATGTATAGCAATTGATTTTATTAAAGCAATATAAATAATAAAAAAAATCTTGCATAATTCAGCTGAAATACCAAAAAGAAGAGCTAGTGTAACATAAGACAAATTACATTTTAATTTAGTAAAAAAATAGTAAGACAATTCTCTCTTTTACTGTTAATCTACGAGCTCTTTTGTCTCTAAAAACAGACTGCACAATCTCCACTATTGTGTCCAGGAGTTTAAAACTGTTAAGTCCAGTAAAACAGTTCAGCTTACTATCTGTTGTTAACAGAGTACACAACGTAAATACTCCCAGAGTATTTACTTGAACTTGGAAGTCACGAAAACTTTTTGTACATAATCAGGTTGTGCCAGTAGTACTTGCAATAAACTCTCATCTTCTTGGGTATTTTCTTCACAATCACACTGATAGTCGAATGGTCGTTTCGGGGACCGTTTCTGCCAATACAAGCCTTCTTTGAAATCGTTCAGACCTATTGGATGGTCCAGGAATGGCATCATTATCACTTACAGTAAATTTCTTGATGGGACTGCTGTTTTTTTTCAAGATTTTATTTTTTTTACTGTGTTCTAAAAATAAGACAATGTCTATTTAACCTTAACCTCAACATACAATAAATACCTCCTTGATAAAAATAATAATCTACTGTGAAATGAAGTGAACAAACCTTCATGTACTTTGTCACTGGCTTTCCAATTTTTAATTTTATTATCCAGGCTTTTAGCCTGTCCACAAAATCCTTCCTCCCAAAACTGTTATCCATCTTCATGCGGTGTTTGCCGGCTTCGGGAAGGAAATGTTGGGTTTTTCTTTTGTCCAAGACGAACACTGAGGAACTGAACAATATTGATTCATATTGTTTTCAATTTTAATTGAATCCAATCGACAATAAAAACAACCCAAAGCAATTATGACACAGCAAAAAATGAAAGTTTTCACTTGTCATCTCACACAAAGTAGTTCGTAATCGGCACTGTAGGTGGCGTATCGCTTATTTTGAATCGCGTATATACTCCGTGAATGTTTTAAGTGTATGTTTTGTTTGGTTAATAAGAGTAAAACACATTTTTTATGAAATTTCGCAAACAACGGAAAAAGTAATCCATGAAAAATTAAAGAAGAAAATCCATTTTTTAAAAAATACCAAATATGTAGCGGCACCGTAGCGCAGTGTGATAAAGCGTGCTAGTATTAAGCATGCTTGATTGCACTATCTGTTGTGTACTGGGTGCGATTCTCAGCTCCAACACTGGAAATGTTGGCGAGTAATGGATATTGTCTGCGTCTTTTTAAATGTTCAATCCTCTTCCTTGGCTTTGGAATTTGGGGGTTGTTTACATGTGGTGTGTTTGTTAAAAAAAAAATATATTGAAATTACAGTTCAGAATTAATGTTTTTTTTTATATTTTGAAAGTGGTTCTAATTTAGAAGGAGAATAATTTGACTGGTTCCGAATTTCTTTTCACTTTCATAATAATGTGTCAAATCGTCACTGTTCAGTGCTTTTGGCAGCTGAATGAAACATAGTTTCTTAACCCAGAGGAAGATTTGTCAAATTTTTAATTGCTACGTTGCTTTAAATCCTTTGAGAATATATAATCTCTACTAGAAGTCAATAGAATGTTCCGGGTGTAAATAAAAATTAATATTTTGAGCATATATATAAAATGTAAGTTTTTTCATTTGACCTTGATTTTATTTTTTTCCATCATTAATACTTACAAAAAATCTGTAAAGTTATTTACACAAATATTTCTTCTCTATTTGGCAGCTTTTATTCATTAATTGTATCTCTCAGATGACCGCCCTGTTTATTTTTCTTATTAAAAATGTATCAGATTTTCTTCTAATAGTAACAACTAAATTCCAAATATTATTTTCTTCCATCGTTTCTTTATTAATAATAATATTGTAATATGTTGCAACCCCTTAAAAATTTAAGGTTATGTTGGTTACTAAAAAGTAGGCAGACTTCAACAGATCGAATGTCAGAATGAATGTAGTGTATTTGCACCTACTCGAAAAAGAACCTACCAGAAGATTCCAAAGTGACATCTGGAATTATCGAGAGAATGGTGGCGTCATCACAGAACAATCGAGATCTGTCATTTTTAGGTATAAAAGACCGATCGCATTCTCGGCGAGGAGTTCAGAAAGTTCAGAAAATATAGAAAGTGAGGTTAAGAGTTTAATGATAAACAAAGTAATTTTAGTCAGTAAAGTGTATTTAAATTAATAATAGGATTGTGAAGTATCCAGTAAATATTTAATAAAGTGTGTTAGTGGACATCTCTTGTTATAATTTTTGGAACCCACGGAATTTGCAAGGGGTAGTTTCCTAAGGGTGGAAACACGTTACAAATTGGTGTCAGAAAGCGGAATTTTATGACAAGAGGAGCTCTGAACTTGTGCTGGAGTGTTCGAGAAGTATTCTCGAGGTTTAGTGCTAACACGGAGGACTCATTTACTGGACATTTGTTCGAGGGTTATTTTCGAAGAGGAAAATAGTGTTAAGTGCATTTTTGAGACATTGTATAACATTTTATTAGGACATTAGTGTGATAATTAAATCCTTTGAACTGAGAAGTGATAGAGACACTGAAAAAGACTCATTTAATGCGTGAAAATTTCTAGAACTTTTCTATTTGGACATTAGTGGAGATTATTAAATTCTCTGAACTGGATAGTGACAAAAGACTCTGGATAAGACTTTTTCGTGCTATTTCGAGATTTGTCTAGAAAGTTCCATTACCGATATTGACGTGACAGTTAAATTTATTTTATTTTAATTTCATCGTATGCCCGTAACAACAAGAAGTATGGCATCCGATAAACAAATACAGGACTTATTCGAACAATTCCAAAAAATGATGGCGCAGCAACGGCAGGAAGACAAAGAAGAAAGGAACGAATTAAAGAAAATGATGGAAGATCAGGAAACAAGACGTCAGAAAGAAAAAGAGGATGAAGAAAGAAGACGTCAGAAAGAAAAAGAGGATGAAGAAACAAGACGTCAGAAAGAAAAAGAGGATGAAGAAACAAGACGTCAGAAAGAAAAAGAGGAACAAGAAAGACGACGTCAAGAGGAGAAAGAGGAACAAGAAAGACGACGCCAAGAGGAAAAAGAGGAACAAGAAAGACGCCAAGAAGAATTAAGGAAAATTCTGAATGAACAAATGAAAATGCAGCAGGACGCGATAATTTCTGCCAACGAAGAATTAAAGAGTCAAGTCAAAGAAGAGATAAACAAGGTAGAAGAAAAAGTAGGTGAAGTCGAGACAGAAGTCAGTCAAGTAAAAGGAGAAGTAACTGAAGTTAAAGAGAAAGTAAACAAGTTCGAAGAAGAAGTCAAAGGAGAAATAGACCGGCTTAAACGACAGTTGAGAGATAGAGGAAGCCAGCAGGTGGTATCATCGGGTCAGCGACTAAAACCTCCTTCTTTTGACGGCCAAAGTTCCTGGACGACGTACAAGAGGCAGTTTGAGGCAGCAGCATGTGCGAACAACTGGGATAACGAGGAAAAGGCCATGGCATTAGTTCTGGCATTAAGGGGCCAGGCCTCAGAGTTGCTTCAGACTATCCCAGTGGATAAACAAAGGGACTTCAAAGTCTTGGAAGCTGCATTGGACTTGAGATATGGCGACCAACATCTCGCCCAAGTATACCAAGCCCAGCTAAAATCACGAACACAAAAGGCTGGAGAGAGTTTACAGGAATTCGAAGCTGCGATAGAGAGACTGGCACACCTGGCGTATCCGAGTGCACCTAGAGAATTTCAGGAACAATTAGCCGTAGGGGCCTTTTTAGATGGCATAAGGGACGAAGAGGTCAGGCGAGTTCTGAGGCTGACAAGACACCAAAGTAGTAGCGAAGCTTTGGTGCGTGCACTTGAAGTAGAAGCCGCCTACAGAGATACTCCAAGGTCGAGAGTGCGAGCTGTGACTCTCGAAGAATCGCAACCAGAAATGAATCAGAACCCTATGTTGACTGAGATGCAGAAAATGTTTACCAAACTATTCGATAAATTGGATGGCCTAGGAAAGCAGGATAAACAGCAAAATAAAGGAAAGCCGAGTGGTGGTATTAAATGTTACAACTGCGGCAAGGTGGGCCATATGAAACGAGACTGTCGACAGCAGAACTCGGAGAGTCGAGTAAATGCTGTGAATGTTGAAGAAAAGCAGGAAAACTAGAGATAGCCAGCACCAAGGGGGCTGTGCTGGCTAGGGAATGCGGTGCCCCCAGAGAAATAAAGATTTCCCAGCTCCAAAGAATTCCAAGTAGTCTGTTGTTGCAAGGATATGTGAATGGAAGAAAATGCGTGTTTACGATTGACACCGGTGCTACGTCATCAATAGTGCGGCCAGGGTTTATATCAGGCTTGCAGATTAACAAGAAGCAAAATGGAGTAATTATTCGGACAGCCACGGGGGACAGGGCTGCGGTCCATGGAGAGGTCAGCTTGGAACTGCAGGTTGGACGGTTGAGGTTCAATTACAAGGTCATTGTGGCTGACATTATGGATGATTTCATTTTGGGTCTAGACATCATGGGAGAGCAGGGATTCATTGTTGACGTAGGGGAGCGAGTCTTAAAAATTGGAAATGAGGAATTTATTCTGGCAACCGCAGACGACCAATTCCATAAAGCGAGATTGTTAACAACACAGACGATCAAGATTCCTGCTCATTCAGAACAAATGATCGATGCTGCCGTAGAAGGAAATCCTGGAGGGTACCGTGTTGGCCTAGTTGAAGATGACGAATCGATTAAGTCCCTACCCAATATTATTGTGGCGAGAACTTTAACTCGGACTAAAGACAAAATCCCAATTAGAGTCGTTAATTTAAATTCCCACTCGGTGACAATTAAGGAAGGCAAACCGATTGGCTCCTATGAACCGGTCACATGGGTAGCGAGGTGCGAGGAAGAAACAGAGGGAAGTTCATCTATGAAAATAGACCAGGAAGTTTTGACCTTGTTGAGTACCCAGTTGGAGCATTTATCTGAGGATGAACGAAGGGAGGCAATCAAGTTCCTGGAAAAGGAAAGTTCAGTATTTGCCAAGAATACAGAGGCCCTTACAAAAACAGACATAGTCCAGCATCGGATAAATACTGGTGACTCACCAGCTATTCGACAACCACCTAGGAGGCTTCCATTAGCGAAACAAGAGGATGCCTCGGCAATGATAAACAAGATGCTGCAAGACGGAGTCATTGAGGAGTCAACGAGTCCCTGGTCATCGCCAGTAGTTTTGGTTGCCAAGAAGGACGGAACATTAAGATTTTGTGTCGATTATCGAAAATTAAATGATGTCACGAAGAAAGACAGTTACCCATTACCACGAATTGACGACACGTTAAGCACGTTGGCAGGCTCACGATGGTTTTCTACGTTAGACCTTAGGAGTGGATACTGGCAAGTGGGGCTTCATCCTGATGATAAGGAGAAGACAGCGTTTTCAGCAGGCAGTGGTCTTTATCAATTTACTGTGATGCCTTTTGGACTTTGCAATGCGCCAGCTACCTTTGAAAGACTGATGGAGTTCGTGCTGCGAGGGCTAACCTGGAGGACGTGCCTGGTTTACCTTGACGACGTGCTTGTTATGGGACAGGACTTTACAGAACATTTGAAAAATCTTCAAGAAGTATTTGGGCGAGTCAGGAATGCCCACCTGAAGTTGAACCCGAAGAAGTGCCTGCTATTCCAGAAAGAAGTCAAATTTCTTGGTCACGTGGTGTCTTCGGATGGAATACAAACAGACCCCGACAAAATTTCTGCTGTACGAGATTGGCCAAGACCATCTAACGTTCATGAAGTACGGAGCTTCCTTGGCCTCTGCACTTATTACAGGCGCTTTGTGGAAGGGTTTGCAGAAATTGCGAAACCATTACACCGGCTGACAGAAGAGAAAGTGCAGTACCAATGGACACCGGAATGTGAAACGGCATGGAGAAAATTGAAGGCAGCTCTATGCACTGGTCCTGTGCTAGCGTACCCACAACGGGAAGGACTTTTTATTTTAGACACTGATGCCAGCAATTCTTCGGTCGGATCTGTGCTGTCTCAAATCCAGAATGGGCAGGAAAGAGTGATCGAGTACTTCAGCAAGGTGCTGTCCAAACCAGAAAGAAATTATTGTGTAACCCGGAAAGAGTTACTGGCCATCGTAAAATCAGTGGACCATTTTCATAAATATCTTTATGGAAGACATTTCAAGATTCGGACCGACCATGCTGCATTAAAAAGGCTGTTGCAGTTGAAAACCCCTGAAGGTCAACTGGCTCATTGGATAGAACGGTTGCAACAGTATGATTTCAAAATAGAACATCGACCTGGAAGATCTCATAAGAACGCAGACGCTTTATCTAGAAGACCATGCAAGGAAGATTGCAAGCACTGCCGCCACGTTGAGAAATTGCAGGGTACGGTGGCCGTCAACACTATTAAAATAGAGGTTCCGGACGATTGGACAACCGAAGCCCTGAGACAAGAACAACTGAATGTCACAGAAATTGGGGCTATATTGAGAGCAAAGGAGAAAGGAATTCGACCAGCGTGGAAGGATGTTTCGGATAAGGCAGTT
The DNA here is from genome assembly GCA_936432065.2 of Rutpela maculata. Classification (NCBI taxonomy): domain Eukaryota; kingdom Metazoa; phylum Arthropoda; class Insecta; order Coleoptera; family Cerambycidae; genus Rutpela; species Rutpela maculata. The sequence goes on along the minus strand of OW386289.2, from coordinate 164,833,928 downwards.
GGATTGAAGGCTTTGTGGGCCCAATGGGATTCACTTAAAGTCATGAACGGGCTACTAAAGAGAGCTTGGGAAAGCCCGGATGGCAGGGAAGTTGTTATGCGTCTAGTGATTCCCAGGTGTCGAGTACCGAAAGTACTTCAGGAAGTGCATAATGGAGCATCCGGTGGGCACTTCGGCGTTAATAAGACCCTGAATAAAGTACGAGAACGATTTTATTGGGTAAATAGTCGTCAAGATGTGGAAGCTTGGTGTCGCAATTGCAAAATTTGTGCAGCCAGTAAGGGACCACAGACTAGAAGTAGGGGTGCAATGAAGCAGTATAACGTCGGAGCTCCTTTCGAGAGGATCGCGATCGATATAGCCGGCCCATTCCCAGTAACCAAGGATGGGAACAAGTACATACTGGTTGCAATGGACTATTTTAGTAAGTGGCCAGAGGCCTATGCAATTCCAAACCAAGAAGCAGTCACTGTCGCCAAAGTCTTGGTAGATAATTTGATATGTCGGTTTGGTGTACCCCTGGAGCTGCACTCAGATCAAGGGAGGAACTTCAGGGGTGTTTCAGCAAATCTGCAAGTTATTGGGGATACACAAAACACGGACCACAGCCCTTCACCCGCAATCAGATGGAATGGTGGAACGACATAACAAGACCATGAAAGAACATCTCTCTAAAGTGGTTCATAAGAATCAACGTGATTGGGATCTCCACATACCGTTCTTCCTCATGGCATACAGAGCTGCTATCCACGAGTCTACGAAACAAACACCAGCCCGTGTAGTATTTGGACATGAGATCAGACTGCCGTGTGATTTGATTTTCGGAACACCAGGCGGAGAACAGCTTCCTGTGAACAGCTATGTGGATGAAATGAGTGAACGGCTAAGAAATGTTCATGAGCTGGTTAGAGACCAAATCACCATAGCCAGTGACCGAATGAAGGCTCGATACGACCGTAAGGGTAGTTCAGAAGGGTTCAAGGCAGGAGATCTGGTTTGGTTGTACAACCCACAGCGGAAGAAAGGGAAGTCACCGAAACTTCAACCTCCTTGGGAAGGACCTTATACTGTTATTACCCGAATTAATGATGTCGTCTATCGTATTCAACGAAACAAAAAGTCCAAGATGAAGATCGTACACTTGGATAGACTGGCGAAGTATGTGAAAGAGGCTGAATTGCCTGACCGGGACGTTCAGGCTTAAGGAGGGGGCAGTGTAATATGTTGCAACCCCTTAAAAATTTAAGGTTATGTTGGTTACTAAAAAGTAGGCAGACTTCAACAGATCGAATGTCAGAATGAATGTAGTGTATTTGCACCTACTCGAAAAAGAACCTACCAGAAGATTCCAAAGTGACATCTGGAATTATCGAGAGAATGGTGGCGTCATCACAGAACAATCGAGATCTGTCATTTTTAGGTATAAAAGACCGATCGCATTCTCGGCGAGGAGTTCAGAAAGTTCAGAAAATATAGAAAGTGAGGTTAAGAGTTTAATGATAAACAAAGTAATTTTAGTCAGTAAAGTGTATTTAAATTAATAATAGGATTCTGAAGTATCCAGTAAATATTTAATAAAGTGTGTTAGTGGACATCTCTTGTTATAATTTTTGGAACCCACGGAATTTGCAAGGGGTAGTTTCCTAAGGGTGGAAACACGTTACAATATAGTGACTACCATGTATATTTTTTACTAAAAGTATATCAAGTTTCCTCCTCGGTAGTAGTGTCAACTACATTCCCAATATTATTTTTGCGATAGTTGACAACTGACAATTGACAATTATTGTGATTACTGCATGCCAACTATTATTATTCTCTCACATTTATTTACATTAATTAGGGTGTCTACTCTGGATATTTTTCACTAAAATTATATTCCATTTCTTCATAGGCAGCAGGGCTTTCACTGCCTACTAACTGCAGACACTAGACCGTCAGACAGATTGATGGAATTGAATGACCATAATTTTTGTAGCCTACATAGTAGGAAACATAAAAATACGAAGAAATCTTTGGGAATTATATTTTTCATGATTATAATACCTCCATTAGGTACGCGAGGGAAGTAATATATACAGAATGAGCCATTTATATTGAGATAATGGAATGTTTTTGGGAATACGCATTTAAAAAAACCCCTGCCCAAGGAATCACTACTTCCACATCCAGATTTTCTATCCAAGTCACTCACAACGAAAAAAATTTGTATGTGGAAATAATTATTTATGGAAATTTAATAATATCATATTTGAAATCCTCTACCAAAAACCCATAAAACGATACCCCACATCGGTAGTGGGGTGGAGGTGCTGATAGAGGGGCGGTAGTGGGGATGGAAGAAGTAAAAACATATTTTGAGGTTTCTGTTTTTTTGTAGACAAACTAAATCAATTTTTTTTTCATCCCCTTTAATAATGGGGTTGGGGTGGTAATGGGGGGGTGGCTAATGCCAAAAATTTGTTTGAGACCTTAGCTTCTCTTGTATATACTAAATACCAATTTTATGGACTCTTACCTGCTTGATTTACGTATTTAGCCCCCAACCCTTTGACAGAACAAGATGAAAATATAATCTAGTTCTAGATCTCGTTAAAGTACAAATGTGTACCAAATTTCAAGTCAATCTATTAAACGGTTCCAGAGTAAACGTGCGTACAAAAAAAGTTACAGACAGACAGACCGACAGACAGAATTTTTTTTTCGCTCAAACTTAAAATCTTGACGTTTCATGACATTCTAAGCCTATTTGAACAATAAAAATTTTAAAAAAATTTTTTGTCGTTACTATACTTCCACTGGATGTGGAAGTAAAACTTTCAAATATCTATTATTTGATTTCGAAGGGGAAATAAAATAGCTTTATTTATTTTTGATTTGGTGGACGTTTTCAAGATCATCTCGAGGTTAATTTTATCTTTTTACCAATATTTTTTATTGCGGCAAAAAATAAGAAGCAACTTTTGTCTGAAGCATATTTTCATCCTCCTACAATTTTACTTCAATTTGAACTTTCAAGATGATTTTTATTAAAACCATCAATCAACTTTTGTCTGAAGCTTTTTTTATAATGGGGATCATTGTACATACAAAAAATAGATAATGTGATAGAGTATTTTTTACTTTTTTTCAATAAATAAAAGTAGAGAAAATAAACAGATATATTGTTTAATATCAGTCAAAATTAAAGTTTGATAAAAAATGTTTGAAACACCACCGAATCAAAAATAAATAGTGAAGTCGAAGTAGAAAATACCTTGTTTCCGAGATATTTTACTGCCAATTTAAATGGACCGTTTGATATATTGGATGAATCGAGAGGTATTCAATAACTTGAAAGGATGGTGGCACTGACCCAAGAGAGAACAATTTTTGCTTATTAATTTTACGAGTAGTTTATTGGACACATTAAATAATAATTAGAGTTTATTTGCCTAAAATACAGTGCAATAATGTAATAATAATAATATTTTCGCATAGAATAAATATAATGATGAAAAATATTGTATGAACAAACTATACAATTTTACAAACAAACTAAGGTGTCCCCCAAAAAAATGCTCATGAGCTTACAAAGTTCAGTCTGGCGCATTCTAGAATTCCCTCAATTTCCTCACAGTGTCTCCACAATTTCCTATTGCATTCAGTAAGGGCCAGTTTATATGTGCCCAACCTTTCTGAAAGATTACAACAATGGAATTTACTTGTACCAGGAGCGAAAATCACTTTATCACAACTCAGTCTTACTTCACAATAAAAATAAATTTTCTTCCATTCTTCTACAAGCAGTTGGTATGGAGGAAACATGGCTAAAGGCGACCATTCTTGAAATATCTGTAGCTATCTAAATGTTACTCCGTTACTTATTGGTTTAGAGGGAGGATTCACCAAATACTGCTTTCTTTGCCTTTGGGACAGTCGGGCAACTGATAAATACTGTATTATGCGAAAGTGGAAGATGTGAGTTGAATTCGTTCCTGGAAAGAGCAACATGGAATCAAACAAAGTTTTTTTTTACCACTGTTGCACATAATGGAAAATTTTGCGAATGTGAGTGCATTTTCATATTTAAAGAGCATATTTCTCGTCTGAATGATACCAAATTAAAAGAGGGTATTTTGATTACAAATCTGAAAATTAATGAAAGACCAAATATATAAGGGCAAATTACAAGACTCTAAGTCGACGGCTTGGTAATCGCTCAAATTGATTGTAAATGGTTTTATAGGAAATGAAAAGGACAAGAATTATAAAATATAGGTAACTGCTACAAAAGTACAAGAACATGGGCAATTGGTGAGCTTTGCATAATTTTCTTCGATATGTCTTAAATAATTTGAAATACTCCTCCTAACTATAAATAATGATGATATTTCGAGATCTTGGCGTAGTAGAATATTTTGAACTCAAATCACCTACAAAATTTCTGAAGGTATACAATATTTTTTTATTTGTAGAGTTATTGACAGTGTAAATTGTTTCATTTTTAGGACTAGGCGATAATTCTAATTTCAAGTAAAGCATAGCATTAAGTGAAACTTTTAAATAATTGCTTTATCATTGCCTGATAAATGAGAACAATCAAGGCTGTGTAAATATTTAATCGAAAGTTCAGGCTGGTTGGAGCGGGCAACTAAAATTAGTTTCAGCAATTTCCACCCACCTTACTTTTTCAATCTTTAATCAACAGTCAATACATATCCATAATGTCACATTCGTTAATTTATCTTAAAACAGTAGTTAGCCGTGTTAGTTTTGTTTATTAGTTTTAAGGTTAAAAAATAACCAACCAATCTTTAACTGTTTTCATGCGCAAATACCATTGGCCTCTGTTTTATCCTCACTAGTAACAGCCAAACAATTCCCCTCACAGGAAACATTTATTTCTATTTCTGTTTGATATTAATTGCTTCCATTTCTGCAAATTTTCGTTTCTTTTTATAAATAATCGCTCCGTTATTGAAATTTGTCAAATTAAAGGCAGACTTACGAAAAACTGTATCACTTCAGAACTGATTCAAAGAAGTTTGGCTGGTAATTAATATATTTGATTGATTGATTGATTTACCAGCATGCGGTAGGCATTGCTGCTACTCCTAGAGTTGGGCCAGCTACGTCCACGTTGGGTTGGACTAAGGTCATGCTTATTGCCAGCAGCGAGAGCCACATGGCGCATGGTAAAGGAATGTAGAATGGGAAGTGTAGGTATGTGTGAGATGCGTTACCGCATTGTGTCGTGAGGGAGCGTTTAAGCTCCCTTTTTTGTGCTCTTGGTTCTGGAATTCTGCCTCTTCTGAATCCTCTTGTAAAATGTTGCCACGTTGTGTCGTAATATGGAGTGTTAATCTTCTTTTTCTGAGTCTCCTGGTTTTCGATTGTGGTAGAGTATATATCATTGCGACAGTGGCGCAGCCAGAAAATACATCTGGGGGGAGGGCAAATAATAAATAAATACCAATTTCATGAATTTATTTAATATATTTTTATTAAATAGATGTGTATAGATTCCTCTACTAGATAATATTGGCATTAATTACAAAATATTTATTTCATACTGCTTTGTACTGATAGAGATTATGCTTCTTTATTGTTTGGTTCATGGAAGACGGCTGGGGGGTGGGCCACCTGCCCCCCCTGGCTGCGCGTCTGCGTTGCGCTTTCTTTGATCCTGATCCTCTTAGTTGGTGTTCTCCGCTGTCTGGCCTATTTTTAATTTGTTGATGTTCGGTACTAGCGCTTTCTTCAGTAGATGTGTTGGGTCCCTTCCTTGGATATGTAACCAGTACTTCATTGCGTACGTTTCTATCCTTTTTTTTAATTGTGAGTAGTTGGACGATGTCTCTTCCTGCTCTTCTCAATAATTTCTTTCTTCTGTTGGCTTGTGTTGTCGCGTTATTTTTTTGACTCCGTAAGCCATCGTTGACCGTTTGTACATACATTTGGTCAGGTCCCATGATAGTTTATTTTCCTCAGTACACGGTATGATTGCCCTTGTGACTCTGTATGCCGTTTTGATTCTCTATTTTATCGTTTCTATCCATTCCAGTTGGTTCGTCAGGTCTAGGTGCTTCTGTTCTTACGGAGTATTCATCTATTTTGTGTTCCTCTCCGCTGGTCCAACTCTCTTTTGTTGACGGGTCCCGCTCCATTATTAGGCTTTTCTTGAAGTTTGTTTTCAGTCCAGATGTGTCTGCGGCGATTGATCATCGACGTATGTACACTCAAAGAAATAGTATGGGTAAATTCAACAGAAAAAAAGGGGTTAACTAACAATATCGTTAATTTTGTTGAACTAAACTATATTGATGGTATTTTTAAACAAGAGGTGTTTGTTATTTTATATAATAAAAAGTTCGTCGTACAACAAAACAAACATTAACTTACAAAATAGATGAATAAGACTATTATTTTGTTCGTCTGACTATTATTTTGTTGAATTCTGTCAAATTAAACTAGATAATAGTATATTTTATTTTTAACTATTATCGAATTGTAATTCTAACCCAGTATTAGTTCGCTGTACTATTGTACTTGGTAGACAAACCAATATTATTGTCGTCTTCTAGAAGTTCTAAAAGAATTACCATAAAATTTGCTTGCTTACCACGTAGTCTATTACAGAAATTATTCCCAGATGACGCCACATACAAATCACTGACAATAATCAATCATGCATTATCTTACACTCTTATGAATTTATAGAAAATTAATAACATGATTGCAGTGTTCAAATTCTCTCAGGGATCATCGCTATATTTGGATGGATCTTATAAACGATCTCTAATCTTTGGTTTGGGTGGGCTGATGTCTCAATACTGAGATTTTGGCTAACCAAAAAAAACTTCATCATACAATAAAGTGTAGATCAACCTAAAAATTAATTGGTGAACAAAAAACAAAGTCGTTGTACTATTTAATTGTAGACCAAATTGAAAATGGTTAGTGAACATAAAAAAATGTCATTGTACTATTTAATTTGTTACAAGAAGATATGATTATTAAACTACTATTTGTTTACGAAAACAAATAAAGTTGTATGACTATTCTTTCCTGATTGATTTAACTATGAAACTAGATAGGCGCGATTTCATATGCTCTTTTTGGTTGAATTTACCTATCATTTTCTTTGAGTGTATATGTTTTCTTAGAAAATACCATTTTTCTCTCTGAAGTGCTGTGAGAATTCCGTTTTAACGCAGTATATCAATATTGCCTCATTGATTATTTCAAGTTCAATTTAAATTAAATTCGTTTGAATATTTTTAATAATTATGAAAAGCCTGACTTGGAAATGTTTAAGAAAGAATTAAGAGTAATGCCTTTGATTATTACGGGTTTAATTTCAGTTACATTCGTTTGAGTATTTTTAATAATTATCAAAAAAGAATTATTTGAGAGTTAACATAAGAAATGTATATGACCATACTTTACGAACAATACGTTATTTACTTGGAGGTTTACACAGGGATGTTACGGCCATATTTCAACAATTCATCGCTCTCCATAAATTTGTCGACAGATGTCAACTTTTCAAGGGTTTGGACTTAAACACTTCAATGACAGACACTTATACGTAATTAAGATATAAATATGAACTTAGAAATGAAATTGTACTTATCTCTTATTCCTGTTATTTATTACACCTGGGTCCGGGTCGTTTGTTTATATTCTCGTTTCTTTAAGCTCGTCTCTTTATGCACCACACTGATTGCCACTAAATACTCTGTATTGGTTATTTTAAAATATTAATTCTATTTCAACTTTGTTCTTTTGTTGCGACATATCATTTTACGCGGAATTTTTTGAGCTACAATTCACCTGAGCTTATTGTGATTATAATCGATTTAAACTTTTTTGGCCAATGATAACCTTCGCAGAAATGAAGAGTATATTGTATTTGCTGATTTATTTGTAAATAAACGGTAAATATCGCTTGTAGTCAAGAATTGTCTGTCATTGCGTTAGTCATCGAGTTTCAAAGCGTTTATAATGTCGGTCTATCCGCCTGTCTGCTCGCCCGTCGAATATCTAGTGGGCATGATAATTAAGAAGAAGAAATCCAGAGAGTACATCTTTGCTAGCTGGTAAAGTAAATATAAAAGTTATTAAACATTTTAATAAACAAAATGTACACGAAAAGGGTTACAATGTTTGAAAGAAATATACCAAAAAATTAATACATAGCATCTAATCAGCATTTCGCCAAATAAGCTAGCATTGAATGTATTTTTTACTATTACTATATATAGTGACATTACAGCTCTACATGAAAAAGTATAAGGGACAATAAAGGCATGTATATAAAGCTGAGTGTCAAATTTTATTTAAGAAGTCTATCGAAGTTTTCAGATTTTGATAAGAATTCCCTACACATAAATTGAGTTGGCTTGATATTTTTTATTCTCTCCCGTGATGTTGATATAATGGACATTCTAGCACTGTCTTACCGTTGATATTGAGTCATAACGCTCGCGTCTTGGTAGTTGAGATCCTATTAAAAATGCCGTTTCCCTTTACTTCTTTTAATTTAATAGCTATACTACTCCACTATCCTTTTCATAAATCCTTTGTTTTAAATATATTTTCATGTCATTGCTACGTATAGTTATTGTTACGTCATGTCATTGCTACGTATAGTTATGTTGTGAAACGTTACCTGTGACTTCTTTGTCTGCAATATCTGCAAGTTTGTTACCACGGATGCCCACATGACCACGTGTCCAGATAAAACGAATTTTATAGCTAATAGCTAATAAATAAGTGCTAGAATATGCTACACCTATGAAGCAATAATAAAAGCATTCACCCTCTTAAGGGTGTGTCTCGATTACTTTGTGTAAGCCCTACTCAACACCTTCGTTCATGCATTCAGCCAATAGACTTATACTATATTTCTGTTCATGGAAGCTCTATAACTCAACAGCATTATTTTTTCCCATTTTCATCTTTATATAGGAGATGTTTTTGGCCTTTCTGGATTAATCAATGTATATACGAATTCGTCGATATTAGATATGAATTCTGCGTCGAAAAATACTGAGAATATCTTGATTGCTCTGCAATAACTGACGAGTATTCATTTTTTGTGGGGCTATGTACTTTTTGATAGCATCACGCATATCACAACTTCAGTCCCTCATATCTCAAAAACCAAACATATGCTCATCTTGTTCTCATTATTAACAATAATTTAGCACTTAGTTTGAAACTAAATTAGAAAATGGGCAATTTTTGGCCTATTTTTGGGGTTACTTCAAAAAAAAAACGGAAAAAATATTTATTTTAATTTCTTGGTTCTTTTATATCATTTTGAAGCCCATGAGAAACCTACAATTGAAAAACACGTTCTATAATGCTTTGCACAAAAATAATTGACAAGTAAAATTTTTGATGAAAAAGTAATTTCTTACCGTTGTTTGTAATATTTAAAAACAAAATTTGGAGCACATATTTATGACCAATAAAAATATATCTCCAAATTTTCGTTAATATATAACGCAACCTAACGAAAGTGATTCAGAAAACCTAAATCACCAATGACAGTGAGTTTTTGTTTTCTTTTTCGTTTAAATAATTCTAACTAACAAGTGTTAAGGAGACATTTATTTAAAATAATTTGATTTTTGTTTTACCCGATCCGACTTCAGAAGCTGAGACATTTACGAATATTAACCGAAAACACGAAGAAATCGCAATTTATGTTTCCGATCAACACCGGTTAAAAAGATTGCAGCTAGACTTCTTTTGATGTCTAAAGCATACTTAAAAAAATAAGCTTATTCTCCTAAGTCACGAAAATTTTCCGACATACGACTCCATCATGATGGAAAATGGAAAAATTCAGTCATCACTTGTTGCTAATTGACTATGACTTGCCATCTTCAATGTTAAATAATTAAAAAAAAATGTGTTTCCACGACTTTAGATGAGAGTATTCTTTTTATGTAAAATTAAAAGACACTTTATATTTTCAAATTTAACACCCAGTATCTCGAGAACTATTCATATTGAGGTATATGTCTATGTGCAGACCCCGATTATTTTTCTATGTATTACCTGCACTACTAATTTTGTTACTTTTTTCTAAATCACACACCGTATGTGAAATCTAACAGCATGAAAATTTAAGCAAGCCGATCCATTGCATACAACGCCTGAAATAGTTTTAACAATGTCATCCTCCTGAAATCTTATTTGACATCCTTTCCGCGTCGGCAACCTCCCAAGTAACTATGACAACTGAAACTTTTCCTGTGTCAGCGATACCTGAGCATGTTTTACAGAAATATTGCTCAGGATGCTCTGTCAGGTATCTTCGCAACAACTTGTGGAATTTGTTAAGAAAATAAACGACAGTGAAACACTTTGTTGGAGATTTGATGTCATAGAATGTGAGCGCAGTATGTGAAGCTGTAGAAGCCTACAACTTTCAAAGAGATGCACAAGGTAAAATTAAATGGTTAGTATTCAGATACGTTTAAATAAATATACGGGGTGGCTAATTTGCTATGTATTTATAATACCGAGAGATCGAGAAAGTCTGAACGTGACGTCATATGGAAAAGTCACTAAAATTATCAAAATTGATTTCTATTCTACATACATTATTAAAACTAATTTCCTATGTTGCTAGGAGTAACGACTGTTTCTCTAGTCAGTGTTTATCAATCTGATGTCTGTCATTTTCGTGATGTTTTTATTATTGGCTTGTGTTTGATTTATCATTTATCTCCCTTTCTGACTAATAAATCAGTGTTTTTCAACTCAATTAGTTCACTGTCACATGTGTGGCAAGTTAATAAAGAAACTCGCATCTTGTATAAATACTGTAATTGACTATATTTAAGGTTACTGTCGCCAACGTGAAAATGTTGAAAGTAAAAGAAGATAGTATATATGTAAATGTATGCAGTATGTAGGCGGCACAAAAACAATCTTTAGGGAGCGGCACGTTCATTCTTTCTCGATCTCCCTGTAGAAGATATGGTGATTTTTTTTAACTATTGTGTCAACAATTGTTTCTATTGTTGTTTTATCTGAAGGAGGAGGGCAGACCCACCCAAAAATACGTCAAGAAGTGGAGTTTTAATATACTTTGTCCAAGGGGAAATTTTAATATACCTTCAGATATATCGTAACTAGTTTATATCTAGAATGACAGAATACAATTTTAGCTAGAGCTTCCTGGCAGACTGTGCCAAATATTGAATACATTGCGGTACCTCTCGTGCGACAGGTCCCAAAAACAAGTTCAATATCTTTTATAGTACAAAAAATGTATGTCTTGAATATTTTCTGTAGAAGATTCAATTCTAAACAGAAGATATATATACAAGGTTCCTTCCCTAATGCATTTAAGATAACCAGAATTGTGCCGATTTTTAAAAAAGGAGATCTTAAAATTTCTGATAACTATCATTCAACATCATTCACACCAGTGTTTGTCAAGATTATTGAAGTCATAATACAAAATAAAATCATGAGCTTTTTAAAAAACTATTAGCAAGATATTTAACTCCATCTCTCACAACTTATTTAGAAACTTAACTTTTGTGGCATTAGGCGCACTTCTTTAAAACTGTTGGAATCCAATCTAGGTACACTGTGTATCTAATATCAATGATATGTCCGATTTCAAGACTTGGAACACGGAGTGCTTCAAGGATCGGTTTTAGGTCCTTTATTATTCATTAAGTTTATAAATGATTTATTTTTATCATTTCTCAAACAAAATTGGAAGGTGCGCAGATGACTCAACATTAATGAATCATTGCATTTCCACAAGTACAGTAAAGGTAAACAAAAAAATATATATATTTTTTAGAATGTTATGAAACGCCGAGATTTTATGTTTGAGCAAAAAAATTATATTTGTAAATTTTATTGTTCGCACGATTACTTTGGAACGGTTTACGATATTGATTTGAGATTTACACCTATGTAGTATAACGAGATTTGGAAGGTATATGGAGGTAAATGGATAAAGTAAACAAGAAAGTGTTCTTAAAATTTGGATTTATTGTATGTAAGAGAAGCCCAGTTCTCACATTGTTTTTTTTAGCATCAGCCACCACCACGGTGGAAGTTGTAGTGGGGGACTTGGATAGAAAGAGACTTGGATAAGAAATCTGCATGTGGAAGTAGTGATTCCTTTGGCAACGGTATTTTATTATTTTGTCGGTGTTCGTTTTTTCTTCTTACAAAAACATATGCTTTCTTAGCACGCAATATTATTGTGATAATATAACTCGTTTATATCATTCTTATTTATAAAATAGTTATTTTTCTATGTATCGTAGTAATGATAGAAAAAAGCTATTGCTAATAATAATACTGACACGCAGTCTTAGACAATCATCAAAGATTTCTTTTTTTAGGGAATTAACAAGATCGGGCAGCCGAGTAAATCTCCAAATATGCCAAATTATCAAACACAATAAACCAAAGTGTTCAATTTGAAATATTTTATGCCAAAATACCGAAAAACGTGTCAAATAAATACGATCTCGGAAGGAATAGGAACTTAAAGGATGATGTTCTTAAAAGGCCGCAAAAGATATCTCATATGAAGTTAATAGGAATTTTAGGTTCATCACTCAACTCAAAGGAGTATCGCTCACAATATGTACTGTCTCTTTATTACGCTTTTGCTCATTCGTATTTGGAGTATGCTTCCTCAATAGGAAGCTCTGGAATATGAAAATTAACTGGATATACCCGAAAACGTACAGCAGAAATTTGTTAAATTTTATGAATTTTAAACTGAAATCTACCCACTTATTAGTTACTGCCATGACATGACATTACTAGAATGTGACAAGGTTTCTTTAGGTATACGTATTCAAACGCAATACATAATTTTATTATACAAATTATAGTATTTGATAAATGTTAAGCTAACTTTTTTCTGGCCTGAAAAAAAAAATAGTGTTTAAAACTACCAACTTTACAAAAGAAACAACAAATTTTATTCAGGTACTTAATTTTGACCTGCACCAATATAATTAAAAATATGCATGACGTATAAACAATAATTAAGCATTTTTTGGACAATGTACACACACATGATTATTCCCATATGCTTTGTTGCGTGCGTTAATATTAATTACATAACGTAATGGTGTCTAGAAAGGGCTATTTTTTATTAGATAATAGGCAACATAATGCTCCCTATGGAATGTGAATATGTTTTGCTATTTATGAAATTGGTTAATGCAGTTGAGTGAAGGGTGTTATCAAAATATTAATAAAAAAATAGCATGATGACACAAGCACTATAGTATTTCAGGTTGTAAGAGATCTTTTACATCAATACTCGTATTAAATCTCGGGTGGATGAATTAAAAAAATATTTTGAGGCTTTTGGTTCTTGTATACACACTAAATCATATTTTTTTTTCATTTCCTTTAATAATGGTAATGGGGGTGGCTAATGCCAAAAAATTTTTTGAAACCTTAGCTTTTCTTGTAAACACTAAATACCAATTTCATCCACTCTTACCCGCTTGATTTATCTATTTACCCCCCATTTACCCCATTTTACCCCCCAACTCTTCGATGGAACAAGATGAAAATATAATCTAGTTCCAGATCCCGCTAAAGTACATACAAATTTCAAGTCAATATCTTAAGCGATTCCAGAGTAAACGTGCGCACTAAAAAAGTGACAGACCGACAGACAGGCATTTTTTTTCGCTCAAATTTAAAATCTCGACGTTTCATGACATTCTAAGCCTATTTGAACAATAAAAATTTTCACAAATTTTTTTGTCGTTATTATACTTCCACTGGATGTGGAAGTAAAAGGAGGAATTCGACCAGTATCTATATTATTTTAGTCATATGTTCAATTATTAAGCTTTTTGTCAGTTTTGAAAAAACTGTCAAATACAATTTTCCATAAAAATTTAAAAAGGTTACTTTGCTTAGGGTCGATTTCATATTCCTTACTTTTTAGAACACCATGTATAGTTTATGATAACTGACAATTGCTTATGACTTCCCAAGACAAGCAAACTCTTTATAAAGAATGACTTTTCTCAACCATAAAATTTGCGGTACCCCATCCGGGCACACACTGTATATCTAATTAAAGGTTGCGCAATCCTATTCAGGTCTATTTTTTTTATTTAAATATTCTATAGCATTTTTGATTGCTAATCTATATATTCCAAAAACAATGTAGTTCTTCCTCCAGCTAACACTGGATGGATAGTCAGACAGACAGACAAACAGACGGACATTTGAAAGTTCTTCAGAATTTGATAACTAACATACTAAAGTGGATTTCTTTTATCCAAAGATGGCAAATTTCTTGAAATACTGTTGATTATATGAAAAAGTGGTTCAATGTTAACTTAAAGTACCCTCAATATTCTGTAGATTAAAAAGACATACCTGTAATACCATTCGTTTGCTCTATTTTAGGTGTCATCGTACTCATCATCAGATTTTTTTGTCCTTGATGCTCGTACGTTAAAGTGGCCAAACGATGAGAAAAGGTACACTCCGTTTTTTTGTAAATAAAGAAAAATTCAAATAAAAATACACTGATTAGGTACCAAAATTAACTCACTAAAAAATTACCATGATTTTGAAGTTGATTTTTTTTTTCTAAACGTTTGTCTATTTTTATTTAATTGTTTTGTTCTGTAAGTTAACTCTTCTGGTGCTGATTTTCAGTAAAAAATCTGTTTACTGCAAATACAAAGGCATAATAATAAGGCTGTTTTCACTTAAAAAATTCAAAACACTGTGGGAATCACCAGCAGCAAAATTAAAATCCAGTTTAGATCCGATTGTAACCTTATACCGTGCGTGTAATTTCCCATTAGGCATGTACATTCACGTAGCGCGAAAGATATGACAACACTGCTGCCGTAAATTCCTCCGTCGGGCGGAGATCCCAGCTCTGTTATTTCATTTCAGCCAGCTGGCACGTGCGATGTTGTAATTTTACTCCCTATGCCTAGCGCCCCGCTACACGCACGGTATGTATTCATAACATTTTAATGTTTGGTACACTTTTTATCTTTGCTATTAAGGGAAATATACTGAGTGAAAAAAAAATTGTTCTTTGGATGCTATTTCTTTGCTGCTTAACGTATTCCAAACACACATACATTGTTAATTAACATGAAACGTTCTTCGATAACAGTGCACTTAAGAACTAACACTTACCTTCAAATTGTGATAGAACAAGACGGCACCCGTCGTCACTATCGTGAACCATATGAACAGCGTGAAAGTTGTAACTTCAGAAATGTGTAGAACATTTAAGGCATTACTTATTATAACAGCGGCAGCATGACAAAAGATCACTGGTAGCATACACCTATCCAGCATGTCCCATGGTACCTCTTGTTGGGGCGGTACGGTACCTTTAAGTCCTAGGCCCACCGAAGATTGCCTTCTAATGGAGCCTTTCCTGCTGGCCCCCGGGGGCAGGCTGATAAGAGGCAAGCTCTTCAGCGACGGTCTTCTCTTGAATGGACCGCTCATGTTGGAAGACTATGTCCTGCGTGTGCGTATGCGTCAGATTTAGTTTGATCAAATAGGTCCTGAATAGAGTTAGATGTTAACAGAATATGTCAGTACATTACATATAGTACAGTGAATGAAGGTAAAAATCAACTATTACCTCCGATTTCGGTGAACCTCCATCGATTTGCATGAAAATTTGGGATTGAGTATGTTTTACCCTCAACTTCAAAAGTGACATATGCTCGAGTTGCGCTTTTTGCATTTTAGGGGTAATCCACCCCTCTTCTTAAAAATGGGAAAAAATGCAGATTTAAGCATTCTGGCGTAAGTAATCTCTAAATATTTTTCAACACTTATATGCATGATTTATGATTTTAATTAATTTTTCAACCCTTTTAGCAACCCCCCCTTAAATCGAAAATCATCAAAAAATCATTTTTTGTATTTCTGAAATATGAAATCGCATATTAACATTACACAAACGGTTTGTTTAATGTTTATGATATAATTTTTGGTTGACTGTGAAATTTCAACCCTTAAAAACCACCCCCTTAATGCAGAATCATTGAAAAAATTGGTTTCAAGAAACTTTAATCATTTGAATAATACATTACTGAATTGTAATCTCATTTACTAAGTATTAAAGTAATTATTTATTTATTGCGAATTTTTCCACCCTTAAAAACTACCACTTGTCATAAAAATAATGGAATTTTTTTTTATCAGCTTTAATAGCTTTAATTATTTAGAATCTTTTTTATTACTTATGATAAACTTTATTAATATATTTCAAACTTTATTAATATTATTCTTTCCACATTCCTCAAACTACCCTTCGTGCACAAATTGGTGAAAAAGCATAATTTAACGTTGGAAACAATTTTTTCAGTGCTTATGTGACTTATAAAAATTTAATTTATTAATTAAGAGGAAAATGTATTAAAATAAATATTAAAATATATGAAAAGTTTATTCATTTTTTATTTAAATAATGTTTCATAAATTAATCAAATATTAATAGTACATTAAATTTAATTTTTCACTCTTCATCAGAGCTCTCTTCACCAACTTCTCCTTCTTCATTAATTGGAGAGCTATTTTGGCAATTGTCCCCACTGCATGATCCGCAGGTTGCATTGCAAAATAACCCTACTCTTCGACACCCGCAAGAATCGCCGCACCCTTTTATTGGTTTTTTTACAATAACTCTTAAAGTCATTACTTATGCTAAAATAAAGAAAGTCTTATAGGGATTACTATAAATTTTAATTTTTGTGGAAATGGCGTAGGTTTTATTTTTCACTTTTTCCTAAAAAATTCGAAAGGGTCCTCTTGCTTAATTTTGACTTGCTTAACTTGCTTAATTTTGATGCTATCAACTTCTTCTACAGTTCATTTGATAGGTATTTCTGAGTACTTTGAAAAGTGTTCAGTAAGTATATTTTATAAAATGCATCGTTTTCCCGTTATTTAAGCTTGAATACTTAGATTTGAGTACTCGCCGAAAAAAAATATACATTCAATTACCTATAGCTCACTTTGTATTAATATTAAAAGGATTTTTAAGGAAGGAATTTATTCGTTTTTTTATTGGCTTCAATTTTGGTAATGACAACTTTTTTGTAAAAACTTATAATTTTTGAGTTATTTATGGAAAACCGCTTTAAAACATGCATTTTTTTCACGAAAAATCAAAATCTTTGATCTTTAATAACTCAAAAAGTATTGATTTATTTTAATAACTTTATATAACAAATTTTGCTTAGAATTAGTCCCTCTATCGATTCCTGGGATTATTTTTCATTAAACAATTTCCACCACCGAGAAGGGGTGGCATCCACCCCCAGGGTAAAAGCGCAAGTTGGCACTATGTCACTTTTGTTTCTTGAGGTATCCTCTAACTACTCACAAATTTTCATTAAAATCGATGGAGGTTCAACGAAATCGGAGGTGAAAACCTTCAGTGACTGTACTAATAATCTCAAGTTGCTTTAAGTTCATTCACGTTTGTTTACTTTCTACCAATTATTTTATATCGGAGGGTGTTTTGCTTCAAAGCTTTTTTCAATTTTAATATGATATTTATAACGGAAAAACAGAAAAAAATTTTAAAAGTGGTGGTTAAAGGAAGAATAGAGAAGTAAATTATAGAAAGGGAAGATTAATTTTTTTTTAGGATCTGAAAGATTCTGTTTTGCCAAAATATTTTGTTGGAAAGAAACGATGGAGAGCACACTCGCACGTGAAAATGAACTAGACTCGGTCTTTATAGATCTGAGACAAGCATTTGGCAGTTTATCAATAAATGTGCTCTAATGGATGACGATGGAAGAGATGGTAAAAATATTTTGAAAACGGATCAAGGAAGAGTCGCTACGAGAACCTAAGTTAGAATGTTTCAATAGTTGATGGAAAGTCATTTATGGATCGGTAGTTTGGATGATAAATCACAGGAAAAAAAAATCAATGCTGCTGAAGAAAGCTACTGGAGATGTCGTAATATCACAACTGATCATGTAGGAAACGAAGCATGTGGGGAGTTCGGTGAGAAAATTTCATTCCTGTTTTAACCAGGTACTTTCTGATTTATTTTATTAATTGCAATAGTGACTTTAGTACAAAAATAAGATTAATAACGAATTTAAAAGACTTTATTTAATCGTTTGTTATTAGAGTCAATTGACTATTGGCTGTAGAAAATTATTTTCCTTGCGTAATTTGAAATTTAGGGTTTGAAACGTAGTATAAAGAGGTTATCGACGATTTTAGTGCAAAATTATGAAGTTGACTGACTTTAATATAAATATATGGTTAAAAGCGGCTTAAGATACTTTTTCTTCAAGCGTATTAAAATGTTTAAATTATGTCACCAAAAACAGAAGTAGAAGTAGGACATTGTTTTACTAGTAACAAAATGTTAGTACCGAACGCCACCGTAGTGGACATTGTTTTACTAGTAACATAATGTTAGTTCCGAAAGCGCCACCGCAGTGGGTATTGTTTTATTAGTAACATAATGTTAATACCGAAAGCCACCGGTGGCGCGCTATCCACTAGCCACTTGTCATATTGTGTCAACATGTAAAACTGTAGTTTGAATATTTGTACATTTATGATAAATAAATGAATTTTTGCATTTTAATACGCTTGAAGAAAAAATAGTATATATTACACGGAGTAGAACGCCTTTTTTTGTGTTTCGCCCAGTTTGCGGCAAATCCTGTGCTCAACACAAAAAAAGAATGCGTTCTACTCCTAGTAATATAATATACTATTATTTTATTGTTTATTATTTAATTGAATATTTTAAATGTCTTTAAAGCATTTTGTAGCTTTATACAAACAGGCACATTTTTTTTTAATATTTTTTTTTTGGCTAGATTGATATTAAGCGAAACATCCTCGAGGGCCCTTATATATTATTTTATTTCTGAATATATTTCGGATACACTTTCAAACAGACCTACCAAAAGAATCCATACGTTACACTCTCATCTTTGTAATCAGAAATGGCAAGTGCAGTTTTAAAATTATTTATTCATTTAACTTATTAGTATTTAAATTGGGGTGAAAGGTGACGTCGCTATCAGATCTCGAATACTTGAAAACGAATGAATTTTACATAATTTATAAACAGTCTGGCAACATTACTTTTGACATGAATACATAATTGAAGAGACCTATTAATATTTCATGAAGCAGGGACTGAATTGTACTGATATATGCCTTATGATTGCTGTTTTCCCAATAAAGAAAAATATTTAGTAGTAGTAGTTAGTATCTATTTAAAAATATTTGTTTATTTATAAACGTTGTTATAAAACACTCCATTTAAAAAGTTAATAATTTTCCAGCTGCATATCTCTAGTATATAATTGTGGAACAATTTTCCAGGGTATTCCCATTATCGTGTTTGCTCCTGGTATCTGTACTTCATGTTATCAATGCTCGGTTAGCTAAATAATCTGTCAGTCAGTTCTCTACCAATAGGATTTGGCCATAAAACTTGCCAAGGGAGGAGGGGTGAGGAAGGCAAAAGTAATCAGAATATCATGTTTCAACCAAAAAATATGCACTTGTAATCTCCCAATTGCTTGAATTATTGCTGCAAATTTTTTGAGTACATGTATTTTCTTAAAAAATTCATGTACGAGAAAAAAATTCTGCAATTAGTTCATACACGCGGGGATTTGGTAAGAAAATTTCATACCTAAATAAATTAAATAAATACTAATTTCAACTGACATTGGGATTCTAAGATATAACAAGGTATAAGATTAGTAGGCCATAAATGGGTTTTTTTGACAAAATGACAGAAAGGCATCGGAATAGGAGGAATGCATAGGTTTAGTAAAATATTTCGCCGCCAGGCTTTGGGTACACTATTCGTTGTGTTCTGTGCTTTGTAGTTTTGATGTGTTGAAATAAATTTGTTTATTTGAAACCTACGGAAAATGAATAGTTTAGGTGAACTAAAAGAAAAGCTTGGCATTTTTAAGGAAGTAGTAAACAAATATGCACAGAAAATGAGGTTATGTTGCAGTACCCAAACGCGACTGTGACGCCGCCTACATGCATTCGGTCTGTGAAATGTTTTGAACACACTATGGGCTTTTTTGTAATTTGAGAGCAACTATCCACTTTCTGGTAAAACTGCTGCATACTGGAAACTGGTGAAATTTTAAATTTTTATTTTTTCTATAATAGAAAGTGCATTGAGGCACACAACAATTGCTTGGCATAAAACCCATTTTAGTTGCAAAAATCTACTTCATGAAATTCACTGAAATGTTTGATATTACGTTTTCTTCATTAAAATGGGTGGAATTTTGTTTTTCGAATGTTACAACAGTTTGGGTGAATCGGAATAAATATATTCGTATAATAGATAAATAATATCTTGTTCACCCATTTTAGTTTCAAAAAATTAATGAAAATTGTTAAGACAACTCTATGTGTGTGTTATGAAATAAGTTTTGTTCACTAAAATAGGAGGAACTTTGTTTCTTTAGTTTATTTTCATGATTTATGCATATGGTATAGCTAAGTTTCAGCACATTATAACTTAACAGAGATGGCTTGGAAATAAAACATCATTAGCTATTCCTCATTATTTCAATGACAGTTTAACTAGCTTAATATTTCTATTGTTGAAGTTGTTTTCGAGGTTTTTAAAGAGTAAAAAATAAGAACAGAAATATACATTATGCACATATTGTATAGAACTTTGTGAGGTTAAAAAAAGCCATCCAAAATTAAAGTACTTATACCTGATTGAAAAGTGGTATGGACGAAAACAATGAGAAGTTATTCAGCGTAATACAGAGAATGCTACTGGAAGTTTCAACTAAGTTTTTACGAACTAGAAAAGGTAAGTTTTTAAAAATATTATGTTTATGTAGTCAAACATATACATTTAATTGATATAAATTCTTCACCGATGTATTCACCACTGAAAGGCGAGGAGTTTTTAAAGGATTTTCAAACACATTTGAAATATTCAGTATCATAATTAAACATGAAATAAATGTTGTTTCACGAGCTCAATGATTATTTTTATAATTAGGTATCTCGTTTAATATAACAAATAAAATTCCATTTTTATGGAAAACCAAATGTCAAATATAATCATATGTCAATAATTTGACAGAAAAATTTCCACTTATTAATTTCGTTCAGGATATTCCGGAGGATGAAAATTTCCGGAAATTTTTTGGGTTGCTATGGTAACGAAACCAAGAAAACTTCTGATTGGCTAATAAAGTGAGGTAGAGTGAAATTACTTAGAGAAGATAACATACTAAAACTACTAAGTTTACTATTTTCGTTTATTAATATTATTGGACAGTCGCAATTAAAATAAATTTCATTTCATCTGTTTTATACAAAAAAACGGTTGAATATTCACTATAAATATACAATAAATACCGAACACGATTTAGACAATCGGCACGTGCTAGCGATATCGGTTTGTGCTGATGTTATCTTCTCTAAGTAATTTCACTCTATGAAGTTTTCATCATAAAATTATCTAGTTATATTAATATATGTTATTACGATTTTTTATACGATGAATCGTCGGGCCAAAAAATAGAATTTCAATACCATAAAAACGCGCAAAAACGGCACATGGAAATTTTCTAACATGTGTGGTAGAAACTGTAAGGAGAATACAATTTGTAACGTACAAATTTTAAGTATGATACATACTTCCTCGTGTGGTGCTTATGGAATGTCTTATTTCTTTTACCGAAAAATGTTCCAAAATGTCATAACTTTGCTGTAGATGTCAAAATAAAAATGAATTTGCTCTGAAGATATTTAAACCTAATAAACGTTAACAACTTAAAAACAGATTTTTTATTTAAAATATTGATTCCAGTACCCACTAAGTAGAAACCATAGTAAACAATAAATATATTGCGAGCTAAAAATATTTCTTTTAGACCCTATAATATATCTTTTTCATTGATAACGATAATTAGTCTCTAGAAGACAGTATGACCCACAATTCTTTTATTAAGTTATTGCAATTTTAATTTTTTAACAGTTAAAACGTTTTTTATTTTTCATTACATACGAATTTTTCTTCTAATGGCTTATCATATCATAAAAATAATATCATATTTTTACAGCTTTATACCCTCACAGTCAAGTGTAAAAAATCCCCCTTAATTCCCTGTGTGAATAACAGAAAAGTATGCATAGTTAGTTCGGCAATCGTTCCAGAGATGGCGCGGCGTCAAGATCTAGAAACTACTGATCTCTATTTATATCGTTGTAGAATGTTGGAGAGAATTCCAGAAAAAAAAAACACTTACCTAGAGCATAAAAGGAGAGCGAATGGCCGCTCAAAACAGTTCAGTTCAGTCAGTGAGTTCAGATCAGATCAAGAACAAGAAAGCAAAGCGATAAAGCGAGTGAATTATTGAATTATAGTACTCAGTGTCATATTAGTGAAGTACTATCTAATGTAATTAGTGTCTTAAGTTAATTAATATGTTTTTAGTGCTACACTTGTGTTATAATTTTCGAACCCACGTTTCAGGGCGTTTACTAAGGGGTGTAAAGATGTAACAACATGTAATAATTTTTAACTATCTTCAGTTTCTATATGGTACCGACATTTCCTCTTACCCACAAGGAGAAAAATTCATCCCTAAATGGAATAATTGAATATTTGAAAAATATGGCTGATTTATTTTTGAAACGTAGTAAATTTATGTCTTTAGGGGCCGATTATGAATCTGAATTCAAAATTCAAAATGATGGCCCTAATAATGTGGGCGAATTTTTTTTTTAAGGCAAGTGTTTTAAACTGGCAAAAAAATGTAAGCATTTAAGTGATGAGATATTAACTAAAAACAGTATATGAGATTATTTTTTTAATTTCTGGGTGATTACAGAAACGAAATAGCTAGTACATTTATGAAAGAATTTGAAGACGCACATATTTTCGTTCATAATAGACTGGCGGTACATGACCAGTCAGGTGCAACGTTTTTAAAATGCATGCCAATCATATATATGAATGAAATTACCATCAATATGCCAGAAACGCAAATTTTAGGCAGTCGTCGCGTGCAGAAGGGTGTGCAAATCGATTTTTTTTTTGTTTTTTTTTTTATTTTAAAATGGATGCCAACAGTGCTAAACGAAAATCCTTGAAAAAAAATCCAAAATCAAAATCATCCAAAATCAAGAACACCAAAAAATTTTATGATTTAATATGCGCATCAAAAGTTGTTTTGCGCGCGGAAACTGCATGCCAATGAATTTCCGCTGCATTCTCTTTCATGGCTTTTCATTTGGCACTGTTGGCATCCATTTTAAAATTAAAAAAAACACAAAAAAAAACAAAAAAAATCGATTTGCACACCCTTCTGCACGCGACGACTGCCTAAAATTTGCGTTTCTGGTATATTCATAGTAATTTCATTCATATATATGATTGGCAAGCATTTAAAAAACGTTGCACCTGACTGGTCATGTACCGCCAGTCTATGATACAGAAACAATGGATGATCACTTCAAATCTTAATTAATTATCTTGATCCTAAAAACAATTATAAGCCAACTTTAAAATTCCATATCTCCGAAACTATCAATCTTACGCAAATTAAAAACAAAAGCCAAATTCATACTCAATTGGAAGTTATTTCAAAGAAAATGAATGTAATTCCATGCCGTTTTGAGGTCTTGTAAGGTGTGTGTATGTTAATTTCTAACCTCTACTGTTTCTGTGAAAACGCCGCAATCTTGTAAAAATGGTTTTGTTTTTAAAATATCTCGCTTATACTTTTACAGCGCAGCAAAGATCGTTTGGTAGACGCAGAATTTTAAAAATGTTTCTCGTGTCGGTCTGAAAATTATTCCAATAAAATTTTTTTCCACACTACCATAGAGGAAGAGTTCAAGGAGCGTTTTTTTTGTGGTGTCCCTAAGAGGCCTATTCCACGGCCTACATCATGATAACATATTAATCTTTTTTGAATATATTCTGTATTTTTTTGGTGGTTGAATTTTGTCCATTTATTCCTCGAGACAGGAAGCGGGATACTTAAGAAGAAAGAAACTGAACAATTTTTTCAAGATGGCGGCACAGATTGGCCCAGTACTATAATTTTATTAACAACATTTTCTATTAAAAATTTATTTTGATAAAATGAGTTGATATGTGTTTAAGCAGCGGTGAATATTTAAATTAGGCAAAAATTTGTGTCGAGTAAGTCAAATCTACATCACATACTTCTTCGAGAATGTAATAACCGCATAGAACTAACATTAATAACAATGTGAAACAATCCCAGAGACGGGAGAGAACCCTTTCTATTTCACGGTAAATATTAGGCATCCTTATATCTACAATTTCTAGATTTTATAAAATTGTTACATATCTAGGCAAAAAAGTTACTTAGAAAAATTTACCAATAATAGCGGTCTCTATTTTATTAAATGAACTTTTAGTACTTATAATTTATTAATCAAATAATTATTAATTTATACTAATAGGAGATTCAAAGCTATACGTTCGGATTTTCTTTCAACAACTTACTATAAAGAATATTTTTTTTACTTCCAACATTGTTCACTTAATTTTTTTATTGTACTAAATACACATGGAGAATTTTATGCTTTGTTCCTTATTTTCAACTCCTCCTTAACTTTTACGTTTTTATCACTTTCACAAATGTTTAAAAATTGCATTTAATTCCAGATTTAAAAAAATATATTTAATCTAAATATAAAACTAGCGTTGTATATACGAATTTAGAAAATGTACTGTTAAATTTGGAAATAAAAATCCGTTAGCCAATTTTAATATAAGAACTAGTGGATCTTAAAAGCACCCTATATTAAAAGCAATCTTGTTTTTACATACCTCTATCTATAAAATTTAAACAAACAATTTAAAAATTATCCGCAAATTGTATTTAACTTATCAGTAGCTTCCTTCACAAGCACTAATTTATTTCGAAAGATCAAGAATATGCAATTTATCTAGAACTGCCACAACTCAGGAAAAGCAATCATTATTATGGTAATTATCCTATTTTAATTCACAGATGTAAATTGTTTTAGTTATGTTATCGTGTTTGTTAACAACAAACTTTTGTTTCGGGACCTGTTTGAGCAAAATATTTCTGTTAAAACTAGAATTTTTAAATTTTTCTTACAATGAACTAACTCGAAAGTGATAACCCGGGAGACTGTGTCAAACACCTATTTCGCGAGCCACGGTCTATTTTAAAACTCAAGTAATGCAGAGAGTTATAAAATATGTCTCCTACTTGGTGATTTAAAATTAACCTCTAGTATATAGACGAAAAATACAAACAAACTGCAACTTTATTGGTGGATTTTAATCAGGATGTCGGTGCCACCAAATTTGTAAACACATAGTATCGTGCGTGCAGGGCAGCTTGCTGCATACAGGGCCTTGGGAATCGGTATTTGTAAAAGCGACATTGAATTTTGATAAATTCCGAGCAAGTCAAGAAATAACTAGTGAGGAATTCTACAGAGAAATAGTGGAGTAAAACTAGGATTTTAATGTGAATTGTCTGGTCAGGGCAGTTTTCTGTTTTGACGTGTTCAAAGGGTTAACTTAAGTTCACAGCTGAGTTTGGTAGTTTCTGTGAGGTCGGTGTACTATTTATTTAAACAATTTAATTTTTTCCATCGGATTCTTTGAATATTTCAAAATCTATAAGTCCTATGGAAAACAATGTAGGGAAGTTTTGAGCTGCACAATAAAAGTACACAAACTATAATTCATTCCAATTATTATTATTATTTAAAAGAAATTGAACATTGCAAAATTGTGCGTTTTTAAACAAATCACTGTTCTTTCAAAGATAATGGATAATATTCAATGAAATTTTGGAAAAATATAGCTCTTATAAAGTATAATCACTACTTAAAATTTCAGATCAAAATGACTGCTAAAACGGCTCAAATATACAATTGTTTCTAAAATTTTGCACGCTTGTGAAATCCTGCAATCAAGACCAAGGAATGTATACGATGGCTCAAATTTTATCGTTCTATAAATATTTTAAAACCCTTTCCGGCAGGGGAAATCATGCACAAAAAGCCCCGTTGCTGCACCGGATATTTTGTTCTAATTCATCTGTTTTTTTTTTGTTTTGGTTCCATTTGTAGAAATTTATATTTATATATTTGGCGTGGTACCCAGATACATAGCATACATTACAGTATACACAGTGTATACAGTCCACTATGCATGTACATAGGGTGGCCCATCTCTATAGGGGGTGAATTTTTTTTGC
This sequence comes from Rutpela maculata, assembly GCA_936432065.2. Lineage (NCBI taxonomy): Eukaryota > Metazoa > Arthropoda > Insecta > Coleoptera > Cerambycidae > Rutpela > Rutpela maculata. The sequence continues at coordinate 164,807,652 of OW386289.2, read as the reverse complement.
GTATTTTTTAAGTCTCACCCCACGAAAATATACTATTATACTAAGAATAATTTATGTCAAAGTTTCAGATAATTCGGTGAACGGTAACCCGTGCCGCATTCAGGTAGAAATTTGTAGATAAGATTTTATTACGGTAATACACTTATATTTTACTTAAAATACAAATATCTACCTTTTTTTTTCATAAGTTTGGAAATATAATGCACCTACGGTAGGTTTTTATGTCAGTTTGCAATTGTGTTTTACAGTGGTGACATTATAAATTCTAGCATACGTTCCTTTTTGAAAAAACATTTAACGATGGCTGATGTTAGATCCTTACGAAAGGATACTTTCATTTACTTAGTTGGACACTATTCGTCACAAATCATTGGCAATAAATTGCCGTCTAATAGACAAGTATTACATGTGCTCTTTTATAACATTCGTGAAGTGAAGCTAAGTGTACATGAAAGTGCTAAATTAACAATAAAAGAGGTGTCAGTTTTTTGGGATAAAGCTCGCATTCCGACACGTCAGGATTTTCATTGTGTTAAACAACTTGATAAACTTTATGCAGAGTGGAGGAACTTACAAAAATCGGCTAAAAGGGCCAGTGCGGGAGTAAAGAAAAAAATTTCGTTGAAAAATTGGACGATCTTTTTGACATTTCTCATGCAAATGCATTGGAGTTGATGAAAATAGATGAAGATAAGCAGTTTTTAATTAACCAAAGAAAAAAGGGACGTCCTGGATTTATGCATGGTATTGATTACCAACTTGCTTCTCAAGAAAAATCAGCTGAGGAGAAATTACAGAAATTATCCGAACGAATGCAATGAAGTCAACAAGAAAAAGCTAGATTAGAGGAAACAGTCACCTGTCCATCATCAAGTAGTAATTCAGCCGACTCCAACGAAAATGAAGATGAAATAATCGAAGCCCAAGAAGAGTTGTTACAAGACCAGCCTGGCCCATCACAGCCAAAAAAGAGGAGATTGTATGGAACATGTAACATCATCACACCAAAAATAGCCGCTGCATTTGATGCTTGCAAAATAAGCGACAGGTATGGAGTCCATATTTTGACGGCAGTAGCAGAAGCACTAGGACATGACACCACATCTTTGTCCATCAGCAGAACCACACTTCAGCGCTCTAGACAACGCATCCGCGAAAGAGCTGAAATATTAAAAACTGCCTTCGGTAATTCTGAATTGCCGGCCCCAGTCATCCATTGGGATGGAAAACTTTTACCTGCTCTCACTGGAATGGGAAATATCGATAGACTTGCTATCTTAGTTACTAGTGGAGATATTGAACAACTACTTGGAGTACCAGCTTTGCCCAATTCAACTGGAAGAGAACAGACTGAAGCAGTTTATGATGTGCTTTGTGAATGGAATTTGGACGAAAAGGTAATAGCTTTGTGTTGTGATACAACAGCATCAAATATGGGTTATATAAATGGGGCAGCCACACTATTGCAATAAAAATTAGAAAGAGATATTCTATATTTTCCTTGTAGACATCATATTTTTGAAGTGGTTTTGAGAAGTGTGTTTGACACAAAAATGCCTTCCTCATCTGGTCCAAATGTGCCACTATTTAAACGTTTTAGGGAATTTTGGCCTAAAATAGATCAAAATAAACTAAAAACTGGATTTCAGGTATCAAAAATTAAACACATTTTACAACCAGTTAAAGCCGAAATTGTAAAGTTTCTAAATGCAGCATTAACTTTGCAACAGCCTCGTGATGATTATAAAGAATTTTTAATGCTTTCTAAACTTTTTGTTGAAGAAGAGCCCACTCACACGACATTCTATCAACCAGGGGCATTTCATCATGCACGTTGGATGGCCAAAGCCATTTACTGTCTAAAAATATTTTTTTTCCAAGATCAGTTCCAACTAACTAAAAAAGAAAAAATAGGTATTGAAGATATATGTCTCTTTATTGTAAAGGTTTATGTAAAGGCCTGGTTTACAGCGTCATTTGCTAGTAAAGCACCGCTTCATGACTTAGACTTTTGTAAAGAACTCATTAATTATCAAAATATTGACAAAGAAATATCTCAAGCCGCAAGTAGGAAAATAGTGTGGTACCTTAATTCAGTAAATGTTGGCTTATCTTTCTTTGATGACGATATTTCAGTTACCACTAAAAGAGAAATGGTTAAAGCTTTGAATAGGAAAGCACCAAATCAAGAGGGTATTAAACGACTTATGATTAGTAACATTACTGACGTTGAAAACAAGGAAATTCAGGACTTCATATGCGAGAACACTAAACAGTTTTTTCAAAAATTAGGTTTGTCTATGGAATTTTTGGAAAATGATCCAACAACATAGAGGGAAAATGAAAGTTATACCCGATGTTTCAATATTGTAAACAAAATTAAAGTTGTAAATGATGCCGCTGAGAGAGGAATCAAACTTATTACTGACTATAATGACATTTTAACAAAAAATGAAGACCAAAAACAGTTTTTACTCCAAGTTGTAAATGATTATAAATCACAGTTTCCAAATGTAAAAAAAGGAACCCTGTCGCATGCTTTGGCCTAGTGCAAAAAATATTGTTTTTATTACTATATGCCTTGTAGATTTAGGATAATATTTGGTACTATGTATGAAGAAAACGTTTCATAATAAAATACACAAAGATAAAACGAGAGTTTTATTTCAAAAACTTCTAGTCTAGTTTTCTTAGACTACGAATTTACAGTAGTATGACACATGTCATAGTCACAACAGATAATGTCTTTGATATTTGTATGACTTGATTAGTCATTCTAAAGATAAATGTTGCTGATTAAAAAAAAAACAATGCATCAACCAAAGAATGTAAATAATTCCATTTACTTTTATTATTGCATAATAATGCATTCTGCGGCACCCCTTGCCTTCAATTTGCCTCAATAATATTTTGAGGCGACTGTTTTTTCTTCAAATGGAACCATTTGCAGGGGTGAGAAATAAAAAATTTCGATTTCGAAAAAGATGGGCCACCCTAAATTGTACAATATGCGGTAAGTTATTTGTACCACCATGCATTGAGCGACGCAATTTGAATGGTTCAAAAGGTGTACCAACATGCCTGAAAGGGTTAAGATCACGGAGAAATTTTTTTTTTAAATTTAAACCCGTTTTATTGCAGTTATTTATGGTTCACATAACTCTTTGGATTTTTTATAAAAGTAGATTAAAAAAGCCAACTTCTGAAAAAAATAATAATTCTCTTATTGCATTTGGGGCTGAGATACATTAGTTTTTACGTTTAGGTTACTTATAAAATAATAAGCAAATCGATATTTCTTCTTGAAATTTGGGCTGGATATCATTCAAAGAAAATAATAATAATAATAATAATAATAATAATAATAATAATAATAATAATAATAATAATAATAATAATAATAATAATAATAACATGATCTTAATGGATGAGTCGCAATTCTCTTCCTTGCCAATAGGAGAAAGATACAAATACCTGGGAATTAAGCAAGCCCTTACCAATGACCAAGTCAGTATGAAGACGAGCGTGGAAGAGAAGTTCATGGAGAGATTAAAACTGATTTTAAAAACGGAACTCTATGCCAGGGCCCAAATAACAGCAATTAACACCTGGGCAATTCCAGTATTATCACACACATTTGGTATTCTACAATGGACACACTCAGATTTGCAAGCACTGGACACAAGAATTAGAACGACATTAACCAAATTCAGAAGGCATCATCCAAATTCGTCATGCAATAGGCTTTACATACCTCGAAAAAATGGTGGAAGGGGACTTATGAACCTGGAGATGATGCATGGAAGCCAGGTCAAAAAACTTTTTAATTTTTTCAAGAACGCTAGAAATCCCCTTCATGAGGCAATTGTAAAAATCGACAACATCTCCCCATTGAAGCTCTCCCATGAGCAGGCACCAGAATTCAATAAAACAACCGAACAGCTATTGAACGAATGGAAGAATAAGTCCCTACATGGAAAATACGCGGCAGCACTTGAGGGACCGGAAGTTAACTACTGCCTCTCAACAAAATACCTAACAGAGGGATATCTTAGGACTGAAACGGAGGGTTTCATAGGAGCCATCCAGGATCAAGTAATAGCTACTAGAAACTACAGAAAGTATATTCTAAAGCAAAACATACCAGACGACAGGTGCAGAATGTGCTCCACAACTGCGGAGTCCATTCAGCATCTGTCGTCGGGTTGTACATATCTTGCACCAAGAGACTACCTGGATCGCCACAATAAAGTCGCTGGAATCATTCATCAGGAACTCTGCAATACATATGGGCTAATTAACAGCAAGACCCCATACTATAAATACGTACCTGAGACCGTAATGGAGAATGATGACGTAAAAATTTACTGGGATATGGATATAATAACGGATAGAATGGTGAGGCACAACAGACCTGATATAACGGTTCTCAAGAAAAAAGACAAGGAAGCGTACATAGCTGACATAACAATACCTCTGGATGAAAATATCCGAAATGCCAGAACAGAAAAAATTGCGAAATACCAAGATCTTGCTAACGAACTGCGTGATATATATGAGCTCCGAAACGTCTTCATTATCCCAATAATAATTACTTCTAACGGTCTGATAGAGAAGAACATCGTGGTCAATCTGGAAAAAATGGGACTTGTTGAGCCAATCCATATTGTCAGTTTAGCTCAAAAAGCTGCGATTTTAGCTACTTGCAGCACAATCCGCCGGGTTCTAGCTCACCCGTGAGAAGTTGGCAAGATTGCCCCTTCCCACGAGTTCACAAACCAGCTATTGCTGTGATGGGAAAAAAAAAAAAATAATAATAATAAACGTCTTTATTATTTCCTTTGAATTTACATTTTAAGGGAGTAACTAGTATAATGGATTGGAAATAAAAGGCGAAGTTCAACCCTTATAGTAGAAATTCTACTACAGGCTTGTTCTTCCACTTAACCCAAATGATAGGTGAATTCAACCAAAAAGAGCATATGAAATCGCGCCTATCTAGTTTCATAGTTAAATCAATCAGAAAAGAATAGTCATACAACTTTATTTGTTTTCGTAAACAAATAGTAGTTTAATAATCATATATTCTTGTAGAACAACAAATTAAATAGTACAATGACATTTTTTTATGTTCACTAACCATTTTCAATTTGGTCTACAATTAAATAGCACGACTTTGTTTTTTGTTCACCAACTAATTTTTAGGTTGATCTACACTTTATTGTATGATGAAGCTTTTTTTTGGTTAGCCAAAATCTCAGTATTGAGACATCAGACCACAGTAGAGAGAAGACCAGTAGTCCTACTCAGCCGGAACAGTTGGATAAGATTTTCAGTGCGCATGCGATGCGCGTGGGCTTAAACTATTCGATGCGCAGTGGACGGAACGACGACAGTGGACGGCAGTGATGTGTAGGGTGGGGTTGATGTTTATTTTTGTTTACGTTTACGTTTCTGAACAGTCACCAGTATACGACGAAATGCGCGTGGGATACAAACAGTAGATGCGCAGTAGATTTAAAAAAATAAAATCGAGTACAACAAATATCAAAGGGACCGCTGACCACCCAAACCAAAGATTAGAGATCGTTTATAAGATCCATCCAAATATATCGATGATCCCTGAGAGAATTTGAACATTGCAATCATGTTATTAATTTTCTATAAATTCATAAGAGTATAAGATAATGCATGATTGATTATTGTCAGTGATTTGTATGTGGCGTCATCTAGGAATAATTTCCGTAATAGACTATGTGGTAAGCAAGCAAATTTTATGGTAATTCCCTTTTAGAACTTCTAGAAGACAACAATAATATTGGTTTGTCTACAAAGTACAATAAAACAGCGAACTAATACTGGGTTAGAATTACAATTCGATAATACTTAAAAATAAAGTCTACTATTTATCTAGTTTCATTTGACAAAATTCAACAAATTATTAGTAAGATGAATAAATTATAGTCTTATGCACCTATTTTTTAAGTTAATGTTTATTTTGTTGTGTGACAATCACTTTTTGTTTAAAAATACTATTAAATATACTTCAATTTAACAAAATAAACAATATATATACTATTTTTTTGATTGATTTAACCTATACTATTTGCAAACAAAAGCGCTGATGCGACGTCTTAATTTTTCAAAGTGGATGGCAGAACGATGTTATGTAAACAGAACTGCGGGTTAACTCCACAATAATATTGGTTTATCTGTCAACTATAATAGTAGAGCAAACTGCTACTGAGTTTACGATTACAATTCGACAATAGTTAAAAATAAAATATACTATTATCTAGTTTAATTTGACAGAATTCAACAAAATAATAGTCAGACGAAAAAAATAATAGTTTTATTCATCTATTTTTTAAGTTAATGTTTGTTTTGTTGTACGACAACTTTTTATTAATTAAAATAACAATCACGTTTTGTTTAAAAATACCATCAATATAATTTAGTTTAACAAAATTAACGATATTGTTAGTTGACCATTTTTTTTTTGTTGAATTTACCCATACTATTTCTTTGAGTGTATACTCCAATGCTTATTATTTTGTTTCTGCTATTTGAAGATAAGCCAAAGCTACAATTGTTGAAATCGAACATCGAATAAAGCAAAGCGGCTTTGAGAACAAAATGCACATTTTCAATTTTTTTATAACTTTTTTAATTTTTGTCATGAAAATGATAAACCAGCCTAACTTGAACAACTACCCTTATGTTCATGTATACAGCTTTGTAAAACTTTTAATATTACCGATACAATAAAAAAAATATATTTCAGGAGCAGGATTTGAACCAGAGACGTCCGTATCCTGAATAAAAAGTGCTAGTCGCCTTACCCACTCGGCTATCTAGCGACTAAAGTCCGGTTTGTAAAACAATAATAATATATCAAACAATAATATAACATTTAGACATATTTGGAGATTTTCGGATGTCTAACAAAATCGCTAAAGACCCCACTTTCGGGCCTCTATACAGTATCTTGTAACAATTGCAGCTTTGGATTATTTTCCAGTAGCAGAAACAAAATAACAGACGTTGGAGAATTACCAGCCCAAATTTCAATAAGAAATAACAATTGGTTTATTTATAAGTGACCTAAACGTAAAAACTAACGTATCTCAATTCTAAATGTAAGTAGAGCATTATTTTTTTAATCTACTTTTATTGCTCCTGTATCGTGTTTGATTTCATAAAGAAACCAGAGAGCTATTTGAACTTGTTTATAACTAAAATTTCGAAAATTATAAACAACTGCAATAAGAAGGATTTCAATTTTGAAAAAAAATTCTTTCTCCGTGATCTTAAAGTACTTATAAAAAGCTACAATTTGGGCAATGTAGACATTTCTTTGAGCCGTTTTAATAATCATTTTGATTTGAAAGTTTACGTGGTGATTGTACTTTATAACAGCTATATTTCTCCAAAATTTCGTTGAATATTATCCGTTATTTTTGAAAGTAGAGTGATTTGTTTAGAAACGCATAATTTTGCAATATTCATTTTTTTTTTAATAATAATAACAATTGGAATAAATTACTAATAGTTTATGTACTTTTATTATACAGCTCATAATTAACATTTTCTTTCTTTTTATTGTTTTCCATAGGACTTACAGCTTTCAAGTTATTCAAAGAAAACCGAACACGGTATAAAAAATTAAATTGTTTAAATAAACAATACGCCGACCTCGCAGAAACTGCAAAACTGAATAGTGAACTTAAGTTGATCCCTTGAACACGTTCATACAAAAGAATTGCCCTAACCAGACAATTCACATTGCGAATTTTTTAGTTCTCATTTGACTCCACTAAAAAGGAAGTAAAAGCACTGAAGTTATAAATAATATTTTCTAAGAAAAAAATGAACGGTATTAACATTCATTAGAGTCATAAAACATAATAATGTTTGTTGCTAAATAGGTTTCGCACTCCGCTAGGTGTGTGTTCTATTTTTACTCTCTGTGCCAGCACCCAGTTTCGCTAATACAAGCAATTTTTAGTGAGGTAATTCTGCAAGAAGTCAAGGCGACCGGTGGTAGCCGGGTTGAGAGAAATACGGCGAACCGGCCATATACCAGCAAATACCAGCGAAGTCACCCATCTTCGATTTTATATCTGCTTTATTTTCTGCGAACGATATAGTTTATGTTATAAAATGGCCTAATTGATTTTGCAAGTCGCGAATCTTTAATAATACCCAACTTTAAGCAGTTGCATTAAAAATATTTCGCGTTTTTTTAGTTGTTTGGGCACGTTATGAGTAAATCAGCATGTTCTTCTTATTACCTATAAGCGGCAGCAACTCTAACCATCGCCGCTAGATGGCACTAGATGCACTTACACATATTTGTATAATATGGTTTAATATTCAGTACAGTTTTTATGTAATGTGGTTTAATGGGATGCATTCTACAATAATTTGTATTTTAAAGTATTTGTTACTAATAAGTTTTTTACCTGACACCTATTAATTATATTAGCATGTTGAAAGGTAGAACTCAATTTTAAATTAAAAAAGAAATAGGTCATTTCTTACTAGTAGAAGAGGGTTGCGATTTTTGGTTTTTCGCTTATATCTCAAAAACGATTAGCCATAATCAGAAAATGGCTATATCCTATGTTCGGGAATTTTTAGTATATTTACCACCTAGATAGTCCAAACACAGCCTTCAAGTCAAAAATTGTGATCTCGGCATTTCCCTCTAGACCCTCTTATTGGCTATATGTTTAAAAAAATCTAGGCTTATAAATGGTATTTATGAACATAACAGGTATAGTATAGAAAAAGATTGAAAAAAATGACCGTAACTCGAAAAAAATTTGTGCAGACTAAACTTTGGTTATAAGTTTAAAATAGGTCAAAGTTTACGAAACAAGTTTAGGAGTTTTACGGATCCGCGGGAACCTATAGGGGGTAAAAAGGGGCATTTTTAATAAAAGAAATCGATTTTTCTCTATTTTCTCGGGAAATGTGGTACTTACAAAAAAATAGTTCAAATAAAACTTGTTTCTGGCAAAATTATCTTTAATTTGGTGTTTTAAAATTAATTTTATAGAATAATTAACGATTTGTAACGAAATTTATGACTGTAGCGTCATCAGCAAACAACACATAGTCACATTCACTGCCAAGTCCAACAGTTGGTAAATCGTCTAAATAGATTAAGAACAATATTGGACCAAGCAATGAACCTTGAGGTACCCCGTTCAGACAGATAACTTTCATCAAGTAAATGGCATTTGGTAAAAATCCATAATGCTCTAATTTGTTGAGTAATAGATACACAATCAAAGACCTTTCTTAAATCACAGAAGGATGAGCCTACAGACATTCCTGGTTCAAAGCCTTTGACTATGTTGCGAGGGTAGTTGACTTCCCTTTGCTGATATTCAAATTGATTTGGATTTATCAAAACTATTTGTTTTGGTTTTCTAGTCAGTATTAGAAATGAATAGAAATAATTTATAAATCTATAACGATATATTTACGTAGAGTGATTGTTTTTTTTTTCTACAATTATTAGATATTTAAGTAGATAAGTATACCTAAAAATTGCTGAAAATATTCAAACTGGAAATTAGGCCATTTAATTTGTACTATCTCTAATGTCTTCTAAGTTTAAATTTAACAAAAACTTGTGTTTGCACTAGCTGTGATCTATATCTTGATTTTTAGTTAACCACAAAATGCTGGTTTACCAGTATCTTATGGTGGTTTTCTTAACCATAAGATAACCAAGAACTTGAAATTAACCAAACATTGTGAAACCGATCTTAATAGTAAATCTATGGTCAAATCCTAACCATTAGTTAACCAACGACTGTGAAACTGGCTGCTAATCTCCTATCCACAAGTTTTTATTACTAAGCCACTCATAAATAGTTATTAGCCAAAGTCCCGAATCGCCCACAAACAGCTGCACGGATGTAAGAATCAATGGGTACTCCATTATATAATTAAACAAAATATTTTCATACATACTTAAAAGAAAATGACCAGATGTTTTCATTCAGAGCCATAAAACGCATTAAACACACGCATGTCATAAATTTGGTATTGAATGGTAAGAAAATAAACTTTTTAAATAATTGTTTGTTAATGATTATAAACAATACGTTAACCCTAGATATAAATGAAAAATGAGACGAATTCCTACATTTTGATCTGTCTTTTATCACCTAGAGAGTTAAGTATCAATTCGAAATTATTTAACAAGAGATCAAATGGTATAACGAGTTAATTGTTGACATTTGTTGACGTAACGTTTTTGATATTGCCGAATATAAAGGCATTCATGTAACCGTAAATACTGGAATATTAATACCTTTATTATTCTTTAAGTAAACGGAAACATTGTACTATGTTTATATATATGATGTTTACGCAGAGAAAATTCTTCTTTCTAATTTAGTACCTTTATTTTGTGCAGGGCCGGATATAGAGGGGGGTATGGGAGTGTGTCACACCATCGTAAAAAAACTCAAAACAATGAAAACCCAATACCATAAATAATTATTACTTTGTATTTGACTTAAATCATCCTGGCTGGCAACAGCATGGCCAAATCTGCTTGTTCTAGCCTCTACCTCTGAGCGCTGTATGTATATGAGTATACACTATCGAAAAATGTTCGCTTTGGTATGGGCAATAAGAGCAAGCGAGAGCGAAGGGGCGTGTTACACTTTGCTTCTGCTAGAGTACCGGTAGACGACTTTATTGTGGGCGGGCGGTTAATAGCGCTCGACTTTCTGATACTGTATGTATATCTACAGTACACTGCCATAATTGCTGGAAACGTAAACAAGACACTTCGATTCATCAAAAGTTTTCAATCAGATTTACATTTTGTTTGTATCCTAAAAATTAAATGGCCATCTAGTCGCGTCAATGTAGAAAGGTTAAAAATTGAGACGTTTTCTGGCAAAGGACCAATCGGAATAAATTGTTTTGCAAATTGTTTATTGATGTATAAGGAACGACATAAGGAACATTGGTAAAAAGAAAAAAAAACAAGCCGCTGGGACTTTTCTATTAATAAACTAGCAATTCCAAGCACTAGACAGATTAAGTAAATTTGTTAATTTGCTATTTCGGAAAGTATTTGAAAAACCGACGAAAAATGTATACACGAGGGTTTTCGAGGTGGCTGATTATGATTCTGAAGTGAAAAATCGGAAAATTCAAGATTGCCGGCTATAATGTATAAAAACGCGATATATTTTTTAATATATTATTTAATATTTTTTAAGGCAACTGTTATTGTTTTAATTTAATACGTAATTCTTAAAATTGAAAATAATGGTCTTAAATAGTAAATATTTAGTATACAATTTAAATTTTATTTACGTGCATTTTACGTGAAAATTACAGAAGTAAAAAGTGTTTTAATATGGTAAGAAAAGAATTGTTGTTCTTCATTTTCATGTCTTTCTTCTTCTTGAACATCGTCGATTTCATTATCGTGAAATAATATATTCAACATATTATTCAGATAAATCTCATCTCAGCTACGGACACGTGTTTCGGAATTATTGTTCCTCATCCTCAGCTGCTTCGTGCTTCCTCTTTGGGGTATAAGGCGTTATTTTCCTCACTATTTGTTTTTGACCCTATTAATTCCTTCCTATTTTATTTGACTTGCCAGGTTGAAATTGCGCAGTCCACATGGGGCTCTATGTGCCGATTGTCGGTGAAGGTCTTAACTAGACCGATCTAGATATAAATGCACAAATAAGAGTACTGTGTACTGTGTTTTCAACCTTCAATTATTGTTCCTATCTGTCCTTTCCAGATCCTTTTTGTTGCTCCGCTATTCTGATGAGGAACAATAATTCCGAAACACGTGTCCGTAGCTGCTTCGGATTTCCTCTTTGAGGTATAAGGCGTTATTTTCCTCACTATTTGTTTTTGACCCTATTAATTCCTTACTAATATTAAGGACATACTAAGGAGGGTGTCTTTACCGTATGTAAATCCCGGGATCAAGAAAGCGCCCTGTATTTAAAATTTGTATGCCCTTTGAACTAATTAACAGTAAAATTAATTCAGTAACGGGTAATTAAATTACATCTATTTAAAATATTTTCACTGAAAAAATTTTGAGTGATTTACCCAAATATTTAAAAAAATGGTTTACTTATTTAAATAAACTAAGGTTAAACCCCAACTTGGGTGAAGGACAGTTACTCATAAATCGTATTTTGGGTGCAAAATTGCATTCTAAACTTTTTTTATTCTTGTAATTTTTCTCAAAAATATAAACTTAAGCCAGAAGATCCAATTTTTACACTTCATAGCCGCCATTGTGGGTCAGCCATCTTGAAAACTCCTTAGAGGTGTGAGACGTCCTTTAATTGCGGAAAACTTCTCAGAAAATATCTACCTTGACGCGACTAATCATATACATACAGAATCGGAAACTGTTGGTTTTGGTATGGCAATAAGAGCAAACAAGAGCGAAGCGAGCAATGATGTGCACGATTGTCTTGATGGGGCGTGTCATTCTTTGCCTCTGCTGGAGTACTGGTAGACGCCTTTATTGTGGGCGGTCGATTAAGTCGTTGAAACTAATGCAATACCATAACCAACAATTTCCAAATCTGTATAAAGGAGCAAAGGAGAAGAAATCATCCGGTATTATAACAATTTCGCACTCCCCCATAAAAACTGCCTCAAACCGGCTCTGATTTTGTGGGAAAACTGTCAACGTACATTAAGGCTTATCTGCGATTTTAAAAATAACTAATATGCTTATTACGTATAGGAGGTATTTCAGAATATTTTGTACAGATTTCATAGGTACTTGTGCCGAAAATTTAGATATGCTCTGAATTATTAAACTGTTATACATATTGTAAAATTGTATTTATTTATTTGTTTCATTTTACTAACTTAAGGAACTTATATTGCCGTGGCAGAATAAGAACACGTAGTTGGAGGTGGAATATAAAGCAAAACAATAACACACAGGGTGTTTCTACGAGTGTTCCAATTATTTCAAAATAAACCTCACTGTATAAAAGCAAATGTCGTAAATCGCTTCGTTTGTAAGATAGACAAACTTTATGAGGATTTTTTGGTAATATCTCTATAATGTGTATGGTTCTTGAGTTAAATACAGGGTGTAATCAGTTTCATGTCATTAAAAAAAACTGGTGGTGGGGAACGACTAAACGAACAAAAAAACCTTATATAACATGGGGTCTAGTTAGTTTTAGTAAAAAAAAACACAAAGTTCGAAAATTTTCAATAATATTGTTTGAGAACTGCTGGAATGTTGGGATAGGCTTTTATCTTCGCGTATGTCGGCGCCTCTAACCATCAAATATGCTAATACGGCTCTTTCAAAGTGTCGCGCTCCTTCGTTAGAGACCGCGCGTCGGCGAGGACACAAGTTGATAATCACGCTTTTTTATGGCTTTTTAAAAGTAGGTAAGGTAAGGTCTTTAGCGGTGCGGTAAAGGTGAAAGACGTCGGCGTTTTCTGAGTGCTTAGTAGATCTGAAGAACACTATACTCTCCCTTGTGCAATATTTTAGTTTCTGTGGGCACTTCGTTAAGTACACACGTCGAACCCGTTCGTTGTTTTTGTAAGTTGCTTTTGTTCTTTTTGAAGAATTTTGAGCCACGTATTTACAGTTAAGATTTATTTTATTGACTTGCCGTTCAAGTCGTTAAGTTGTTGATTATGGACAGACACTATTTGTTCGTTCTTTTTGTGTTGCTTTTTGGATTTTGGACCAAGTTTTCATTTTTATTTTCTTTATTGACAACGTTAGTGTTGATAGTTTAGTGTGGTATTTTATTGTGCATAGAAACCATAAAAAATGATCCTAATTTACCAAATGTGTTGAACGGAGTGCGTATGTTCTTAGTTCGACGTGCCGAAGTCATGACGGAAGTCATTTCGAACAATTTATGTAAATTAACAAATTTATTGTACCTCTCGATTTATCGAATATTTTAGTTTTCGATACCTGATCGGCAATTCGTTAAATAAATCAGATTTTTTCCTAACTTAAAATACACATAAATGTTTTCTGTTATCGTATCTCAGACGTCTAACTCTTTATTTCCCAAGGTAATGCAATAATTTTTAATTTTTTAAGCTTTTAATCCAGAACACTCATTTAGGTTACAAATGTTAATAAACCACATTTAAATCTGAAAAATTATAAACAACAATAAAAGCTCCACTATTTTGTTCTAAATTAAAAAAACACACATGTTAAGAAATGCTGTGTTTAAACCTCTACGAATTATCTACATTTTTATAATTGGTTCTGTTGAGGCGGTCATCAAAGGTGCCGCCCTTTGCTTTGAAACCGCGGGCCGCCGCGTGCCGGCGAGAACGAGTCAGTTCGTAATCTTTGCACTTTTTTATGACAATTTAAAGGGAACTACACGTCCATTGACCCAGAAAGGCAGTGTTTCCTACCCCAATATTCAAATTGTTGATCTAGGTCAGTTTTTTTCAAAGTGTCCGTAGAGGAAAAAGTCATAATGGTTTTTTGCTTGTCTAGTCGGTCTCCATTACCAGGTTTTTTTATTGACATGAAACTAATTACACCCTGTATAAGTACAGACATTTAAATATACAGACATTCTTGCCTAGATCCTCAGATTTCAGCAAATTTATTATAAATAGAAGGAAAAAACTACTGCTGATGGTTTTTTGAAAGTTTCAGTAGACATATTTAACCTGTCTGTGGAGTTTTATACCACAGAATAAGGAACTAACAGAAATGACACTCTCCGCGTCGCCTTTGATGTTTCATTGATCAATTTGAGTGACCTCTGCCATATTTTTCTTAGTGCTTCGGAGGCAAATTTTAATAGCTGAATAAAATCAAGTTATTCAAACAATTCTATTTACAATGAGTATTAAAACTATTAGGGTACCTCCTCCTTTTATAAATTTCTTGAAAGCAGCTGTTAAATAAAAATAAACAAATATGAGAATTATATTTATATGAAAAAATACGTATATTTTTTCATGTTTTATCTATTTTCAACCAATTTAGGTCGAAATGACACGTGCTCGCTCATTTACTTTACTCATATAACATTAATATGCGTCACACGGTTTACTTGGTTAAGCGGGGACCATTTCACTTATTTTGACACCTGCATTTACAGAAAAATGTGTAAAGTACAAGTAAATCTATTTTTCACGCCTTCGGTTATTTCACCCGGTATTTCAACAGTTCTCTTGTATAATTTAGCGAGCATACTATAAAAACAAAATTTATATTTATATATATATTGAAAATAAAATAATATCTTTAGATTCAGTCAATTAGACATAGTTTAAAATAAACAAAGTTGGCTAAGTAATAAATATTTTTGCATAAATTATGAAAGAATTTGGATGTATTCCAGGGTAAAAATTATTTTTATTAGGTTTTCAAAAATTACACCAAGATGCGAGTTGAAACATTACTTGTTTGTGAACTATTATTACAAGTTCTCCACAACAATTTCTTTTGTTTACTACCATTCTCCATTAAAAATAAAACAGTTAAAAACACGACGGTTATTTTTAGGATCAAAACAAAACAAAAGTTTCATTGGGAATATTTGCTAAATATAGGAAAAAGTTCTTTAATTCCTTAATGTCTCATTTTCCGGGAACATAAAGTATGAGTTGGAAAAAATACAATTCTCAAGAAGAAAATATTCAAGTTACAGAAATGAGAAATCGAAAATAATTCTTTCCATTATTACTTTCAATTCGTCATAATATATATAATATTGTAAATGTGTTTAAATAAAATAGTGCATCCAGAGCAAAGGGTTTGTTAGACTTGTGAAATGAAATAATAAGTCGTTGATGGTATTTACCTCCAAAAACTTGCAAAATGAATAATTTTCGTTTAATGAGTTCGTGAAAGTATATAGAATAATATCCTAAAAAGTTCACATTTCGCTCGGATGCAGAACATAAAGAAAAAGTGAAAAAAAAAATTATACATTTTTTTTCAAAATTTTGAAATTAAGTCAAGGTAGGAAAAATAAAAAATATAGATGGATATATTACGTGTTTATGAACAAAAAATGTCCTAACAAAATTTATCGTTAAAGCCACGGTATTCCCAGAAAAAATAGTCAAGTAACGTTATTAATGCGTGCGCGCCCTTGAATACGCATGACTGTGACACCGACACACTGATTGGCTCATTTAAAAGATGGAAATTGTAACTTTCCGATCCTTTTTTGTTTTAAACAATACAAGCAAATGATGGATGGGAAAAATATACTTATATATATAATCACGCCCGAACTCAATCGTCGCAATAAATAATATAGAAAAAAATAAGAGCCCTTCAAAAAAAATTCTTTCTTTATTGAGAACTGTTAAAAAGCATGTACATTTCATGATTATTATGGTTTATTAAAATGTTTAAAATGTGTTGTTTTTAACCGCCTTCCATGTCACCTCAATGGCCCTCTTAAGTCTAGTAGATCTAGATTTGTCGAGTAAAGGAGACGGGGCCCTACAGTTTATAGTGGAATCCGAACCACTTCTTGGGGAAAATTTCCAATGAAAAATTTTTTCGTTATGTGGGGCTTAAACCCGCTTCGTTAGGTACGCTCAGAGTGCAAGCTAGACGCACCAACCCACTGAGCTACCGACCCCCTGGATGTAGAAACGTGGACTAAAAAAAGGTACATCTCAAGTTATTTTAATTTCCTTGCTTGATGATTTTTTTTAATAAATATATATACCGGGTGCCACAGGCTAGTGGCTCCCCCCCCATATTTAATTTATTTTTTAACTTATCCATTTGAAATTTGGGGTGCACAAACTACCTGTAACAAGTAAAATTGAAAATTTTTAAAAACTCCCCGATCAATGTATCTAATCGTACCAGTTTCATATGACCGAATCAAAATGAGGCCTAAATCATGTTCGGCTACCATAATTGTCTGCACATTTCCACTTTTACTTCAATCGGACAATTTCTAGAGAAGTTCAACATGGCGAATTCAAGATGGCAACCAAACATCAAAATCTAATATGGCCTATGACCTTCTCGACAAAAAACTCTTTCAAATAAAAAAACTACATCAAAATCGGATCACCCGTTGAAGAGATATGAAGCCACAGACAGACAGACAGACAGACAAACAAACATACATGTTTGTATGTTTGTTTGTCTGTCTGTGGCTTCATATCTCTTCAACGGGTGATCCGATTTTGATGTAGTTTTTAACCCCTCAGGAGTTAAAAATGGATTTTTTGACATAAAAAATGGTATGAGGCCATTTCCGGTTTACTTTCGATTTTTAAATGGAACACCCTATATATTTTTACATATTTGGATTCAAGACATTCAACATTCTGAGTATATCGTGAGATTTTCGAGAATTTTTAAGGCGATCTTCATTTTTTTAAGCATTTTAAGAAATTTGTCTAGAGTGCTTTGGAATACTAAAATTTGTTCTAGGGCAAGTCCAAGGGAAAAATATAATTTTTCGTTTAATTTTCTCCCCTCCTCCATGTCCTATACAACTCTTTCCTTGACTGGACTAAAACCATTATTTTTAGGAATAAAAAGTTCGTCGACGTTTATCTGTCACCTTCCCCAACTACAAGAAATCGTACAATAGGCGTCTGAATTTAAGATGCCAGCGCCAAAGTGGAGAACTCGTGAACTAATTATAGGCTTTTTGTTTGTTTATGTGGCGAATACTCATATTGATTTTTTTCCTGTTTATTGTTATTTTTGGCGTTAAAAATAATAACATTAATAATATATGACCTAAAGGTTTGCAAGATTTTGTTGTAAGTGATTTGCAATATGTTAATGGCATTATTCAACAAAATTCATATTTTTTAGGTTACCTAGTTTTTCCCTTGAAAAGTACAGTTTCTTCGACATAAACGGTGTCTGGCTAGTTAAATATTAATAAACTAAAATATTTCTTTAAATTTATGTACAGTTGTAGTTTAAATCACTTTGCTTTCAGGAAACATGAGTGACATTTTTAGGTTAAGCATATTGCAATGTATGAAACATTTGGGAAGCACTAAAAATGTAAAAATTTTAAGTGTGAAGGGGAATATGTTTTAAATGCAGGACATATTATTTTGTGTGGTACAACCACAGGTACAACCCATATTCAACACAAAAGTTAATAAATGTGTATGCTCTATGTTCACAAACAAGTGTCTCAGATTCAAATACCCATGAAATTAGTGGTACATTGAATATAACTGAAAAGACATTTATTAATTCTTTAAGTGAAATAAATGAAACAGTATTTTGTAAAATATGAAATAGAAATATTCAGGGGTAAAACATAATAGTGCATGGTGCAATAGTATATATTACTTTTATAAATATACTGAAATTACATATATTTACTTATTTCAAAAAGGGTCTAGCCGTACTTCCATGGCGAAACTGCCCCCAATAGAAACCTATATCATAACCTATGTTATATTGTAGAGGGCGCTAATAATAGTTGATCGAGTAGATATTAGCTCTATATCTTAGTTAATTGAGGAGCTATTTGAAAAAAAGTGTCCGGAGACGACTTTTTTTCAAAGCGATATATCTTAGTTAATTTTAAAGCTAGGAAAATAAAAGTAAATGGCAGTGTTGTAGTACACTTTACAGTTTATTTCATAGCATTTCCTGTGGGCCAAGCCTAAATAAAAGTATTTAAAAAATGCAAAGAAAAATTTTGTCAATCGATTTCTATCAGATCTAATTGAATTACCACTTTGAAATAGTATATTGTGTATTTAGGTGTGAAAGCAATACATTCCCGGACGACGATGCAAATTGTTGCAAATTGCAAATTGCAACAAGCATCGAAGTCCGGGAATGTGCTTTCACACCGAAGTACACATACTATTTTTTCTGAAATCACAATCAATATTATTATAAATTAGGGAATTTGTATTAATGCATAACATTTCTTCATTACAATCTACCTGCTTACTAATAAATGCAATTTTAATGTGAGTTGATTTGTCTACGTATATTTATTTACTGTCTAAAATATACATAAAAAACCGTACGGGAATGTTAATTTCCCGGCCTAGGCCGGGAAAGTAACATTCCCGTACGGTTTTGTTGATCGTTGCTTGGCAACGGATCTTTTCCGGTCTGTTTTCTGGTAGTTTCTTAGCAACGGACTAAAATACTGGAATTGTGCATTTTTCGATCTGAAATCGCTCCGAAAATGTAGACATTGCCGATCAATTTCAGAAAAAAAATATATAGTAATAGTCTATGTCTTGCCTAACAGCATGCCAAGTTTCATTAAAATCCAAGAGGTGCAACATGCCGAAAAAAATTTAAAGTAAGTGGACTGACTACCTTATGACCACTATGTTGACGCTTTTAATTTGCATTACACTTCAATAGTTGCGTTTTGACATGAAAAGTATATCAACGGTTGGTGGTGTCAACTAGCCTATTACAATGTTTTTTTGATCTACTTTTATAGTGACTGTAGTCGGTCTCAGTTAAGAATGCAGTTGTTTTTGTTATGACCGGAGCACAGTTTACACAGGATATGGGAATTTCCAAGTAAGTGGAATCCCCCATGGCCGACTCAAGCCAGTTGGTACATAAAATAAAAATTAACGGTTTAAATACGTCCGGAATTTCGCTGGAAAGTCCAGCATTTTGGAGTACTGTCCAGCATTTACAAGTGTCCAGCGAAAGTCCAGCATTCTGACCATATGTCCGGAATTTCACTGGAAAGTCTTACAAGTGTCCAGCATAAGTTCAGCATTCAGGTTATAGTGAAGTTACAGAATTACATTTTGTTTGGAAAAAATTTCTTTTCGGATACTTGCTTCCCGATCATCAAAAAATTTTGTGATCAAAAAAATTTGTCTTCCCGGTCATGAAAAAATTTTGGCATGAAAAAAAAATTTTTTCGGATTTCTCCCCCCGCTCATCAAAAAATTTTGGGACGAAAAAAGATTTTTTCCGGATGTCTCCCTCCCGCTCATCAATTTCAATTTTCGAGGAAAAATATTTTTGTTATTTTCAGCCCAAGCTCAAGGCCCAGATCCACCCTTGAGTGCCCCCCCCCCCCCCCCAGTAACCTTTCCGGAGCCGCCCTTGGCAGAAGTGTCCAGCATTCACTTAACAAAAATCTGGTCACCCTAGTTTAAATTGGCTTTTATTTGGCATTTGACTCTTTTATAAATACATTGAAATTATTTAATTCATATTTCAGCATATTTTATTTAGATTCATAAAAGCTCATTATAGGCGTAAATCCTCTATAAATGTCAAGTGTTATAAGAAATGGATAAACCTACTACTTGCTTGTGCTCGATATCAGGCTAGCTGTATCTTTGATCTCTCTCGCGCAGCGCACATCGCACATCGAAGTTTATTTTATTGTTTTATGATATTTATGAATATTAATACAAAAGATATTGTACTAATTGTTCATACATTGTTCGGCTATTTCCTTCCATTTTTATTAAAGTCAGACTGCTATAGTTATATTTATCTCTTTTGTTACAAATAAGGATTCACAAACACGGTATCGCCTGTGCTAAACGCTGTGCGATGTGCGAAGCTCAAGTTGTTGATTTCATCACTCTCATTTAAGAGCATGGTTCTATTAAATTTTATTGTGCGATGTGCGAGGGGCGTCGATATGGCCACTCTCATTTAAAATAATGGTTTATTTAACTCCAGTGTGCGATGTGCGAAGTGAGGTGCTATGTGCGCTGTGCGGTGCACCGACGCGACGTGACGCGTGGTCATGCACTTACACGGAGGTTATGATGTTTGTGTACACTTTTTAGGCAGGTATATGAGAGAGATCAAAGATACAATTCAGAACGGCAGAGACAAGAACAGTTCGCCTGATATCGAGCACAAGCAAGTAGTAGGTTTACCCATTTCTTATAACGCTTTGACATTTTTAGAGGATTTACGTCTATAATGAGCTTTCATTACTCTAAATAAAATATGTTGCAATATGAATTAAATAATTTCAATGTATTTATAAAAGAAAAACGCCAAATAAAAGCCGACTTAAACCGTTAATTTTTATTTTATGTACCAACTGGACTATAGTCACTATAAAAGTAGATCAAAAAAACATTGTAATATTCTAGTTGACACCACCAACCATTGATATACTTTTTATGAGCTGTCAGAACGCAACTTTTCCAAAGATTAATGAAATGTAATGCAAATTAGAAGCGACAACATAGTGGTCGTGTAAGGTGGTCCACTTACTTAAAAATTTTTTTCGACATGTTGCACCTTTTGGATTTTAATAAAACTTGGCATGCTGTTAGGCAAGACATAGACAATTATTATATATTTTTTTCAAAGTGGTAATTCAATTAGATCTGATAGAAATCGATTGACAAAATTTTTCTTTGCATTCTTTAAATACTTTTATTTAGGCTTGGCCCATAGGAAATGCTACAAAATAAACTGTAAAGTGTACCATAACACTGCCATTTAGTTTTATTTTTCTAGCTTTAAAATTAACTAAGATATATCGCTTTGAAAAAAAGTCGTCTCCAGACACTTTTTTTCAAATAGCTCCTCAATTAACTAAGATATAGAGCTAATATCTACTCTAACATCTACTATTAGCGCCCTCTACAATATAACATAGGTTACGATATAGGTTCCTATCGGGGGCAGTTTCGCCGTGGAAGTACGGCTAGACCCTTTCACTTACAATGTGTGGTTGTCCATTATTTCTACTCGGGCCACGGTTATTTGCACCGGCTTTTCCCCTCTCAATGCCTGGTTAAAGGTGTCTACATTAAAGAGGGTATGCTTTGAACATTGCAGTGCAACTTAACTTCCACGAGTTGTCCCTACAATTTACAAAGGATACCGACTGGGTTGGCTCCAGCAAATTGTATCTTGTGTAGCCCCTTTAAACGCTATCATATTTTTAATAACTTAGCATCTCAGTCTATTATTTTACTTATTGTTGATATCATCGTACACTAAAGAGACAATGACAGAAAGGCCCATAATTAGTTTGACTATAGACCACCAGGTGGCGTACTCCTTATTTTCAGACGCCTATACTGGATTACTTTATTGGCTATTTTTAACACTTTGATGACGATTTTGCGGTTCTTTAGTGCTGATTTCAGAAAAAAGTATTTTCATGAACTCTGTTATCTTCTGATAAAAAATAGTTTGGTGAACACTGCTTGTTCACAAATCATATTTAGTTATTTTTTAAGTGACCTTGGCAGAAAAAAAAGTACTACAAAAAGTTGACCAACTCCCTTAGAAAAAGTTGTCCATTTAATGAAAATTCTGACACATATCAACTTTCATATTTGGCATTTTCTTACTTATCATAGACCAGCGATCAACAAATAATTTTAATTGATTCCTGCCGTCAAAAATGGTTTTAATTCTATAATACTAGGTGCATTAATTAAAATGAGCACCTCGGTGCCAACATATATGTTTACATCGATCTTACTTCGATTTCTTACTCTAGTTCTGTCACCTAAAAATTAACAATTAATCGTAGCATAACAAACATATGGCAGTGTGTTTCTTTATATCAGTGTTGGCACATACGTATAACTAAACAATTCTGATTCGCTAACCTTTGAACGAAGACCTATAAATATAAAATAAGCCTCTCTAGAACTCAAGAGTTTTTCTGCCTGGAAATATCACGAAAATCGTTATTTAGATTGTCAGCCTCCGTTAATATTATGTCAAATTTATGTATATGTGCGGCAGCTTCCGTCACCGTATTACACTCCGAGCCAATACATTGTAAGGGCCTGGGAAAATATCAAATATCTTGTTTTCAAAGCATTCTACAATAAAAAATTCGACCGTGTTATTGTAATATACAATGTTATTTTGCAAGCCTTATGTCACCTCGGCCAGAGGCGCTAAATATATCTGTTATTCACTGGCGATTTCGATTCTAATTTTATTCATCTGTCTTGGAGATTTATAACGGCCAAATATTAACCTCACTTGAATGCAACAAGCTTAAAAATATTGAGATAAAACGGAGTAGACAGGCAACAGCTGTGGCGTTTTCACGGTTTTAACTACTCGAATATCTTGAATGCCTGTTGGAAATCGGAGGTGAATATAATATAACGAAAATAATTAGTCATATTAGTACAGTAAAATTAGACGTTATATGACAAGTTAGTGGAAAAACTCGGAAAATTTTGAAAATTTAGGGAGATGTTCATTTTGACGTTCCGAATAAAACTTTAGATTTTCCTGGTCATGATGGCTGTACTCGTAGTGGGTAGGGTGAGGTACAGTCAGAGAACTTATACCATAGAGAAGCGACAATATCGGCGGTACCTTTTATATTTTATGGCCCGGTTCTAATGACATTGACATGAGTGAAAGACAACCTCTTACACTGAGAGAACTGTAAAGTTTGATGTACACTGAAAGTAATTCAGTATAATATGTACTCAACACAATCTCTTACACTGAGAGAACTTTAAAGTTAGATGTACACTGAAAGTAATTCGGTATAATATGTTACTATACCACATATTAAATATAATTAAATAATAGTTGATGTTTTAAATACTACTAGTTCCTAAAAAATGGCTAAAAAAACTTAAAAAAAAATGTAAATAATATATTAAATATCAAATATTTACATTCACATATAATAGAATATATTGTATAGGTAGACGTTATCAAAACATATTTTAGAATCATATATTGTACATAATATTACAATTTATTCTGTTTTTAATATTTTTTTGATAATAATTCTAAAAATTAAACAAACACATGTTTTACAAAAAAGATTTTTATTTCTAATACACATAAATTCTATTGCTAAGTTGAATATACAGGGTAGTATAGTACGTATTATATGCTCATGATACAACACTTTTATATTTTGGAAAAGATTATGATGAAATAACTAGTAATATATTAAATATGACTTGAGGCAAATATCACTTTTGATTGCAGATTAATAAATTAATGCACTCAATTTTAGAAAATCGTCATTTATATTTATGTCTAAAAATCAAATTCCAAATTCAGTTCCATCCATTACATTTAATAATGATACAATTAAATATTCGCCATTAACAAAATTTTTAGGACTTCGCATTGATAAAAAATTGTCATAGAGTCATCATATTGATGCGTTACAGAAAAAAAAATTTCTCCTGTTATTGGAATTCTTTTTAGAATACGAACTTTTATATCTAGAAAATATTTAAAAAATACATATTATTGCCTCTTATATTCACACTTACAATATTTAACTTCTATTTGGGCCGCAGCCAATAATTCTGTTATGAAACCTTTAAAAACATTACAAAATAAGAAAGCTATAAAATGTATCTACAATCTTCCATACTTGGAACCTAAAATAGGGCATGTGCACGTGACGTCACAACTAACCTCAAAAACATATATTTCTTAAGATTACATGTATTACGTAGCTATTATTAAAATTTCTGCCTAGTTCCTGTACTTTCAACCAAAATCTAGTTCAATGTAATGTTTATGAAGTTTTGAATAGTTTGTCCCAATAAAATAAGACACTTTTTGCAAGTTAGAAATATAACCTATAATTAGGAATCTATTTTTATTAGACAATAATATTGAAAAATTATTTGCGTGAATTTTTAAATATTTGCTTGGAGCCAGTATGCGTATAGAAATGCGTGTAGAAACATTAAAAATAAGAATAAACTTAAAAAACTTAAAATTTGAGGTTATGTTAGTTATATGATGCGCATACCCTATTAGTTTATATAAAACAAATAATCTACTTGATATTGACTCGATATATATACACTAAAAATTATAAATGTGACAAAATTTTAACCTCTCTGTTTACTATTTTGTCGGTTTTAGTAGTTTTTAAATCCCGATTTGTGTATTTAACGGAATAAAAAATCTTCATTCTTATAAACAAATTTTTAACATATAGTTTTGGGAATTCTAAACATGGATGAATAAAATCTGTGTTGTGCATTATGTTAAATAACGTATTAGAAACTGCTCGTTAAGTACAAATTTCCTCAAATTGAGAATTAAATATATGTTCTAATTTGTAAATAAAATTAACAAATTCCTCTGGAGGTGATAGCAGGTTTCCGTAATACATTTTTCGGTGTTAAAAGCTTTGAAATAAACTAACAAGTTATTTATATTTAGTGTCTCGCATTGTTTCCCAAAAGATTTACAAATATCGCAAGAGTGTACTTCAAGGATTTTTTTCAAAAGATATCCGCAAACATAAGGAAAGCATTTTGCGTGGGTATATTTTCTTTTGTATAGCTGTAATCAGGAAGAACAAGGGCTTTAGGAGGTTTCTCTTCTTCCTCTTCATTAATCGTATCAGTTATGTTAGTAGATTTTATAGTCATTAATAATTCATCTAAATCATCCTTGCAATTCATGTGATCAGAATGAAAATAGTCTTGGCACAACAATTTACGGAATGCTCTTTGAAATTGTATTAGGGTCGGGTTTACATTATTTCCAATTTGTTGTCTCATACTTCCAAAAAAAATTTTCAATACATCCCCAAACCAGAGGTTATATCGGGCACATTTAAAGAACAATAAAAAAAAACATATTGCTCACCTTAATTTACTTTTTTTATATTAAAATAAGTTCCCTAAATATACTTCTATCAACGTGCTTAATCAGATTTAAATTACGCAGATTCGTTCTTGAAATATTTAAAAAAATCTTTAGAAATCACTAGATATATACCCGATTGACGGTAACTTTCAGGGCAAGGGATACACCACTGGTGCTCTGTTCTCTAACCCAGAGAATTAGACCAATGGTGGTTGGGTCGTCTTTGACGCAATGTAAACATGTGGAACTGACAACTAAACAACCCATTTGTCATATGCCGCGGTACACGCGGGAAGCCTTGCTGTCGCTTCTCTGTGGTATAAGTTCTCTGGTACAGTGCTCCAAAACGGTTTTTGATAGTAGCACAAGAACGCTTAGAGATAACAAAATGAAAATTTTCCCACAAATGTGCTCAGAATGTCACAAAATTTTAATTTTCTGAAAAATTCGTGTAATCAATGGAATTTACATTCAGGGAATGAATGAAAGATTCAGTTATATTATATAAATGATGCTTGTAGAATTATTTATTTAACCAACTGATCCTGAAAAGACAAGAAATCTCCAGGACCAGATGAAATCACAAATGAAATTCTAAAATTATTGGCAGTTATATTTCAGAACTAATAAGTTATCTAGTAAATCTGACAGTAAAAAATGGTATTTTATCATCAAAATTAAAATATGCTACTGTAAAACCATCCTTCAAGGAAGGTGATAAACATAAACCTATCAATTATCGACCAATTCTCTCATATCTGGTGTAGTTAAAGTTTTTGAAAAAGTCTTAAAAATTAGATTATTGAGCTATATGCAAAGAAATAAAATATTAATGCAATTTGGTTTCCAGCAAAGAAACAGTTTACCCAAGATGCCATCGCCAAACTTACAACCTTGCCGTATGAAGGTTTAGACAAGAAAATGGCATGCCTGGGTGTCTTCGTGGATCTAGCAGAGGCAGTTAACACAGTGAGTCACGGGCTTTTGCTGGATAAACTAGAACATTTAGGAATAAGAGTAAATATTTACAACATAATTAAAAGTTATTTATCGGATAGGAAACAGTGGAATTTGACGGTATTCTGAGTGACGTAGCGGTGGTAACATATGAAGTCCCCCAGGGTACTGTCCTAGGACCTGTATTGTTCTTGATATATATTAACCAATTACTTAGCTTAAACTTTTCTGGAATAATATTATCTCTTTCAGACGACATCGTTGTGGTGTACGTAGCAGATACCTGGAATGAGGTCTTCACTATAGCAAAAGATGACCTGAAAAAAATTTTCAATTAGTTTAAATCCAGTATGTTAACTGTGAATGTAGAAAAAACCAAAATTGGGCCTTTTACAACATCTGAGAAATACGTACCAGCTGAGGACAGTATAAAAACTGATAATGATATAAAGATAAATAATAAATCGATGAAATATCTAGGTATCTGTTGATTCTTTTTTGAGATGGGATCTTCATGTATGCTAGGTAGACAATAAACTTGGTCTAATATTCAGAATTAACCAATTCAAACATTTTCTCTCCGTTTCTCAGTTAAAAACCTTGTACCGAGCATTTGTCGAATCGATGCCACAGTATGGGATTATTGGATGGGGTAGTATAAGAAAAATACATTTAATGCCATTGCATATTTTGCAGAATCGATCATGTTTATACCGAATGTAAGATATTCGACGCACAGCTCCTTTTCTCTAAAACTACTATGGTCTTTATGTATTCAAAATGAAACCATATACAAGCAGTCAATCATAGATATGAAACGCGGAATAGAACAGCAGCTAATTTAATTCTACCCAGAGCTCAAAAGTCGATAGGATAAAGAAGCTTCATGCACACTGGTCCCAGAATACGAAATATACTACTTCATTTCTTGAGAAATATAAACTCAGTTAATCTATTTAAGAACAAATTAAATAAGTGGGTCCTTACCAGAAATAGATATGAAATTCATTTAATTACAGATCAATAATAATTATTTACCTACAATCTCTTTTATTAATTTTGCCTTTACTTAACTTTCCCATAGAAAAACAGTTCAATTAACGATGTTGTCTTTTTAAACACTTATTTTTATTATTGTTATATACAAGATGTTTCCTAAGTACGTTAAGAGAATTCGGGAGGTGATTACATAGCCAGTTTCAAGTATAAAGATTCTATTGAAGGTATGTTCTAAAACGCTTCGTAAGGAAGCTACAGCTCTATAGAGATGGCATACAAAAGATGATTTTCAGATAATATCTCATCAACAATTATTATTATTATAGTTATTTCCGCTAAATTTCCTTATATGACTGAACTATATTTCTAAGCAAGATGTGTCTAGAAAGGTGTGTTTTTATTTAATGTTTAGAATTTCAATATTTTGACGTATCCGTGGTTCTTGAATAACATCGTTCAGAAATAAATAAATAATAATAATTTATAGCTTCTAACATTGTATATAGCGAAATAATTTCTCATGTTTAAAACTAAATGTGTGTAATGTCAAAATAATTGATGCAAACAAAGCGGTTATAAATACAAACGCTCAAATTTATGTATGAACATATATTAAGATTTTTTATTCAAAATAGCGGTAATAAAAGTTGATGTGGATAATTTTATTTTCACATAATAAAAATAACGAAGCAACTGATCGTTCTACAATAAAAAAAAACAACTTCTTTACACGTTTTCATAATACGCTGTATGACACAGAAACTGCAATATTATTAAATGTTTTGTTAAATGAAGGAAGTTTAATAAAAAACTGCATTTATGAAAGGGAGACCACATTACTACATGTCACACTTAAAATAGATACAAGCCACAAGACATAGTCAATCCAAAGTCAAGGCTGTCCGGAAAAGGTCATTTGAAAAAATTCCATAAAATTCCAACCCACCGATATCGTCAGTGCTGGGTTGGGGCACAAACCTAGTAAACGGTAGACAGAGTGGCTAGCATATATACAAACCAATACGCTTTAGCCGACTTGTTAAATTTGAAGATAGCGATTTCAGATTTAGCACAGTTCTACAACTCGGTTAGGCACAGTTAGGCACAGTTAGGCACATCTCTTTTTTAAGGGCTGGCTCTAGGGGGGGGGGGGGGGGGGCGAAGCGGGCGGCAAATTCTTCAAATCCACAGTTACCAAAAAATATAAAAAAGCTAGGAAACAATTGTTTCACTAATATAGTAATAGTAATGTTAACTTTATATAAATAATTTGTTATTGTTAGTTTTCTTTTTGTACATAAAGTAGGTTACATGCATACATTGTGTTTCTTATATGTGATTTTATTTCTTGTCTAATTTCTGTGGTAGGGTATTTTTTTTAAGTTTCAATACGGTTAATTTTTTCAATTATTTTATTTTACCCTTTTAAATACAGTAATCATAAATATTGTCTAAATGTTGGTTGTGGCATTTTCTTAATTTTTCTCTATTTCTTATTGGGATGCTTTGCCACATGTATTTTCTTAACCAGTATTTTACTGGAAAATAACCTCTACGCCTGTGACTTTTACGTCAAAGGATCAGTTAGAGGGTGGTTTTTGACAAATAATGAATAAGAACAAAAATATAGAAATGGCGTAATCATATTGCTGAAAATCCAAAAAGTGCTATAAACCTTATAACTAAAAAAACAAACCATCAAGAATATTCAGTAGGTGACTCTTAAAATGTTAAAAAAAATAACGGACTGAAAAGATAGGGTCAGGCGGGGTAAAAATGAGACAGACAGGTAGCGGGGTAAAAAAAAGACAAGGTGATATCCAACCCAGATTGAAATAAATTAAACTTAATTTTTTATTCAATATTGTTTTGTACATTCAGAACTGTTTTATGTTATCCAATCAGGTCCTACGCCTACTGTTAATGCGGGAAAAAAATATTATTCAGTAAACTCTTTAAATCACTTTTTAAAAAATTTTTAACGCACCTTGGTACTTGTTTGGGGATTTTATAGTTTCTCTATTTGCATTGTCCGTATTTGGCAGACGTCAACTAGAAGTGTCATACGTCATACTTCACATTTTGTGATCAAGTTCATTAATCTGCTAGTTTTAAATAATCAAAAATTTGATTTTAACAAAAAAATTAAAAGCGGGTAAAAAAGAGACTAAAGAGACCAAATGGGCAGACTGAAGCAGGCACATTTCAGCTTCCTAATTTAGGAGAAGCTAGCCCTTCTGCAAGCAGTGCAAGCCCCTTCTTGTTTAGTAAAAAATCTGAATAAAGTACATTTAAAAGAAAAAACCCTTCTCTGTCTTATTTTTGCATTTCCATTTGCACGACGTCAATAAGAAAGGGAATAAATCACGTGTCTTTTATTTACCCTCCACTGCCTTTTTTTACCCCACTTAGAGGGTAAAAATGAGACACAGTTTATTTTTGTTTATCAATTAACGGTACTTTTTAGTAAAAAAATATAGTTTTTCCTGTCATTTTTACATATGATACCAATCTTTCATTAAATATGACCGATTCTAAGCAACCTAAAAATTGAAAGATGTCATTTTGTCTCATTTTTACCCCGCCTGACCCTAATGTTATTTATATAAGAGAGGGGCGGCAAAATAAAATTGTGTCCGGGGCGGTAAAATACCTGGAGCCAGCCCTGGTTCGGCCAAGGACCATACTGCCAACCGCAATTTGTTAAGTCAATTAAATTATTAAATTAATTTATTGCTTATACGACATACATTATGAGTAAGTGTGAGAAGATATCCTAACCTAATAACGAGAGGGAGAAAATATACATAGAAGATGACGAAAATGGATATAACAGGGTCATAAGCTTCTTAGTTCCTGACGTAAACCCGAAAAAGGCAAAAAGCCCAAAAGTTACCTAAACCGGAAAAACCACCCTCTTTTCCGATTTTCCAGTGCTAGGCATTTTTTTATCGGAAATTTTATTAACGAAAGTTGTTCAGAATTATCCAAAAACCCCAAATCCAAAATGTAATCAAAATTAAAAAATATTGAAATTTTGTTCAAAATATCGTCCGTAAGTCCGAAAATATCATTTAAATGGATTTTTTTGTTTAAAAAATTCCTGACAATTAAACCCAAACTGTCAGATAGTTGTCAAGTAATTAGTAGTCTTTTTTATATTTTTAAAATTTTTTTATTTTGATGAAATATTGGATATTGGGTTTTTGGACAATTCTTAACAACTTTCATAAATAAAATTTTCCGATAGAGAAATGCCTAACACGGAAAATCGAAAAAGGTGTATTTTTTTCGGTTTAGGGGTAGTGATGGAGGGTAGGTCCGAAAATATTGTCACCATCGTGTTTACCGCCCTCGAAAATGGGAGGGAGGTACATGTCTTGCGATCCAGTCGCAGAACTTTCGGGGTGAAAGCTTTACTTACCTCAAGAGACTATCTCGTCCTGGGGTCTGTCAGAACATCTTGAAATAGACACTGGTAGGGTAAATAAGATAATGAAAAACCTATGGTAACAAAGATAACCTACAGCTTAATTCCAGCCTCTTTTAAGAAACCTATAATATGCGTTTTTCCTAGATTCTATATATAGTCCATACCAAAGTTGAAAAAAAAGGGTTAAACCCCAAAAGTGCAAGTGTAGCGACCAAATATGGCTGTTTTTGAAGGCAGCCAACACGATGGTGAATGTCACGCGGTCTCTACCCCCCTCGAACTACCTCCCAAACGAAAAAAACCACCCCTTTTTCTCATTTCTCTTTGTCAGGCATGTAAGAACTTGTTGGATTGGGTTCTTTTGAGGAAAAAAAACCACCCCTATTTCTCATTTCTCTTTGTCAGGCATATAAGAACTTGTTGGATTGGGTGCTTTTGAGGAAACTTAACATGTCCTGTAAAACTTCCCGATCAGACATCCTAATGACCCCCCGGGGGTTGAAACCACCCCCTCCTTCAATACCGAAACATGCAGAAAACATCCAAACGTGCTGAAACTTGTTTTCTACACATTTAAAGGACGGGGAACACGATGCTGATATTATTTAGCCTCCCACCCCTAACCAACTACCCCTAAATGCACCCCTTTTCCCCATATTTTGGCCAGAATAATATGATATAATTTGTAAACGCCGAAGACTAAATTAATATTTGATAATACTATGAAGCACGCCTAGCATATGAATAAAAATCATGTATATAATATGAAAATAAATATATAATAAAAAAAGTCCACTATGCAAATACAGACTATATATACATGCGCATAATCTGTCCTATGAAACTCCTCTTAAGCTGCAATAAAAAAAATTCTGTCCCTAGGAAACCTGATCCAATGAGCGCTTGTGATCTGACTATAAGAAAAACCGATGGTTTTGGGCATGCAAAGGTAGTTTTTGATTACTAGGAGAGAAAGTGATGCTACGATCGTGTTCTCCACCCTTGAAAACGGGGGATATCTTCTCTAAAATCTTCTCTTTTAGGGACACTTCAGGATTGACGGAGGGGATGGTTTCGACCCCCGGGGTTGTTATGATGTCTGGTTGCTAAATTTTACAGGACATATTGAGTTTCCTAAAAAAAAAAACGATCCAACAAGTCCTCGCATGACTGATAACGAAAAATGGGGAAAAGGGGTGGTTTTATGCATTAGGGGGTAATTAGTACAGGTGGGAGGCTAAATAGTATCAGTATCGTATTTCCCTCAAGGGTCTAGTCTTGGCCCTCTTCTGTTTCTTCTGTTTATTAACGATTTAGATGACGTAATCGACTGTCCTGAACTTTTCTATGCTGATGATCTAAAAATATTTGCAATCATAACTGGCATTAATGACTGTAAGAAGTTGCAATGCGAACTGGATCATGTTCAATCCTGGTGCATAGATAATAAATTACATCTTAACATATCGAAATGTAAAATCATGAGCTTTACAAGTAAACAATTAACTTATGAATATGCTTACAATATCGATAATAAAACATTATCTCGATGTAATTCTTATAAAGACTTAGGTGTAACGTTTGATTGTAAGCTTTCTTTCAATAATCATATAGCTTTAAAAGTGTCTGAAGCTTTATGGATTCATTGTAAGGAATTGTAAAACATTTACCGATATTGAGGCATTAAAGGTCTTATATTTCACTTATGTCCGAACCAGGCTTGAGTATGCTGCTCTAATCTGGTATCCATATCATGATTGCCAAAAGATGACAATAGAACGGGTCCAAAGAAGATTTTTAAAATATTTGACATTTAAAACTGATGGTGTTTACTCCGAAGGAGGTATAAGTTATAACTTCTTATCTGACAGATTTAATATAATTAGCTTAGATATAAGAAGAACTTGTATATCATTAACATTTTTGTATAACATGTTACACAATATGATTGACTGTTCTGATTTACTTCGTGACATTAATTTTCATGTACCAAGAATCAACACCCGACAGAATCTAACATTTAGATTAAAATACCTAGAACGAATATTCTCTCCAAATCTGTACATGTTATGTGTGAAAATTTTAATAGTTTATATAATTTATGTGACATTCACCATTGTTCGCTTAGTAGAAGTGGCTATCGAGCATCTTGATGTTAGAAATCTGCATAATACTTTGTAACTTTTAAAAGATAAAATTACGAATTAGGTAGCATTTTGTAGGTAGTAAAATATAAGTTCTTTTAGTGTTATTGTGTATTCACTAACTCACATTGTCCTGTAAATGGATTTTCTGTTGGGCAATAAAGCTATTATTATTATTATTATTATTGTTATTCTGAAGACCCAGAAAATAATAGTAAAGTATTTTTAAAATGAATTATAAAGGAAATTCAATTTTAGTTTGGTAAAGATACATTAAACAATATAAAATTAAACAACAAATTGCTGCATTTGCTATTTATTTGGATGAGTACAAAGTTATATTTTGATTTCACAATTCAGGTCAAATAGTTTTTTAGCAATACTGCAAAGACTGCAGTATTGCAATTTTGGGTATTCCACGTTTGGGTTTCAAAGAAGGTGGTTGTGTTTAGGAGTGGCTAAGACATCTCCTCGAGATGAGTGATTTTAAAGTAATGTAAGTAAAAATATTTGTTAATTGGGATAAGGATTTAAGGACCTCTATATATTGTTTTTATGGATAAAATAAATGTTCTACTTTTTTAAACTCTTGTTTCATCTACCATAGCTACCCCCTTGTGCGTATATGACTTAGGGGAAGTGTATACGTAACATTATTATGTTTTTGCATGTTTCGGTGTTGAGGGAGGCAGTGGATTCAACCCCCGGGGTTCGTTAGGATATCTGCTTGCGAAATTTTACAGGACATATTGAGTTTCCTCAAAGAAAACCCGATCCAATACGTCCTCGCATGCCTGACAACGAAAAATGGGAAAAGGGGTGTTTTTTCGTTTGAGTTTGAGGGGGGTTTGAGGGGGGTAAAGACTATCACCATCGTATTGGCCAGCCTCGAAAATGCCATGTCTGGTCGCTACCCTGGCACTTTTGGGTTCTTTGCAACATTGGCATTAATAAGTCAATAAGTTGAGCATATGTGTTGAACGGAGCCAATATATTGCAATTTTTTGTAATATTGTTAACTAATGTAGTAGAGGCATTGAGATATTTCATACATCCGAAAAAAATATGGTCAAAGTCAGCTGTCGTGTTACATTTGGTGAGGTATAAATGCCAATTTTATGTAAGTGTGCGAAGTAACATGCGTGGCCAAATTTTAGACGTATGAGAGATGTTACATACTTTCTCGATACTTGAAGATTTTCATGCCAGAGCTTTTTTATTTCCTTTTCTTACTCCAAAACTATGGGCTTTAGTCACCACATCATATAAGGTTTTTTGTTTGTCTGGTGGCTGCCTATCACATTTTAATGACATAAAATTGAAAACACCCTGTATAAATAATTACTGTGGACAATTTCATCGGCTACGTCAAAAGTATATTATTTAATATTGCACTATGAATCAGTTTCCTGTTCACAACTTAATCGAGCCACGTCATTATGTTTAAAGGTAGCCGTGAGGTGTTAGCTATGTTAAACGTGCCATTAGACGCATCAGCCTTATGTCTACACAGGCGTTCAAGCAGTCGCACCTGAACCCACCCCAAGTGTTGTAATATGCAGAAACGTTTTAAGAATTTATGTTCCATCGTTGGCTTAACTTGAGGTTGAAGCTGTCAGACATTTTTCTCCCACAAGCGTAATTGTACCAGTCTAGGAATACATGTCAAAGAAAAACCAGGTATATTTCAGATAGAATTTTAATGTTTTCTTTACAATATCCAGATTTCATTATAATAGACTTGGCGGCGCACAGTGGGAAATTTTTCAATTTTTTTTAGACAAAAATCCGTCTACAATGCAATTATTAATGGATTTGAAAATTTTTTTTTAAATAATTGTTAGGTATCACGCGATGTTTGAGCACTGCCCAAATTTTAAAAACGTTCAACATAACCTCAAAAAATCCTATAAATATATGAAATTCGTGTATTTTACTTAGGTAAAAATGCGAATTTCTGTTTTTTAAAAGTTTTACTCAGAAAATATCCTTTACTACATGTTTTTTGGGTCGCTGTTAACAGGAAATTGATATAACACCCTTAAAATACCGAAAAACACCCCCAATAGGGATTTTTTTCGAAATATTCTTATTAAAAATGTAAAATAGTCTAGTAAAGTATATTTTTTATATGATAAATATAAAACCTTAGTTATTCAAATAATAATTCAGTAAACATTTACCCAAAAGGTTAATCAGTTGTTTCAACCCCAGTTCCGACAAAAAATATAGTTAACAATGGTTATTTTTTAGTTTTTACTTCAAAACGGGGTAAGAGAGTACATTATGACTATGAGAGTGTATCTCAACCCTCTTTAAGGGTGAAAACCACCCTTAAATGGCTGTAGAATTTGAAAATAGGTTTCGAAATTTTTTGAAATTTTAGAATCACGTCTTCTTCAATATTTTTACTAAAATCAGTCTCCGAACCTTGTTTTATAAATAAAAATTATTTTAAAGGTTAAATTAATCTAGGGTGACCAGATTTTTGTTAGGTGAATGCTGGACACTTCTGTGGGAGGAAAAAAAAATGATGAGCGGGGGCAGAAATCCGAAAAATCATTTCTTGATCTCAACATTTTTTAATGACCGAGGGGAAACATTTTTTGATGAGTGGGGGAGTATCCGAAAAAAAAATTTCCAAGCAAAACGTAATACTGTAACTTCACTATAACCTGAATGCAGGACTTTTGCTGGACACTTGTAAATGCTGGACAGTACTCCAAAATGCTGGACTTTCAAGCGAAATTCCGGACGTATGGTCACCCTGAATTAATCATTTCTTATATACTTTGACAATGTGAATAAACAACAATACAATGTGAGTAGAAACAAATTCTAAGTTCTTCAACGTTTTTAAGAATCTCGTAAGTTAGAGTAAAACTTTTAAGAAACAGAAATTCGCATTTTTACTTAAGTAAAATACACGAATTTCATATATTTGTAGGATTTTGAGGTTATGTTGAACGTTTTTAAAATTTGGGCAGTGCTCAAACATCGGGTGGTGATACTTAACAATTATTTTTAAAAACAAATTTTTCAAATCCATTAATAATTGCATTGTAGACGGATTTTTGTCTAAAAAAATTGAAAAATTTTCCATGTAAATTTGGTTTAAAAATGGGTGCATATATTTTATATACTTAAGAACCACGAGGTACCTTCCAGGCTAGGATTTAGCATTAACCTATGTTTTTTAGAGCTCCTATCATGCTATGGTTTCATTCATGCGTCTTATTAGTTAGGGTTTTATGCAGCCGCCGGACCGCCCAGTCTATAATATATTACGTGTATCAAATTCCAAGTCAAGATCATAAACGGATCCAGAATAATCGTGCGTACAAAAAAGTTACAAACGGAACGAGAGACAGACAGAATTTTTATTTGCTCAAAATTAATATCTCGACGTTTCATGACATCTTAATTGTAAAATGTATGACTTTACTCTAAGAAAGTGAATCCATAAATATCGCTATATAATACAAAATTTTTGGTAAAATGTTTTCTCGCTTGTCGTATTTTATTCGGTAGATTCTATGTAAAAACTGGATCATATAAAATCGAAATCTTCTTCAAGTTTCTGTGATTTGGTTATTTTATTGTTTGGATAAAATTTTAAAATATACGGTTAGTCAAAAACCAGTAAAGAAAGATTCCAGGGGGTACATATGGAGGGGTTTTGAAATAAGCTCGATGTTCTCAGCCTCCGCTAAGCTATGTATAGTATACTCACGGACCACCCACGGACCTACTAGTAAATGAAATTATCAAATAACAAAATGTTCATATCAAATTTACTGGACGTTTGATTTGTGTAGTTATGACATAACCATTAGGACTGACCATTCTGCATGAATTATTTTTGTCAATGAAAGCGAATGTTCAGTCATGTGGTTATGTCTAGACCTTCGTTACCGAGGGTCAAAAACTTTTTCCGGACCCCAATTCCTCATCAGTCCACCTCTGATTTTATGAACGCATTTGTATTAATATACGTTTTCCGTCTCTTTCTAACTTGATTATATGGAAACTTCTCCGTCAATTTCAAGTTGAAAATTACTTTCCAGATAAGAAGTTTATTTAAAATTGAGAAGATAAATTTGAAATCTATGTTTAGAAATGATATTCTTGTTTATTTTTCTTGAATGAAAAATTTGTTCGTTTCGTATTTTCTCAAAAGAAAACATTAATATTCCCTGGGAATTGTACGGAGGTTATTTGTTTGGGGTAACTTCAATTAAATGTCTTCCTTTCAATTTTCTATGTATTCGTTTTATTTTTTCTGCTAATATATCAAGGAAATATATAAATGCGACTTATATTAAGATAAAAAATAGCATATCGGAGGGAAAACGCCGTGAGGTTTCACTTCAAACAAGTCAAAACATACAAATTACGAATGAAACTTTTTAGAAAGAAACAAGAATATGACTTTATTCTCTAAACATTTGTTATAAAGTACAATATATAAAGAGGTGCACGCCATCACTGCAAATATTCTGATATCATAAAGTACCTACTTAGAATTAAATCGATGTGTTAATTCTATTTGCAGGGTGTTCCAACCAAGAGTAGACACCCTAATACTTTGGAGGTAAAAATTTTTTGAAAAATTGGTGAACACGTCGACCTTGTTTCCAAGGGGGGCATATTTTAATGTAATACTTTTTTACCTATCATCATCCCTACCTTACACAGCCTCAAAAAATTCCAGTGGGAAGGAGAAAGGCCTTTAAATTTTTTATACAGGACCATTAATAATGGGTCATAGTTTAAGGCTAGATTCTTTGGATCAAAATATGAGTAAATTGTTGCTGTGGAAGAAGATACAGGGTGTCAAAATTTTTTTTCTTTTTTTTTGCAACGTCTCAACTACCTCTTGACCGATCTTCTCCCAATTTGGTAAGGATACATTTTTTAAGCTAAAAAACAATAATTAATGTATCACATCACGCTCGCCCATGAGGGGCGCCTCATGAGCTATACCCGATGATGAATATTTTTTCTCTTTTTTTACGAAACGTTGTGGCACTTTTGACTAGAGAATCTCATGCAGGAGTCATTTCTACGTGAAAAAGGTACACTTGAGAGAACTCGATAATTCCAACCGTTTTCGAGAAAACTGCCGCAAAGATTTCAAGAATTATTTGAAAACAAATTCAATTTGAAAAGGACAAATGGTATTTATTGAAAAGTGTACTTTGGTGACCTCATGTATTGCCACAAGTTCCACATATTTATTGCAGTTGACGCGGCCAAGCTTGTAATTCGTAATTCAGCGCTCGGCGGGGCATTAGTCCGGAGACGCTGTTGGTTGCAGTCTGGTTTTTTACTCCTTATATATTTAAGGAAACGTATAGAGATATTTGACAAAAATATTTCACTAGTAAATATTCTGCCCTCTAAAAGCATACCTACTAACTGTGCCCATGTCAGGCCTCCTGTTGTTTCGATTGTAATGGACATCAGCCGCTAGATGGAGCCTGCCATTTTTGTTGCATGTCGTGGTCTTATAACCTAAGGTTAAGGAACAATTTTGGTTTTTAAAATATATACAAGGGTACTATAAAACTATTTATAAAATGCCTTGAAAAATCTATTTTACTGTAACAATATCCTTAATACCATCATAAAACGACTTGTAGACTAAAAGGGCCCACCTTTATGAAGGTTGTTAACGCCTTCTTAAATTCCATCATAAAACTCCTTAGTGAGGTATAGTGTCGCTCTTGAAAACCTTGTTCGGGCCATTTTAAAACCTTTCTTAAAACCTACTTTAAAGCTGTCTGAAGCTTTTTTATTAGCTTCCTACATTTCTAGAAAACACCTAGAAGGCTACCTTAAAACTGGTTTTTAAAACTCTTATAAGTCCATATTAGAACTGAGAAGCTATAAGAATGCCCAAGAAGGAATCCTAATAATTTTTTTATTGCATTTATTTTTTCTAAACTGATTTAAGTAAACACACCATCAGACTTATTAAAGATCAAATAGAATTTGAAATTTATAAAGCGTAGAGTGGCACTATAACCTCTTTAAGGCTGATTTAAAAGGTAATAAAAAGACATCAGGTATGACAAAACAATTAAAACCAGTGACAGTTTATCGTTAATACTACACCAGAAAGGCACAAAAAACAACGGCGTCTCAGAAGTAATAATGATTTTATTATCCATACAAAATTTGCATAGGCGCGTAATCAGCAAATTTAAAAAAAATAGGCTGCTTCTCGGTTCCCACAGTAATTTTCAGTCGTTTCTTGTAATTCTACCTTAATTTGCTAAAGAAAAAGGGATAATTATTAATAATTATAATTATGTGATTGGCCTTATTTTATATATTATATAACAAGGAAAACAGGGCCGGCCTACTAAAAACCTAATTGTCATTTTACGGTCCTCTCATTAAACTATGTATTCTAATAATGGTAATGACCTAGAACATTTACTCTAAATGAAGTCCTTTTAGTCTTTTTGTATACTATCACAAATAATCCCTTCCTTACACAAATGCAAATGCACTTGACGAAGATCATATGGACTTGATAAAAGCTGTAATAAAACGTTTGGGATTTAAAAGAACCGCCTCCAAGCCGAACCGCGTTGACATTTTATACAAAAAACTTAAAACTTAACCTCAAAATAATTTGAGTGTGACGCGCGCTTATATATTCAAATATATGTGTACACACATGCATCAACGACACTTCAGGCAGACATATTGTTTATTATTTTTATAATAAATGTTTTATTAGGTTTTAGAAAGTGTTTTATGGAATTAAAATTTGCCTTTTAGGTATATAGAGGCCTTTTTTCTTTGTAACGGTTTCACTACAACATTTGTCAAGGATGTTTTAAGAGTCCAGTTTTGTAATTGCCTTTAATAAGTACTAATAGGTATTGAAAATGTCTAGTTCTAAAAAGGAATCAAAATGCATTTATTGCAAATATATTAAAACCATAAAGAATAATTTAAAGCCCTTTTAAAGCTAAATGGAATTTAAGACGTTAATAAAACTAATTAGCTTTATGGAGAGTTTTATGTAAGTATGATAAATCCATTACAAATACATATTATCCTAGAAGCAAATTAGCTTTTTAATTAGGTCTTACAGAATGCTTTAAAACTTACCATATAAGAGCAAGTATACTTGAAGCCTAAAAGGAATTAACTACAACATCAATAAAGCACAAGACTATTTCCTAGCCCTGACAAACCTTTCTTAAAACCTCCTCAAGTCCAAATGACTTTTAAATTGTTCCCTGGGAAATCTAGTCATATACCAAGAGTGAACAAGTACCTCGTTCCAGCCATCTCAGACCTACCTTGCACTGACGAGAGCCAACAGCTCGAAACTGCAGTCTGTAAGTGGTGTGGAGTGGCTGGCACGAGAACTCCTTTGAGTAGGAATAAGTCTTTCGGCTGGTGTCTGTACAATCGAAACTTTAGCGTTTTGTGGCAATACATAGTTATTGCACTTAACGCGGCCAGGCTTGTAATTCGTAACTCAGTGCTCGGCGAGGCACTAGTCCGGAGAATAGCTAATGGTTGCAGTCTGGTTTTTTATTCCTTATCTATTTAAGAAAACGTATAGAAGAGTTTGACAAAAATATTTCACTAGTAAACTACCTAGTATTCCTCGTAAGAATAAAAACATTGCTCAACTAAATATCTTTTAACAAGTCCTTGTATTATGTAAAATTGCTCTCTTGTATAGCTTGTGGGAGATGGTTAATGTTATATAATGTAATTCCACTAATGAAGGGACCTTTTTTTTTCTGCTCTAATCTATGAGTGGATACAAAGATGTTATTTGCGGAGCGAGTGTTGTATTTATTAATATCACCACACTTTAAGAGATTGTTAATATTTTTTCTCACAAAACATACAGACTGCAA
Source organism: Rutpela maculata (assembly GCA_936432065.2). Taxonomy (NCBI): domain Eukaryota; kingdom Metazoa; phylum Arthropoda; class Insecta; order Coleoptera; family Cerambycidae; genus Rutpela; species Rutpela maculata. The sequence continues at coordinate 164,766,627 of OW386289.2, read as the reverse complement.
AATGTATATTGCCTGGAATAATTTCTACAGGATATGTTGTATGTAAGTTTAAACATGCTTTTGACTATCCTTTTCTGCAAAATGAACACATTTTTTATTGTTGAGCTGTTTCCCCAGCATAATATGCAATATTTCAAGGTCGAGTAAACAACCGTAATAAAATGTTTTCATGGTGTCAGTGTCAACAGAGTCGCATTTGGAGTAGTGCAAAGTTTAGACTAGCTAATTTGTTTGTTAAATTATCGATATGGTTTCCCATGACATACTATTATCCATCTGTATGCCTAAGAATTTAACACCATTATTTTGGTGGAGGTTATGACTACCTCTAAATAGGAGACCAAAAATCCAACCTTGTACCAAACATTAAACATTAAATCTATATTATCGATTACGAATCAAAGAGTGTATACAAATATTCTTGAGGTAGCTTTCACTTAAATAATATTTTTTAAAGGATTTCGCGAACAGCAGAAAGAATAATGTAGCTTTTACTTTATGGAACGCTTTTGTTTCGAATAGCATAAAAAATGACTCATGAAACAAAGAAGCGAAAAATAAAACAGTGGAATAAAAGAAATTGGAAAGATTTGCAATTTAAAAGGAAACGCAAGTTTTATATAAACTCAAACAATCAACATATATGAATCCTAGGTGATCACGATTGTATATTTGAAGAGACAACAATCGGGAGTTGCAGTTGTAGGTACTTGAGAGAAGGAAAAAATCGAAAATGAATTTAAACAAAATACTACGGGCAATACAACCACTGTTTGCCAGAGATTTTGTAAGAGAGAGGGCTATGTACTTTGAGATAGCAAACCCAGAAACAATTTTCTGAAATGCATTTTTTTCCTACTCTTAATCAAGAATCTGATACTCTTCTCTTTATAACAATAATAATCAGTATTATAATGGTTACTATCGGCACGTAAAAAACTCAGTTCAGGAAACCCATAATTACAAGATATACTGGCATTATTAACAGGATTGTTCATAATTTCATTAGTTTGGTGTTGAATCATGGCAAATGTGGCGTAAAAATAGTCCTCTTAACAATTAGCTCTAGAACTTGCTACTTCCCTAGTTTCCTACATCTTCCTTTAAGCCTCTTTTGTTACGAGCTTCCTGGACAGTCCACCGAAAAGTGAATAAAAGTATATTTTTTTGCTATTTCCTAGTTTCATTATTAGAGCATGGTATTTAATTATATGCAAAATTTATGATAAAAACTGTATATAGTTGTATTCCTTATAGCAGTGAAAAGTATCTGAAACTATTTTAAAGATTATACCATTTATTATTCTTTAAATATTTATAATAAACCGAAAACAAAAGCATATTTCCCATTCACTCTACAAAATCGTATCTTTAAGAAACGTTTTTCTGGTGAACTGGTGGTATTATTTACACAGTACGGCAGAAAAAATTTCATATCATTGTGTTAGTGAACGAATTATGAACAACTTTTAAAATGTCCGTCTCTCTGTCCGTCCGTCTCTCTGCCCGTCCTTCTGTCCGTCTGTCCGTCTGTCCGTCCGTCACATTTCTTGTAAGCACGATAACTTAAGAAAGGAAAGTCCGATTGTATTTAAATCTGGAAAGTAAGTTAGTGTTAGCTAGAGGAAGAACCCTATTATTTTTGAAGAAGATCAATCTATAAATAAGAAAGTTATTAATCATTTAATTAAAAAAAAAATATATGTTTTCTTAATTTTTGCCGCTTGTACTTGAATAGAAATCTTGCGAAATGTTATCTCTATAATATATTTTTTTTTGTTTATACATTTTACTAATATATATATTATAGGATCGTTGCCACGACATAACCCCACTAGCGGACTACGCCCAAAAATATCTCAAAAATTCTATCAATTCAAACTGGGCGATAGTCCGCTAACCCGCAACATAACCCGAATCAGACAGCATAATTCAATCCTTTTCGATATTCGACACACTCTACCATACCAGGCGTTGCTTATTTTCCGGCAACCCTTCCCTAACCATACTTTCCCATACCATAATCTATAATTCCCCCACCTTTGATCTTTACCTCAACTAAACTAACTTTTCTCTATCCTTTCTCTAATTATTTAATTTTGTTCTTGTTTGTCTTTTTTGTTCTCTTTTGATGTTAAAATCCCCTTTAGGCCGAAAAATTCCTGCAAATCTGAACATTTTATTTTCCTGGCGGCAGGTCCATGGTCCATGGTCCAGGTCCTGGACCACCAGGGTGGAATTGTTTCGAACGGGTTTTTTCGTTGAGTTTTGTTTTCCCGTGCAGACAATCCAAATTTATTAGTGCGTGTGTGCAACAATTAATTTTAAGAACTCTTATTTTAATTATTTTTAAGTATCTTTGTATATTATATCTAAATTGTCTATTGTTGGATGTTTCTTTTTTATTTTTTTTTTTCATATATATTTTTTTTACAATAAAGTTGGTATCATAAAATTTAGGATGTTCAAAAACTAACATTAATCACAAGAAAACTGCGAAGAGTATCCTATAGAATGTGTAACAATTATATAAAAAGCTCAGTAAATTGGCGAATAGTACCAACCCAATTGTGTACACAATAATTTGATTCCAGACTGTCAAAAACACTGAAAAGGCAAACACAATTATAAGTAAGTAATTTAGAGGTCCGTTTCTCTATGACGTACCCGGTATATACTCTCTTTGATAACAAAACTCTGTGAAATTTCATGTACTAAACATGAAATTAACTCTTTTATGAGCTAAATTTGACGTAAACCTAAAGGGCTCTTTCCCTTTATAAATCTTTTGTAGTATTATTTGTATTCTTGTGTGGTTTGAAGTGAACGTTTTAAACTTCGTCTCTCTTTGTTTCTGAGGGAAAGTTAACTAAAACAAATCACTCGCGCAAGTTAGTTGTTTGTAAAGTTAGAAACAGAAGACGTGGGTTTTGTACAAAGTCCAGTGGCTCTCTGTGAGAAAACGCTGTAAACACCATCAACGAAAGTCCAATAACAAAAACGGGTCTAAATTAATAATAATGATGATAATAATAGTAAACATAGACTAGGCTAACCCCGACTTTAGAATCGACGGGGTGGGGATGTTAGAGAAAACATCCCATGAATTATTGGCAGGCTTTTTAATTTGGTACTAGCAGAAACATTTTCAAGAAATTCATAGCTGATTCTACGAAGGCGTAGAAGGGCCACTGGTTATTGTTTTATTCTGAATTTAATCTCGGAATTCCGACTTTAATCCCGGAATTTCGAGATAAAAGTAGGAATTGTGATTTCATTTGAAATACTTGGATAGGAAATCTGGATGTGGCAGCGGTTCTTGAATATGTCAATAACAATAAAATAACTTCTTTCCCTCACCTACATACTAACAAAATTGCACTGAAAATTAATTTGCGGTATTAAATTTCTAGTTTAGTTTCTCCTAGACGAAACATAGTTAATATAATGATGTAGAGAATTAAATTTTCTATAACTCGTCTAGTTTTAATCTTTTTTTAAGTAAATATCCAAATCCATATGGAAACAAACATTATCGTTCCTATTAGTTTAACAATTAAGTAAATTTAGTTTATTTCTTGAATCACTGTACCCTGGTTAATCCGACTGTATAACGGGGTTATTCAAATTTTATTCAAAAAATTATTTGGGAATATACAGGGTGGTCCCGCGAACCTTAAAACTCCATTTAACTTAATTATTTTTGAAGTTATGTAAAAAAGTTCAAAAACAGAAGGGTAGAAAATGACATGTATTTTCGAAAACTCATACCAGAAAAACAACTGCATCTCATTTTGTATATATGAGGTTCACTTGAAGAAGTTTTTTGTAATTTAACGCATATTAATGTATGATTTTATAAATTTTATAAATGCGTGTCGAATTGTTCCGTAGATGTTTGCACAACCTGGCTACCGATGTTAAAAGAAAAACTTAACAAACTGAACATTGTTTAAAATAGGACTATCAACTAGATATATCAACAGTTCTGTGTAAGCAGTAAGTATCGATGGATACTGAATATAACAGATATATTCTTAAAGCTGTGTATTTAATATACCCAGCACACAAACACTTTCATAATAAGCTTTCAATATATAATTGTATCATTTTGTAGATGTCACAGACATTGTTTAGAAGAAAATACACGTGAAAAAGGATCCTAACAAGAAACACAGAAAAATTAAGAAAATGTCACAATCAACATTTAGACAATACTTTTCCAGTTGATAAAATTAGAAAACGCAAAATGGACACCCTTTAGAAAATCTCGACTTTTCAAACCGAACGAAATACAATTTTAGTCTCAAAAGTATATACATATCTCTTCAAATAACGGAGTTATGTGGCATGGGCAATAATAATAATTTATCTACAAAGCCTGCAGTGAATAATATAGAAAATCCTTTAAATGTAAACAAACCAAGTAATTCCGGCATAACTAACAAGGAGCTGGCAAGCGAAATTTTGCGAGTGCAAAGTCAATTGAAATATAATGAATACATTAATATGTCTGACAACACGGATAATTCCCCCTCGGGACCTCCATCATCAAAACAAAAAAAAGACGAATGGCAACAAGCTGTCAAAAAAAGACGCGGTAGAAGATCAGCTATCACAGGAAGTAATACGGAGACTCAATCTGTACGAGGTGTACCAAGGCTAGTAAACTTACATGTGTACAGGGTTAATACACAAACTACGGCAGATATTTGACATGTTTATTAAAGCCTAATTTTCCTGAAGTAACTTGTGAAGCTATAAAACCAAAGCACCCTGATCTGTATTCGTCCTTTAAAGTACAAATTTTTGAAGACAATTTTAATAAGGCTATGAACCCTAAAGTTTGGCCTTATGGTGCCTGTGTCCAGCGTTTTTTAGTGATACCCGAAAAGAAAAACAATCAAACATCATAACATTTGACCCCAATATACTTTTACTTAATTCACAAAGTATGAACAGTGATAAACTTGACATTTTGTATTCAGATATTTGTGACTACAAAAATTTTAATTTTTTGTGTTTTACCGAAACATGGGAAACATCTGATTCCATAAACTCTCTACACGTAAGTGGGTATGCATTGATTAGTGATTATTGCTGATCGTTTTTTAAGGGTGGAGGTGTCGCAATATGGGCAAAAAATAGCCTGGACGTGAGAAATATTGACTTAAAACAGTATTGTACTGAGAAACATTTTGAAGCCTGTGCTCTATGTTGGAAAGAAAATAAGACCACTTCTATTATTGTTAACTGTTATAGGTCTCACTGTGGCGATTTAAATTTGTTTTTAAATAGAATTACTGATGTATCAAATTAAATTTTAACGTAATTGTGTGTGGAGATTTTAATATTAACTCCAGGCCTGTAGCTAGGGGGGGCCAGGACGGGCAATGACCGTCCTGGAATAAGTTTCGCCCGACCTACGGTGATCGTGATGGGGGTAATTTTTACTGCCTTTTTAATATTTTGAAAGAGATTGGGTACATTTTTTTTAATTGTTTCGGATTTTGGATTTCTCCCCCCCGCTCATCAAAAAATTTTTTTTAATTTCCCCCCCCCCGCTCGTCAAAAAATTTTTCGGGACTTTTTTTTACGGGCCCGCCCTGAAAGCACTTTCTAGCTACGGGCCTGATTGACTCATATAGTGTTTCAAAAGATTTTATAACTTTGTGTAATGTTCTGTCCTGTTTTAATTTGAGTAGCGTTGTAAAGTGGCCTACCCGAGTGACAGATACCACCTTAAGCACAATTGATCATATTTTTGTTAATTATAGAAACGAAGAAGTGTGTTGTGTATTTGATAATATTATTTCGGATCACCGAACTATTCTTTTTGAACTTAACTTTGAAAATCGTAAAATAAATGCAAATAATACGACATTTGTTAAAAGAAGCTACAATGTAAACTCAATTGCTAATTTTGAACTAGCAATTCAAAATGAAACTTGGGGAAATCTTTATAATATTTCTGATATTCATGATGCATTCTCATATTTTAATGATATCCTTTTATATTATCTTAATTTGCATTTTCCTCTGAAAAAATTTTATATCAATACATCTCTCAAAAAAAAATGGGTAAATACTGAGGTGATAGAGTCCAGTGTAAATTTGAAAAATCTTTTTGTTCTAAAGACAATGTGTTCTAATATGTCCGAAATTTATAATAATGCAAAAAAGAACCACAAATTGTTGATAAGGAGAACTAAAAAATCTTATTATCAAAATAAAATTACAGAATCTGACAACCCTGCACGGTCTGCTTGGGATGTTATAGCGGAAATATCAAATAAAAATAAACACTTTAATAACACTAATATAAACGATGAAGGCGTGGTTCATGACGATCTCAAAATAGTTGCTTCACTTTTTAATAATTTCTTTCTACAAGCCCCAGAGAACATAGTCAAGCAAATCCAGAAGCTAAGTAATAATGTGCATATCCCTACTCTAGCTAATTTGTCTTAGTCGTTGTTCTTAAAACCGTTTACTACTGATGAAATGTTACATTTATTAACAAACAAATTCAAGGCCAAAAAATCATCTGGTCCTGATGATATTCCCTGTTTTCTGATAAAAAAAGTGGCAAATTTTATCCTTCGACCACTCACTTATATAATAAATTTATCATTCGAATCGGGGACATTTCCAAATAGTTTGAAAACTGGAAAAGTGGTACCCATTTTTAAGAAGAAGGATAGAGACATTTTGGAAAATTATAGGCCTGTAACTGTGCTTTTTGGTCTCTCTAAAATATTTGAATACTGTTATTTGGATAGATTACTAAATTTCTTAGAGACTTACAAAATAATTACAGAGAATCAACATGGCTTTACTAGTGGTATGTCAACCAATACGGCTATACATTCATTTTTATATAAAATATTAGAATTTGTCGACGCAGGAGAATCCCCAGTTGGGATATTTTGTGATCTAAGCAGGGCATTCGTCTGTGTTAATCATGATTTACTAAAATCTAAACTGTTTGCCTATGGAATAAGGGGTCTTGCATTAAGTTTTGTTAGCACATTTCTGGAAGGAAGAAATCAGTATGTTAGTTTACGACATAAAACGCAAAATTCAGTTTACAGAGTTGATTCTGAATATTTAGAACTAAATATGGGTGTTCCACAGAAATCCGTATTGGGCCCTGTTTTGTTTTTATTATATATTAACGATATAGACTAATCTAATCCTAGGGACAATCTTTTGGAAGATAATTCTAATAATTTATTGACTAATTTGAATAATTGGTTTTCTTAAAATTCTCTATATTTCAATGCAGAAAAAACTCACCTAATTAGATTTCACACCAGGCAAAAGAAATGTAATAGTTTAAATATTGATATAAATGGTATCAAAGTCGAGAATGAGGAAAGTATAAAGTTTTTAGGCATACACCTGGATGAAACTTTAAACTGGAAACATCACTGTGAAGTCCTGATATCTAAAATATCATCAATAACTTATTTGTTCAGAAATATCAGATCGTTTCTCAATAAAGAACAATTAATTAATTTATATTTTGCTCAAGTTGATACACGCTTGAGGTATGGTGTCTGTTTCTGGGGACAATCCACCCTTGCAACAAATGTTTTTATTGCGCAAAAACGTATTTTGCGATGTATCGCTGGTGTACCGGCCACTCACACTTATAAAGGTATTTTTAAAGAATTTGGAATTTTTAGCTTGCCATGTTTGTATATTTTCGAAATTTGTATGCATGTTTTTAAAAATAGGAATAAGTTTGTTTTAAACAGTGAATACCACAATGTCGATACTAGACAGAAAAATGACTTCCATGTGCCTTATGCCAGACTTAAAATTACTTGTGAATCTCCCAGGTCAATGGGACCTAAAATATTCAACCGCTTACCGGATGAAATAAAGTTTAGCGAGACAATGTACGCATTTAGAGGGAAATTAAAAATGTTTTTATTAGATAAGTGTTACTATTCAGTAGCAGAATTCTTTCGATCTTAATGTATATTTTATATCATATGTATACATAAGATTTGTGTGACTATTCCTATACGATATTCTGTATTGTCAAAAAAGAAAATAAATTATTATTATTATTATTATTATTTCTATTGAAACTGTTATATTAAGCCATTTTGAACTTACAGAAATATAATGCAAAAATACATTAAACATTTTTTTTGCCTGAGCATTATTATTAAGCAAAGTATCCTCGAGAACCCTGATGAAACGGACGACTTGTATAATATAATTAACAAATACCTACCGAGTATAGATTGATAAGAATTTCAATTTGTGTTATAAGAACTTTCCGTTGTAATCAAATGTGTACGTTAATTAATTAAAATACGCCTACGATGTCAAATATGAAACGTAAAAAAAGGCCATCAGTTATTAGTATACATACACTTCCATAAAGGACATGTAATAACATTAATGACGATGATTTTATGTCACCGATTGAATAGTACAGGAATCGTACCAAATTACGGTGTATTAATAATTAATAATGCAATGTAATATGATTCCATGATGTTTGGTCTAATAAAATCGAAATCCGAAAACTATTTGAAGGAAAATAATATTTGATTATATAGATTTACGGACAATCCTTTTACGCACCTACAGCTACGCAAAAAATATGATACCACCTACAGAAAGTAACTGACTATTACAGGGATTGGAAACTTAAAACAAACGAAGGCAAAACATTTTTATATCTTTTATTTTAACGCCTCATTTATAGTCGGAGAGCCGGCCGTCGAATATCCTATGAATAAGATACATGAAAAACTTTGTGTGAGTGATTGGTACTAAGATTGCGATTAGTACAACTAGAAAGATTATACTTTAATTTAAAAAAAAGTCATCGATGTATCCAACGACTGAAGAAAACACAAAAATATTTTTTTTTGATCGGGGCTGCCTGGTATCTCACAATAATCCATTATATACCTAAAAACCAACATTTTGACGTAAATTTTATTCATGTATTTCATGGATTAAGAAAACATTAAAAATCGTAACCGGAAGTGAGGTCAAAATTCCATGACGCATGCAAAATTAGCTTGTATAAAAGGTAGGTGACTCCCCCTTTAGGTCTGTGGTAGTATTAATCACTCACACAAAGTTTTTCATATATCTTATTTATAGTTTATTTGACGGCCGGCTCTCCCACTATTATATTAATGTCCTAGCGGAGTTTCGCCATGCTATTCCACCACTCAACTATGAGACACAAAGAGACAACACAACAACCATTTCCTATGACATTGCCCTCTACCGCAGCTGAGACTCGAACTCAGACGAAATAACAGACTAGCCATGTTGCCTTACTCAACAGCGGGCGTTACAGTCTCGGTAACTCATTAAAAACACCACTAAACATCTATACCCTAACCAGGATTCGAACCCGAGACTCCCTGGTCTCAAGTCAAAATCCCCCATACACGCTCAAACATGCTGCGTGAGCAAGTTGGTGGCTAGCTCGGCCAACATGCTTGAATGTGTGTGGGTTGTACGAGCCTAGTTGACGGTTGGAATATTCTGCTCGATGTTCCATACCAATACAAGCCCAGCGACGTACGTGGATGGTAGATAGCCGAGCATGTTGGCAGAGCCGTTGTTTTATCTGTGTCGTTGAGTAATGTGCTTCGTCCGTCTCTATTTGATGTAGTAACATTTCATTCTCGTAATGTAATTTAGTGATAAAATATACAGTGTGTCCCAGGATATATGTAACAAAAATTTTGGAATTTTGGAATGGTATTTGGGGATTGAGTCCTGCTTGTTGTAAAACTAAAGTATACCAAAAATGACTTGATTTGGTGTTCTACAGGGTGTTTTATAAGCAAAGTTTTAAAAATCACCACTAATAAAGTACCTTTATTTTTCAAAATATGAAAAAATTCCACTAAGAAAAGTTATTTAGAATGCAATTTTATACCTCTGTACCAACGTTCAGGAATATAAAATTATTTTTTTAAAACTTCCCATTTTCTCAATAAATTAGAATTTTATTTTGAACCATTCAATTAAAACTGCATAGAAATTATTTTTTGTGAATTAATATTTAAAGTTATGTAGAAGCTAAAAGTAGGCTATGAGAAAAGCAGTGGATACACGTTTATCATTTATTATTGACATATCTGTCAAACGTAGTCAAATATTATCCTTAATTTCTGTTTCAAATTAACGAACCAAGCATAAAAAATTAAGTGAAAATGGTACTCACAGTGCGTGAAAAAATTTATATTGTGCAGTGCTACGGAATTGGCGGTGAAAACTCGCTAATAGAAGTGGTAAACCAATTTAATTTGAAATTTCCAAACACTGCTTTGTCACGTACTCAGGCTATGAGAATAATTAAAAAGTTTCTGGCTACTAGTAGTGTTCTTAACATGAAAAGAAAAATAAAAGCATATGATGAAGACAATGTTGGGGCTACTATAGCTCATGCTTCTGTTATAGAAAATCCTAGGTTACCACTAAGAGAGAGATCAGCTCTTATTAATATTAGCAAGTCTGAACTCCAAAGAATTTACAAGGCAAATAAAATTGGGACATATAAAGCAAATTATAAACATACGCTTGAAGAGGGAGATGACGGCCGTAGGTTGGATTTTTGTTTGACCATTGGAGAAAAAATCATGGAAGAGAGATTTTTTCGTCATTTCATAATTTTCTCAGATGAATCCACATTCACAACCAATGGTGTTGTTTCATCTCAGAATTGTCGGTTTTGGGCTTCTGAGAATCCAAATTTTAGAATTCATTGAAGAAGACAATATTATAAAAAAATGAATGGGTGGTGTGCCGTTTCTTATTACGTTGGAGTTATTGGACCTTATTTCATTGAGGGAAGGTTAAACCAGCACACTTATTTACAGCTTCTTGAAAGATTTTCTGAAGAACATTTAAATATTTTAAGAGATATGCCTTTAGTTCATTTTCAACATGATGGTTGCCCTGGCCACTCCCCAGAAATGGTTAATCGGTGGTTGAATTTAAATTTTGGAGAAAATTGGATTGTCAGGAATGGACCGATCAAGTGGCCGGCGAGATCCCCAATATCAATATTGGATTTCTTTTTATGGGGTCGCCTCAAGCAGTTGGTTTACGCTGAACCACATCCTAACGATGTAGCAGTATTGAAGCAGTGAATTACAAATGCCGTAAACTCCATACCGTTAGATCATATTCGAAACAGTTTTAAGGAGTTCAGGCGAAAGATCGAAATGTATGTGGATGTGGGTGGTAGCTATGTCGAATAATAAAAAAAATTGTAAACATTGTTTTGTATTGGTCAATAATCAATTTGTTTGTGAATCTGTTATGTTTTTGACATTTATTACTTGTTATAATTTTTAAACCTCATTAATCTTCTGTTAGTAATTGTTTCTTGTTTTACAATTAGTTCGATTAACATTATACCTTCTTACATCTTGTATATTCAATTTTTTATTTACCAATAGCCTACTTTTTGAGATGATTAACATTTGCTCCTACACAACTTTAAATATGAATTCAACTCTTAATTCGCAAAAAATGGGAAGTTTCAAAAAAATAATTTTATATTCCTGAAATTTGGTATAGAGGTATAAAATTGCATTATAAATAACTTTTCTTAGTGGAATTTTTTCATATTTTGAAAAATAAAGGTACTTTATTAGTGATGATTTTTACAACTTTGCTTATAAAACATTCTGTAGAACACAAAATCGAGTCATTTTTGGTATACTTTAGTTTTACAACAAGCAGGACTCAATCCCCAAATACCATTCCAAGATTCCAAAATTCTTGGCCCATTACACCTCTTGTTACATCTACCCTGGGACACACTGTATATAAAATATAAAAAATATATAAAATATCTTTTGATTGATTGATTGAAACATATTATCCAATAGTTTAAAAGAAAATACATGTGATTATATTAAATTATTTCGTAATTTGTCGTTTAATAAAGACTTCTAAGAAATACAGACTTTTGTTGGTGAACTTTAACAATTCATTATATACGCAGCAGGGCTTCAAGTTTATTCGAGATTATGCTACAATTCTCGCCCTGAGGCCGTTTGCAGTTATACTTTTTCAGCTTAATGTTGGAGAGTCTGCATAACTAGATATGCAGAGTACTGCAGTAGTCGTATCGCAAAACGTAGGTGAAGGAAAACATCGTTTTACTGAAGTAGTACAGTAACGAGATATTTTAATTTAGAAATATTGTTAAATGGATTAAATTTCGTTTTTTATAGTTTAATAATAAATATAAGTAAAAGAAACGTTCCTGTATTATGTGTGGGCTTGTCACTTTGTAGGGGAATGGATGCCACTCATTTTTAGGAGGTGATACCTAAAAAAATAACCATTGGAAATGAAAGAATTATTATTATATTATTATTTACATAAATTTACATAAATTGACAGTTTTTAATTTTTTGTAGCACTAAGGAACTAGTTCGATCAGCAGGATACAAAATATTAATGATAAGGCCAATACTTAAATAAACATTTTAAGTTAACTCGTACTAAATTTTATATATATCCAATTACTGAATCTATGAACCTATAAACCCTAAACACCAAAGGGGTGTAATTACGTACATTAGAGCGTAAGGGAAATAGTATATTATTCAACGAGCGTGAAATAATGGCTATTACTCAAGAGGATAACATTTACGGCATAAGCCAAAGGCGAGTGTCTAATTCATCTGAGCGAGTAATAGCTGTTATACGCGAGTGGAATACTTTACTTTTTCTACGGCTACTCATCGTTTGAAATTATTTTTGCACAACAAAGGATGTCTACTTTCTCGGCGCAATTTCAGATCCCAAAACACGCTATTCTACTATTTCAGTCTGTTGCTAAGTAACTATCAGAAAACAGTCCGGGAAAGTTACGTTTTCTGAAATCGATCGTTAATTTCTACATTTTCGGCGCGATTTCAGATCGAAAAATGCACAATTCCAGTATTTTAGTCCATTGCTAAGAAACTATCAGAAAACAGACCGGAAAAGATCCATTACCAAGCAACGATCAACAAAACCGTACGGGAATATTACTTCCCGGCCTAGGCCGGGAAAGTAACATTCCCGTACGGTTTCTTATGTATATTTTAGACAGTAAATAAATACAAGCAGACAAACCAATTCACATTAAAATTGTATTTATTAGTAAGCAATTAGATTGTAATGAAGAAATGTTATGCATTAATACAAATTCCTTAATTTATAATAATATTGATTGTGATTTTAGAAAAAATAGTATGTGTACGTCAGTGTGAAAGCATATTCCCGGACTTCGATGCTTGATGCGTCGTCGTCCGGGAATGTATTACTTTCACACCTGAATACACAATATACTATTCCCGGACTGTTTTTTATAAGTATATAAAAGTTACTTTCCTGGCGTATGCCGGAAAAGTAACTTTCCCGGGCTATTTTTTATGTATATTTAATAAATAATATATATTTTTTTATTTTCATATATTTGTAATAATATTGATTGCGATTTCAGAAAAAATAGTGTGTGCACCTCGTAGTAAAAGCACATTCCCAGACTTCAATGCAATTTTCATCGTGGTCCGGGAATGTATTGCTTTTATTACTAGATACACAATGTACTACTGTGTTTCTAAAAAAAAGAAGTACATTAGGGTACTCGCTGCCTGTAAATAATTATTGAGTCATACCTTAAAAACATTACCCACCAAACGCCATGCTTTTTCTTAAATGCTTCTCCTTTTGCGTTCTTAAAATACGGTTTGGTTAAATTTTGCCCAACGATTGTTCCGTTTTTCTATATTTTCGTACTTCCGGGGAAAATTCCTGCTAAAATCTCTAGCTTCGACATCACTAGGTTAAATCTCTGTCTAGTCTAGTCCTCTCTCTAGTGTTGCTGTATCTTTCTGTATGATCGTTTGTCTGGTGTTCTCTATGCCTGTATGTTCGAACGTCGTATGTCCGTATTGTTGTACATCTATGTCTGCATGTCTGTATTGAGTCGTCTAGAATCAAAACTCACATTCTCCAAAATCGCGAATTTTTACGTAAAAGTGCCATCTATCAACGCTGCCTGAACTTTATAACGCCATATATTTATTAAAGTCAAAACTGCCATTATCCCTGCGTAAAAAATTTACAAAGATTGATGTTGGAGTCAAAACTCACATTATCGTTTGGAGAATGTTAGTTTTGAAACAAACAAACAACAAATTTAACTTTAATCAGTTTTACAAACAATTGTTTGTAAACAATTACTTCAAAATAAAGCCATTTATTTGCACTGATTCTTTTATTACCTTTTACAGCTTAAAACTTATTTCAACATTTTTCAGTTACCGAAGTGGGGTAAGGTAACCTTGCTTCTGTCTTAATCTGCTATAGAATAGATGATAGTCTTAAACTCCGATGAGCCATACCACAGTATCAAAACTCACAAAATCCACTTATTAAATTGTCAAAACTCACATTATCCATAAATAAGAGTCAAAACTCACATTATTCAAACTTTAGTATTTTATTTTAAGTTTATGGAATCATTTATTGTTGTTTTTCACAATATCGACTTATTTTATTGTAAATTCATTTAAGCATATTACCAATAGAATATTTCCCAGATAAAAGGTTGCTTCCAATCTAGTTTTTCTGTGCTAGCCAAAAAGTCAGATTTTGGATAATGTGAATTTTGATTCTGGACGACTCGTATATCTATCTATCTATCTGGTTACCAGTATTAATGCGTTAATTTCGATTTTTTAACGTCTTATTTAGTTTAAAGCCCTGATACATTTTAGACATAGGCTATTTTACCAATCGACCAGGACACACGCGCACATGAAAAACAATGTACCAACGTTTTCGCGCTACTTTGTCATATGTCGCAACACAGTCTAGCAAGATAATAACGAGTAGCTATGTTGTAGCTATAGCTTTCATGAAAAAATGTATACCATCATTATTTCTTGAAATTTTATATTCTGTCAGATCTAGTGGTTAGTTTTTTATTTTTTGTCCATCGCGCCTCAAGGAGGATAATTCCAAATAATAAGCCGACATTTGGATTTTTCACATTAAGGCTGCGTTTGCACGCCACAGTCAATTCTTATATAGAAATAGCGAACTAATGGTTCTGCCGGTAGAACAGGAACCATGCAATTGTCTAGTTATGAGTTGAGATTTACTTATTTGTTGTTGGTAACAGAAGTGTTGCAGGGCCGTACGGCAAATATGTTTTAGATCTTTGCCGTATGGACAGTATCGAAAATAGTCGACTAGATTTACAACAGTGAATTAAGTGAATTAAAAAATTATTCAGTTCCTATTCTATTTTGTAACTTTTGAAATAGGACTTGATGTTCATAAATAATTAAACAATCCATGGTATCTAACAGTAATAAATTCAATTATTGTTGGATTAAATTTGACGTGTTTACGTGACACAAAAAACATTTTATTGTATTACGGATTGCGAGAATTATTTGCAATGTTTGACCTTGATTATAATAATACACCCTGGCTTTAGTATGTATAGCATTGCTTTCATGCAAAAAAATATGTCGAGTCGAGCAAGGTCGCCTTTTGCTTTATCAATCACCAAACATACGCGACTAGTTTCTGTCTGCGTCTTTCTCATTACAATGGTTTTGTGTGCCTTGCATTTCAAATTGTACGCTGTTTATTATTTTTCGTTTTTGTCATACGCACTTGACTTTTCATAAAAATACAACAATACGTTTTGGAGTTTATGAAAATATTTTCATTACTAACTGAGGTACAACGAATTGAAATATTGTAATTTGTTAAATTATAAATTACAAAATTGCAGTATTTCAGTTAATAATGAAAATATTTTTCTCTATTCTTATTGGGATACTCTGCCACATGTATTCTTCTAAACAATGTATGAAATCTACAAAATAATACAATTAACCAGTATTTTACTGGAAAATAACCTCTACGCCTGTGACTTTTACGTCAAAGGATCAGTTAGAGGGTGGTTTTGACAAATAATGAATAAGAACAAAAATATAAAAATGACGTATTTTGCTGACGTTTCGGAAAACGAATCTGTTTCCTTTCTCAAAGCGTATTATAATGTTTGTGGGCTGTGTATATTAAATACACAGCTTTAAGAATATATTTGTTATATTCAGTATCCATAGATACTTACTGCTTACACAGAACTGTTGATATATCTAATTGATAGTTTTATTTTAAACAATGTTGAGTTTGTTAAGTTCTTCTTTTAACATCGGCAGCCAGGTTGTGCAAACATCTACAGAACAATTCGACACGCATTTATCCTCATTCAATAGTATTATAGCCGCTTTTTTAATTTTTCTTTTCTTGCTATCTGTCTCTTTTGTTAAAATTTTTGCCGAGTCCCAGTTTATTCTATGTCCGTTCTCCCAAGCGTGTTCGCAAATCTTCGATTTCTGAATCTCATTTTTTCTAATGTAACCCTTCTAACACTGAATGGTCTGGATGACTCACCCACATAATGTTTATTACACTCACACGGAATACTATAAATGCAGTTTTTTGAATTTTGCTCATGATTTAGCGGTTTTGTTTTTGTTAAAATAGATCTTAATGTATTGCACGTTTGAAATATCTATTAAATTTACATTAGAAGTAGAAAATAGAAATGAACTACCCTTTTTAGATGTTTTAATTAAAAGAGTAAATAATATGGTTGAAACAAGCGTTTATAGAAAACCAACACACACCAACAGGTATTTGAATTTTAACTCAAATCAGTCGATGCATGTTAAAAAGGGTGTCATAAAATGCTTATATGATAGCCAAAATAATTTCTTCTAATGATGAAATATTAGACAATGAGAATCGCTTTATAAAAGAGGTTCTTATAAACAATCAATACCCTGAAGCTTTTGTTGATAGAACTTTCACATATATAGAGAATAATAATCATGTACGACAAAAACCTGAACAACGGTACACGACGTTAATTCCTTATATACACGGATTATCTGAAAAGCTACGCCGTATAGGCAATAGATTTGATATTAGGACGATATTTCAAACGGGCAATACATTAACATCTATTTTAACAAAAACAAAACCGCTAAATCATGAGCAAAATTCAAAAAACTGCATTTATAGTATTCCGTGTGAGTGTAATAAACATTATGTGGGTGAGTCATCCAGACCATTCAGTGTTAGATTGGGTGATCACAAGGGTTACATTAGAAAAAATGAGATTCAGAAATCGAAGATTTGCGAACACGCTTGGGAGAACGGACATAGAATAAACTGGGACTCGGCAAAAATTTTAACAAAAGAGACAGATAGCAAGAAAAGAATAATTAAAGAAGCGGCTATAATACTATTGAATGAGGATAAATGCGTGTCGAATTGTTCTGTAGATGTTTGCACAACCTGGCTGCCGATGTTAAAAGAAGAACTTAACAAACTCAACATTGTTTAAAATAAAACTTATCAATTAGATATATCAACAGTTCTGTGTAAGCAGTAAGTATCTATGGATACTGAATATAACAAATATATTCTTAAAGCTGTGTATTTAATATACACAGCCCACAAACATTATAATACGCTTTGAGAAAGGAAACAGATTCGTTTTCCGAAACGTCAGCAAAATACGTCATTTTTATATTTTTGTTCTTATTCATTATTTGTCAAAACCACCCTCTAACTGATCCTTTGACGTAAAAGTCACAGGCGTAGAGGTTATTTTCCAGTAAAATACTGGTTAATTGTATTATTTTGTAGATTTCAGACATTGTTTAGAAGAAAGAAATACATGTGGCAGAGCATCCCAATAAGAATAGAGAAAAATTAAGAAAATGCCACAACCAACGTTTAGACAATGAAAATATTTTCATAAACTCCAAAACGTATTTTGTATTTTTATGAAAAGTCAAATGCATGACAAAAACAAAAAATAAAAAATGGGGAGGCTACCAAATTTTCAAAAATTTTTTCGCAAACTGCTTTTTCAATATTTTCTAGAGGTCATTAGCGAAGTGCTTCTCTAGATGTATTTCCCATATTTCGTATGGGTCCCATGCGCCACAGACGAGAAAAAAAAAATTGAAATTTCACCAGCCGCCACTGATCTTCGACATGTTCGTACCCTTATACTTTTTGATCTAACTAAAAATTACTTTGAACACCAGGAAATGAACATTTTGTTTAGGTTTGTGTGTAATATAAGTACAAGTATTTACAGTTATTTATTTAATAAAGAAAAAAATTATAGTGAACAATGTAGATTTTTTTTTACACCCTCATAAACATTCATACCAGAATGCAATAAAAAATTTTGAACATTCACTTCTTAAAAACAATATTTTTGTACTGCAAGTTTAATTACCATTTTCAAATACTAAAGTGTCAGTCCCAGAGACAATTTGAGCTCTCCTTCGGGAAATAAAAGAGACATTTTACTCTTTCAAAATAATTATTGATTATATACACTAAAAAAGTGTGTGCAGAGATAGTTTGTCCATATACCACAATATAATTTTTTTGTATCCCTTGTGACATTGATTCTTCACAGTCGGAATTCAAAATAGTTAAATTTAGTCCTTTGATATAATTGTAATCACTTTTTATAGTAATGATATTTTGTTAGATATACTAATAAGTTATTAGCAAAATTACTAACAAAAAGTTATTGAAAATGTAGAGTAAACAAGAAATGTAGAACTTCAGAAAAAATAATGGAAAGTAAAAAAATTCTGGATTTGTGCAGTAAGGCTGAAATTATATGCTCTAATATAAAGAATACAACTTCGTGTAGCAATTTTATTATTAAAAAATTGTAATCAGAAAAAATCGTAATGGCTACTTTGTTTTTACGTACAGCCTGAGTGCCTGAGAAAAAAAAGCCGTGCATAAATAGCCATTGGCAATTCTCTTTGTATTGTAGTAAGCATATGTACTTATTAATCATAATAAATAAAAATAAATTAAACAATCTTAAAAACGTGATCAGTAATAGATAATGTGGACAATTCAATCGGTAAGCAAATTAAAATTCTTTTAAAATCTATTTCAAACACTAGAGAAATGAAAAATAAGTCTGACCCTGCTCATAGTGTCTTCCTAGTATTATTATAGCAGTGTTACCACTCCGAACGACTTCTGTCGCGGCATCTAATAGCAAAACGTCAAACTAATATTGGTATATTTCGGCAAATTTTTCTAAACAAGTAATCTTTTACTTTTTTTCATGTTAAATATATTTATTCTATTACGTACCACATTTTATTTGAATATATGAGTTCCATTAGAAAATATAAAATCATTATAGATGAATTACGGACGATTGACGGGTACGTTCACGTTTAATAATTCAGACGAGAAAACTTTGGAAACTTAATTTCATTTAGTATTCAAATATAAGATATGATACGTAACAGATTTAAGTTAACTAGTTTCAATAATTAAATCAAATCTGAATTCTGTTGGTTCGTTTGTAAGAATACTTTCCCCGAAATAATTACAAAATGACGAATTAATGAACGCATATTTGACCTTGGTAACACAGCCTTAATTTACATTGTCTTAAAAAAACATTACAGAAGGAATCATGAAAATCCATTGTTGGACGAAAATTCAAAGATTCATTGATTTTATTACCATGTTGCTATGTTTTTATAGTACTGGCTAACTTTCAATGAGCCTTTATTCCATATTTTATCATCATTTTACTATCTCAGAAATTCTCTACTGAAACCTCCTCCTGGGATCACCACTGACCGAAGTTTAAAACTAAATTTTCGGCCCATTTTCTCACAAAACGGCGAATCGACATGCACAAACCACACGCAATTGCCAGAACGACATAAAGCGAGCAATTGTACATGCAGAAATGCAATTTTACTTGAATAAACTGCCCGCTTCACGGAAATTATTCACCAACAAATACGAATTAACATTATACTACGCTGAATTGTGTTTTAACATTCCATTATTTCATGACGCAAAAAGCCCGGTGGAACTTGAAGTTGATAAAATAGGATAATCAGTAAGCAGAGATTGTTAATTAGTTTAGATAGCAAGGTTCAAATTTAATTTAACTCTGTTTTCAATGGCAACGTATTATATACGTATCATTCTAATGAATTTTATCAGGTGATTAGATATATTATCCATTTTCCATCGTTTTGCATTAAAGTTAACGGTGATATAATTTTGTTAGGTATGTCTACTACCTTTTGACATTCTGCAATGCTGTTATCAGTTGAATGATTCATTTATCGTTGTAAATATGGTAAACAAATCAAAGTAGGCTTTAGTGTATGATCTACAATTTCTGTTGTGTACAAATGAAGATGAACTATTATGCCCCGAATATCAGTAAAATACGCTGCCATGTAAAATTAATGTAGGAGTGAAAATATGGAGTATGTTCTAATGTCAAAAAGTTATTTCTAGTACTGAAGTAAAGCAAAAATTCTGTCGTTTTTCAAATTAGAATGAATTTACTTTTGTTTTAAAATAGCCTGAGTAAAGTACGTTTCGGGGTGGGGTAGAAATTAATAGTAACTTTAATCGTATCCTGTAGGTGGGACAAAAATGTAAAACAAATGGCATCAAGATGAAAGAAAATGTGAAATTATTTTGTTGGGCACCATCAATTTTGTATGTTATTTTCCCGAGAAAAAAATAGGCCGGTTCCAAGTTAAGTACAGACAGGCAAAGGAAAAAAATAGATACCAGATAACAAATTATATTAATTAGTAACGTAAAATGTCTCTGTTCGGTGAAGTAATTTACAAAGAAGGAAGAACATCTACTGAAACATTCAGAAAAACGACGAAATGGTGAAATATTCATCATTCCCAGCTACACCGTAGCTGGGAATGATGCCTCATTTTTTACAATAATGTACACTGTTATCTAACAACCATCATACATATCCAAAATTTAAAAAATACAGGGACGGTTTCAAAAAAATTTGTTGGATTGCTTCGTATACGATAGTTCACCCTGTATATGATTTATCTAAAACTTGATATGAAATTTGTATAGGACACAAATAGGTAGTAAAACCTGAATATTTGAAATTTTTGTCACACTCTCAAAAAATTTTTTATTAACGATCAATTTTCAAGTCAAATGAAAAGTTTGGAAAAATGGAATATTTTAATGTATACTAATATTTATTAATACAAAAATTTAGCTAAAAAAAATAATATCTACATACCTCGTGCCTAGGTTTAATAAGTACCAAAATTTTAATCAATTTCCAGGCCAGGTCTTACATGTTTATTTACAATACGTATGTATTTAAGAATTATAAGAAAAGAAAAGGAATAACGAAAATATCAAAACATTTTAAACATTGCAGAAGAAATTCAACAAAAAAAAAGATAAATGTCATAATTGTAAAAGATTTTCAAAGTGAAATCCATCTGCCTCAATACACTTTTCTTGTCGGATAGTTAAATGTCTGATAGACTTCCTAATTGTTAGGGGGTTATTTCTGATAATGTTGCAGCAGTTAATAATCCTGTGAAATTGTCACAGACGTCTATGATCTCTATAAATTCAACAATAATGGATGCATAATATCTGAAAATTAAATAAAATTGAAGTACCTACGTAATAACAAGTACTAAAGGACGTAGATCCGTATGTTGTATTTATTTTAAATTCAATTCTTGCATTTGAATATGATGGTGTGGCGATCAGTTCACTTGCTGGGTAAATATAAGTCACCAACCCCAGGCTCAAGTAACCAAGGATCCAGGAAACAAAATATAAAACAATAACAAATTTATCAAAAAATTATAATTTTAAAATTTGAATACAAATATTTTAAAACCCTTTTCGAATCTTATTAGGGAGTTATTGCAGAAGATAACGTATTTGCGTTAAACGTTATTTTTGACATCTAAGCAAGCGCATATTGATTTTCACGTACAAAAACAAACATGCGCAAGCGTAGATGTCAAAGATAACGTTTAACGTACATACGTTATCTTTTGCGATAACTCCCTATTTAATAGCATTACACCGCTATATTGGTGACCCCGACGTTTCACGCATTGTATGCCTCCTGAAGCACAGGAAGAATTAATGGTGAAGACTGAAGTTTGATTTCTCTTGACAGTATTTTTACATAGTTTTGCCGAAAATTATCTCCCATGGATTTCCTAGACAGCTGTGTCAGTTGCGACAAGACTATGGGGCCAAAGGAAACTGCTCGCGCTACTAACCGCTGTTGATTAGAAGACAAATTCAAATTCGTAGACTTGGAAGTATATATCCCCAACATTCTCCTAATCAATCCTAGACGGCGAAGAAGCAAAACTGTATTAATTTAAATCAATCCTAGACGGCGAAGCAGCAAACTTTATTTATCTAGTAAGTGAATTGTTTTGCCATTTATCATTATTTCTTCGTTACTAAAGGGAATCATGTCAGTCATTCAACGTTGACGTCTCAAAAAATCTCATTCAAAAACATCACAAATAGCATATTATATTCAATCAATTAATCAATCTTATCTAATAGTATTACACCGCTATAGGTGGCTTTTAAAGATATTTCGAAAAATTTACAGTTTTCGTTAAAATTGATCTTAAACTGAACCTTTAGGTTGGACACTTTAAATGGGGGAAAGTTAGATAACACAAAGACTACTTATTTCTGTCCTTTTTGGAAGCAATTTGACTAATTGGAGAAATCACATACAGAGGCAACTTTTTAGATGAATCACATCAGCTACATTTTTAAGATCTGGGCTGGAAATTGATTAAAATGATGGTACTTATTAAATCTAGGCACGAGGTATGTAGATAATATTTTTTTTAGCTAATTTTTTGTGTTAATAAATATTAGTATACATTAAAATATTCCATTTTGCCAAACTTTTCATTTGACTTGAAAATTGATCGTTAATAATAAATTTGTTGAGATTGTGACAAAAATTTCAAATACTCAGGTTTTACTACCTATTTGTGTCCTATACAAATTTCATATCAAGTTTTAGATAAATCATATACAGGGTGAACTATCGTATACGAAGCAATCCAACAAATTTTTCTGAAACCGTCCATGGATTTTTTTAATTTTGGATATGTATGATGGTTGCTAGGCAACAGGGTACATTGTTGTAAAAAATGAGGCAAATCGGATTAACCGTTAAAATGTTATGACCAAAACAATTTTTGGACAAAATTCATAAATCACTCTGTATGGTAGTAAAGAAAGGGAACAAACACTTTTTAATGATCACTTGGTATTTGTCTTAGGTGCCCCTACTTACGGTAGAAGTATGTACAGTTCCTCATGACCCACCCTGTATGAAAAATCACCCTCATATATGGGTATAAAATTTATGAACTATCTGCCTCTTGATGTTAAAGAAGAAAAAACTTTAATGCCTTTAAAGTTAAAGTAAAGGAACTTTTAGTTACCAAATGTTTTTATAGCGTATCTGAATTTTATAATTTTAGTAATTAATTTACCACTTGTGAGAATTTTGTTTTACTTTATTTTATATTTGTGTAAATTACTGATTATATTCGATTATGTATATATCTAAATGTTTGTTAGTCGATTGTGTATATGTTTGTGACTTATCCAATATCATTGTATGATCTCTATGGACGAAATAAATTATTATTATTATTATTATTTAGACCATCTATCACCCTCGTTTTCACCCCTTCAAAAAGTGAAAAACCCTAAAATTTCAACCCCCTCTTTCACCCCCTCGGGGGTCGAATTTCGAAAAATCCCTTCTTAGTGGATGCCTACGTCATTCGAGGAACCTGTAAGCAAAATTTGAAGTTTCTAGACCCAGCGGTTTGAGCTGTGCGTTGATAGATAAGTCAGTCAGCCAGGGTATTCTTTTATATATATAGTTTCGATCGATTTGATAAGTAATTTCAGTAAAACTCCAGGAGATGACGTTATTAGCCAGGTAAGGCGCACCAGGTCCTCCGGAGGAGGCTGCCGATGTCAGATTCGGGACGAGCGATCCGAAAAACCCCCGGGTAACGAGTTTCGATCGATTTGATAAGTAATTTCAGTAAAACTCCAGGAGATGACGTCATTAGCCAGGTCACGCGCACCAGGTCCTCCGGAGGAGGTTGCGAATTTCGATCTATTTTCCGTGAGTTTACAGGGAACTCCAGGTGATGACGTTCCTGGTGCCGTCCTGACCTCCAGGTGCACAGGGGGCTCACTTGGACATCACATTCAGGTCCAGCGACTCAAAAAACCCCAGGTGCTGAAATTCGTATGATTCGGGAGTTTTTTCTGGAAGATATGAATTTTTCTTCACCACTTGAAAAGATGCACTTATAAGAATGCACTTTTCGATGCAGCAATGCAATTTCACAAAAGTACAAGACCAAAATATGGCACAAAGTTTCTAGACAAGTTAACGAAGCGAATGCAAAAAACCCCATCTCAATTCGACTGCCAAAAAAATTGGAATTTTATTTTATTTTAAAATGTTAATACGTAACCTACATTTATCGGAAATCTACTACATTTGTGAAACGTACTGATAGTTACCTAAAGACGTAGTTGATTCTTTTACAATTGCAGTGTTGAAGGCATTCGATCCTGACCGAGTGTCAACATTAGATTCCAGTGTACGGCGCGTATGTTTTTTACTAATGTCGTTTTATTATCTCCTTTAATTAGGTGACGCTGCCGAAATTGTGAAACTTTTGAATATTACAGAATTCCCTAAAAAAGTACGTGGTAAAATATATTGTGAGGAAAATAGCGCCTTACATCCCAAAAAGGAAACATGAAGCAGCTACGGACACGTGTTTCGGAATCATTGTTCCTCATCAGCGTAGCGTAGCAACAAAAAGGATCTGGAAAGGTCAGATGGGAACAATAATTGAAAGTTGAAAGCACAGTACACAGTATTCTTACTGTGCTTTCAACCTTCAATTATTGTTCCTATCTGTCCTTTCCTGATCCTTTTTGTTGCTACGCTACGCTGATTAGAAACAATAATTCCGAAACACGTGTCCGTAGCTGCTTCGTGTTTCCCCTTTGGGGTGTAAGGCGCTATTCTCCTCACTATTTTTTATTGACTCTTCTAATTCCTTCCTATTTTATTTGACTCGCCAGGTTGAAATTGGGCAGTCCACATAGAGTTCTATGTGCCGACTGTCGGTGAAGGTCTTAAATAGGCCTATCTAGATATGAATGCACAAATACAATACAAATACAAATACAAATAATTTATTGATGTCAATACCCAGTGGGTTTACACAAGTCAATACAGATATTGTAAATTACATCACATGATATGCATTATATACAAACAATAGTAAAAACACTGAAAAGTAATTTAATATAAAACATCAGACAAAAACTCGTCAAATGAGTAGTATGCTCCATTCAGCAGAATCTCTTTTATTCTAAAATTAAATTTTTTTTCCGGTAACTGCTTGATGTCTGGCGGTAACTTATTAAAAAATTTCGGACCATAATAATTTATTGCATTCTGGCTTTTAACCAATCTGGTGTAGTTTAAACAAACTTGATCTCTGTGTCTGGTACCATGTTCGTGTATATCACTGTGCGAAACATATTTGTCTAGATTTTGTTTAACATACATAAGCGCGGTAAGAATATAATAACTAGGAACTGTTAGAATATTCATCCCTATAAATTTCTGCTTTACATCTTGCCTAAATGTCAATCGTGTTATTATCCTCATAACACGTCTTTGCAGTGAAAATATTCTGTATAAATGAGAGGAGTGTCCCCAGGTAAGAATAGCATAAGAGAATACACTTTGAAATAAAGAGAGATAAACTGTTTTTACAATATTTTCAGGCAATTCTGTCATTAAATTTCTTATAAGGTATACAACTTTAGAAAGTTTAAGACATAGGTAATCAACGTGTTGATCCCAACGTAGATGGGGATCCATGATTACTCCTAAAGATTTTACATTTTCGGGATTGTCGAAATGATCTAAGCACCGGGTTGAAAAAAACATAGTTTGTGTCTTTGAATTATTAAGATATAATTTATTTGATCTGAACCAGTCAGAAGCTTTCAACTGTGAGAGCTGCATATCCTGCAATAAATTGTTTGGATTGCTATTTATATTAATCATGGTGGTGTCATCAGCGAACAATACGAGTGAAGTGTCATTTATATGATTAGGTAGATCGTTGACATATATTATAAATAATAGGGGCCCAAGTACGGAACCTTGAGGAACTCCGAATTTTACTTTTCCTGATGACGATGATATTCCATTATATATAGTTATTTGATCTCTGCCTGTTAGATATGATTTTATGAAATTTACGGCAGAAGTGTTTAGCCCATATTTTTTAAGTTTATTAACCAGGATATCGTGCTGCACACAGTCGAATGCTTTTGACAAATCGCAGAAGATACTTCCAGCAAAGTTTTTATTTTCAAATGCCACTATTATGCTTTCCACCATTTTGTTAAGTGCATCAGTCGTAGATTTTCCAGAGCGAAAACCAAATTGACAATTTGACAGAATATTATTTGATTCAAAAAAAGTAACGAGTTGTCGAAACAGGACTTTCTCTATTATTTTTCCCAGCGTAGGTATGATTGAAATGGGTCGATAATTGTTCATGTCATTTACATCGCCTTTCTTAAAAAGTGGAATTACTTTTGAAATTTTTAGACACTGCGGAAAAGTTCCACTATTTATACATAAATTTACCAACTTTGTAAGAGGAATAATAATAACATCCTGTACATATTTTATAATGTTAATATT
Organism: Rutpela maculata; assembly: GCA_936432065.2. Classification (NCBI taxonomy): domain Eukaryota; kingdom Metazoa; phylum Arthropoda; class Insecta; order Coleoptera; family Cerambycidae; genus Rutpela; species Rutpela maculata. The sequence goes on along the minus strand of OW386289.2, from coordinate 164,739,890 downwards.
TACGTCATATATGTCTTTACTGGGATTATTTTTGATGTTTTTTAAAAGATCGCGCATTTCAATAAAAGAAATCTCTGAAAAAATAAAATCATTTTTATTTGCCATACTTGTGACTAGGCTGATAGGATCAACAGTACTTGATATGTTTTTTGTAGTCTCGAAAGCGATATTTATAAAAAAATTATTAAAGTCATTTGCATTTAAATTACAGTCATTAATGGTACACTTTTTATTTACACGTTTAGAATTGACTATATCCCAAGATGCTTTTGCCATGTTTGTACTACGAGAAATGAAAGACTCGTTGGCATTTTTTTGTAATATTCAATTTTCCTCCTATAAAACTGTCTATATTGATTCACTCTATCACATATGCCTGTTAGATTTGGATATTGTTTTTTTAAATAGTAAAGAAAATTTAGATGTTCGCGCATACCTCGAAGCTCGTCATTATACCATTCTATCTTTGTTTTTTCAGGAACTACATTCTTTACTTTAATTGGGAAAGCAACATCAATTTGTTCGACAAGAATATTTAGAAAAATTTGAAATTTTTCATCAATATTCAGTTTTTTGTCATTAACGAAATTCCAATCTACAGTATTTAAATTATTATACAAAATGTTAAGACCTACCTGAGTTACAGGCCTGTACCTTATTTTATTCAATTTTGGTGGTTCATTAATTATATCCAGCTCTAAAACAATGGCTTTATGATCTGATAGGTTTGTGTCAACTGCATAGGACGTGTTATGAAAGGAATAAAAGTTTAGAAAAAAATTATCTAAACAGTTGCTTTTTCGTGTTGGTTCATTAACTAGACAAGTAAAATCAAAAGAGTTGATAAAGTCTGAAAATTTTAAATTTCTTAAAGTGTCCGAATTAAAATGTATGTTAAAGTCGCCAGTAATTACTACTTTTTTATTTAAAACTCTAATTAGTTCAAAAACCTCATGCAATATATTTAAGAATAGATTAAAGTCACCATCAGGTGACCTATACAATGTAATTATAATAATGTCGTATTGGACAATCTTTATGGCAGAAAGTTCACATATCATTTCTTGAGAAAGTTGTACCACTTTCTCAAGGGGCTGAAAATCAATATTATTTTTTATAAGAATCATGGTACCTCCATGTGTCCTTTGTGTTCTGCTGAATGAAGATGCTAAAACATATCCTTGAATTTGAAAAAATTCAATCTCGTTAATTGAGAGCCAGTGCTCGCTAAAACATAAAACATTATAACTGGTTTTAAAAGAATTATACAGATTCAGTAAATAACACTCAATTTCATTTCGTTTATTTCTAATAGACTGAATGTTTTGGTGAAATATTGAAAATTTGTCACTCGTCGATTTGCTTGTTAACGATATCGGTGATGTGGCAGGCTTCTCCTGTGAAAATTTTGATTTGGGAACGTAAATGTACGTACGGCGGCACCATCAGGCCAAATTTTAGGGTTGTACACATGATCTACAAATTCTTCGGGGAAAGAAACTTTAAAGCTAGATTGATATAAGCTGCTTTTTACTAGAGTACAGCGAAAAGGAATTTCTGGTGCCGTTTCCTTCAAACAGGCGTCCAAGTCATCTGCTGTGGTGTCGGGATGTAGGCGATATACGCTTAGGTAGCCTTGTTTAGGTACAGTTTTTATTTTCTGACTTAATTTATTCGAGCCAGTAACAAAAAATGTTGATCTTTTTGCTTCATTTACAGCTATCTTTACTTGTTCACTTGTTATAATTTGTTTTTGTGGGGCACTTTTTGGAATGGTACCTGTATTATTTCTGTCGGATTTGTGTTGAGTCAAGTTATTTCCTAGATTGCTAGATGCCGCTGTAGAGTAGCTTTCAGGTTTCTCCTGCAGTTTTTCAACAGGATTTTTGTTTCTGCTTGAAATTAAATTAGGAACCTTCTCGGTCGAGAATTTTGGTTTGTGACTTGGATTATTTACTATATCTCTATGAGGTTCTTTGTTATTATTTTTTAATAATGATATAAGTTCTTCCTGTTCACTTACCCTCTTCTCCAAATGAAATAAAAGCCTATTTAGGTAGTTATTTTGGTTATTAGAGAGGTCAAGCTTATGTTCCAGTACGATTTTCTCGTTCGGGTCGACGTTGTTGATAACATCCTGCGCGTCACAGTAGACATCACATTCCTTATTTTTACAACGAATACATTGCCTTTCGTTTAAATATTTCTGAATTACGGTAATATTCACATTTTTAGGTATATCACTAGATATGTTTCCACTCAAAATTATGTCTATTAACACTTCTTTTTTTAACTTTAACAGCTCTGTGTTTAAAGAAGACACTACTTCAGGCGCCATCTTTAAGTACTGTGTAAGAGTACTGTGTACTGTGCTTTCAACCTTCAATTATTGTTCCTATCTGTCCTTTCCAGATCCTTTTTGTTGCTACGCTACGCTGATGAGGAACAATAATTCCGAAACACGTGTCCGTAGCTGCTTCGTGTTTCCTCTTTGGGGTGTAAGGCGCTATTTTCCTCACAATTTTTTATTGACCCTACTAATTCCTTCCTAAGGTATATTGTGTCATACATATATAAAAATCTCTCCACGCTGACCTAGAGCCAAACCTAATTTTGACGTCACAGAGATAAAAATTCCCGAGCTTTGTAGATGAGTGACCTTCTAGCTGCTTGTATATTAGCATAAACAGAGACAACATTCAGACGCGCAAGCTAATACGAAATTTTGTCCGATATAACGTTTGTTTGCTATCTCTTCTTAATACATCAGAAATTCGATAAGGCTGTCTCAGTTTCATACATTGTAAGGTATACGGAGATGGCAGCACCAGCAGCACGTGGAGTTGCCGCCAGGTTGCCACCACTGCGGTTTTTATCTGTCAATCTGTTTCTGATCAGTTGTCAACCTCAAATTTAAGTGTTAAAAAAATTGAGATTTTTTTGGTTTTTTTTATCGTGATCAGCGTGATTTTTTAGTATTTCCTAGTTATATTTCGTATATTTGGGTGTTAAAGGCAATATTTGCTTTGGAAAACCACAATTTTTCTGTGACGGGTAAGTTTTAAAATTATAACCTATATTTCAATGAACAGTTAGTAGAAAATCTACTGTTTAATTTTGAAATTGGTTGCAGGTTTTTTATGTTTGAGATGGCCTCAGGGTCAAGAATAAGTTTGTGCCATGTGTGTGGGTTTTCAGAGGATGAAGTGGCAAAACTTCATTATTTCCCCTCACGGTTGGAAAGGCAAGTTAAGTACCTAGACTAAATCACACTTCTAACAGCACAATTATGTATGTTTTACAGGTCACAAATTTGGCAGGAGAGTGTGGGTATGTGTTATACTGGAGAAAGTCTTAAAAATTATAGAATATGCTCCCGTCAGTTTACTGATAATAGTTATCTGGACTTAGCCAGTCGTAAACTGACGCGCAATGCAGTCCCTACACTTTTCCCATGTCGTCCGACACAGCAGATACCGGTAAGAAGTGTTTTACAAAATGTTGGTGATGGTGTTGGTAGTGAAGAGTTCACACTCATAGGTATAGTTCTAGTCTGTAGTTGTAACTAATTAACTGGGTGCAATTCCGGCAAATCAGCCAAAGGAACTCTGTGAGAGTTTTCCTTGGATACATTGAAATTCACTCATGGAGAAAATCTTCATTCTTATTGTTGACAGTAGCCCATAATAATTTTCACAGTAATCGTTTTCACATATCGATGAATTTGTTTGTATCCTCACAGGGTTCATTTGTCTGATTTGCCCCAATTACTGCATACTTCTTCCTACCTAATTTTTTTTAAAATAAGTGGAATTACATTTCACGCGAGGAACGTGGCCACTAATATTCTACTGATATTTTTATTTCAGATATAGCATCAACTTCAAAGGCGGTCCCTTACCAGTTAGTAGAGAAGTCTCCTGCCACAGCAAGGGCAGGTAGTGAAATTTTGCAAGAAATTTCCAGCACTTCTGGATCAGAACCGAAAAGCTCTGCAAGAAAACGGTCACAGTTTAGAGGCATTGACAATCTTTCGAGGACAAGTGCTACTCCAAGGAAACTAAAACTTATAGACATGGTTTGTCGGAAGGAGGATCAAATAAGAAAATTAAAAGTCACATGCAAGGAGAGAGCTAACGACATCAATTGATCAATTTCTTAAGGATAGTGGAAGTTTGTTCCATATTTTCTTTATAGAATGTTGAACATTTTTTTTTTTTTTATATAAAACTATATTTTGTCACGGTCAGGTCTAAAGTTAAATTGTTTTTGTTCCTTGTATGGCAATCATGCTCGTGATCATGTCTGTTGAACAGTTCATAGTTATTTTTTCTAAAGATTGTAGCCTCGAAGATATGTAGACTGTGACATGAAATTATATTTTTCGAGTAGTATGTTAGTATGGGAGTCAACGACACTAATTTTTGACAAATTTGCTTGAAATTGATTCCTTCCTTTTCGTGTTGTATTTAGGCTGTGTTTTCACCAAATCGACTCCTGCAGGTGCATCAGCGGGGCAATGCCTTGCAGGACTTTTCTTGCTCCTGCAAGACGTTACGTCAAATGGCCGGCAGCACACGTTTTTTAACAATTTCAAGTAATAGTCTACTCACAAAAAGAACATTTGTGTCAATTGACTTTATTTTAATTATATTTATATGTTAATGAGAGTAGTATACTGGTCTACAATTAAAGTGGCAGGAAATCATTTTCCGTCATCCTGTAACGTCAATAAAGAACACAACAAATCTTAACTTAAAACACGTATAACATTGACACTTTTTTTTAACGCAATTAAGATGCTGCTGTCAAGCGTTGCCCCGCTAACGAAGTGGCAGGAGTTTATTTTGTGGATAAGTTATATTAATATGATCGAAAAAAAACAAGTTTAAACAAATATAGCAACTAAAAGTGTTGCGGGCTCCCATTACTATATGTCTTGACAAGTAATAGAAAATGGTTCTTTGGACAAATATTTTTATTCTTTAGAGAACATTTAATAATCATAAATTATATTTTTGATAATAAAAATCAATCATTGGTTTCACTACGACGCCTGCAGATACGACTTTGTTTTTTATACATTGAAGTACTTTGATGAACCAATATAAATTGAACATTATTTAAAAGCTTAAATACTCAACTATGAAATGAGGGATATATTTTTTGGTTCATCAAGCGCATCTAATTAAAATAAACTAACTAAAATACAAAAAAATACTGCTTACTTCAAAATGCTATTATTACATCTTACTATTTTTCAGATGTAAAACGTATAAAAACATATATGGCTTATCTATACTTGTCCTTTGTTAAATTTTTTTTGTAAATACGTTTGGATTTTAGTATTAACAGTGTTTTTTCTAACAAGATTCAATGAATAATAAATTGATATTAGATTTCTGTTTTGTAACAATTTAATTATTAATAAACACCTAATCAAGTTTACTTTTATATATTTATAACCTGTTCCCTTCTTTAAAAATACTTACCTATACATTATCTATACAGAAACCATTTCTTTTAACTTTTATGTCAAGCAGTTTAAAAAGGTTGATTAAGTTAACCTTTTGATTTGCTTGGCATAAAATTTAAAAGAAATGGTTTCTGTATTTCAAATTTCAACTAATAAAATAGTAAATTTAGATTTTAAATTTTCGCGCGGTTTCTGGGGAAATTTTGCTACTTGCGCCATCTACGTTTACCTTACCATTACAGTCGACCAATTTGGTACTGCGGATTAAATTTTAACATGTAGTTGCGCGTCTCAAAGTTGTCTCTGGCATAAACGCAGAAGATACGTCATTTAAAACGATGATTACATAGTTGATATATCATCCTTGGGAGGGAATGTAAAGCAGTCGTTCTCTTGTCTATTAGATATTAGGTAAGTAAAAAGAAGATACATTGTCTTTGATACAATAAATTTTATTATTTGTATATTTGAAGAAGTGCTGATACGAGTAATATTTTTAAAGCTGTATAATCCTACCGTAAATTTGAGTAAGTTAAATCTGAACGGCGCGACCTGTATGCTCTAAAACGGTTATATTAATTTTAGTATCTAATTTGCGTTCCTGGTGTTGTTGTTTTATTAGTTAGTTTTAGATTATTTGCAATATAGAGCAGTAAGTTTAATGAAGGCGCGTGGCAAGCGCTGGTAATGTATCTCGACCGCATTGTGTGGGTGTTGCTCAGGGGCGTACAGCATTTTTATTTCTCTTTTGAGAACTTGAACCGAAAAAGGTGTCAAGGTAACTTTGATGTCATTTATATAGAGGATCTCCCGCTACATAAATAGTTGATTATTTGTTATGGAAATGATTTAGCATTATAGACGTAATTGTTATTATGACTGGTTGATTGCCTAAAAAAATTCCAAATTAAAAAAATATATATATTTCCAGCACTACTTGACGCCCCAAAAATATTTTCTGCTGCCCTTTTGAAAGTCAACATGTGGAACTTTTAAAACCAATTTTTCGATCCAGGCAAGTATCTTTCCAAAGTTTTAAAGCTAAAATATTTTATATTTGTTCGATTCTTATTTTATTTTTTCTTGACAAACTCATTAAAATTGCTCAGTTATATTATGTTCCCTCCTTTATTTTCGAAAATGTTGGGTCAAGAATTTTGAAAAAACCTGAAATGTCAGGGATATTGAGGAAATTTAAGAAAACCTATAACAAACTTTCTATTGTTGCTAACATTAAGTGATTAATGAAAGTTAATTTATTTCATTTATAAAGATCAGAAATGAGCAAGACTGTTGACAAAAGAGACCCCTTTCAGCTTTTTTTCTATAGGACTACTTTTAAGTGAAATCCAATGGAACAAATAATTCACGATTACCTGAAATAGCAGAAATAAAAGGTACTTGTCCCTCGATCAAGCAGGTATACAACAAAGAGACCGAAACCAGATAACTCCCTCAAGGGTCTATCCTGGGACCTGTACTTTTTATTATTTATGTAAATAATGCGTTTTTCTATATGAAATGTTTATGATTTTCTGATGGCTGTACCTTACATGAAACAAATGCTAATAATATGTCTTATAATGTAAAATGTGTCTAAATTAAAGAAGCTGAATGGTTTATATTAAATAGTTTTAAATTAAATCTAAGTAAAACTCATAAATAACCTTTTCTAGGAATTACAAACTAAATAAATAATAAAGTTACTCGGTTTTACAGTTGATGAAGCCTTAAAACGGCATAATAGTAAAAAAAAATTAATTACGTCAACTCAAAAAACTTATATGCAGCGATTCCTGAAGAATACCTAATTTTTTACTTTTTCACTCACATGCGAACTATGGCACTACAGTTTGGGGTAGTTAATTTAAGACTATTTTACTGGTTTTAGCTGGTGCTGCCTTTAGCATACCAGTTTTTATAAAATATTAAAAACCGCTGCCCAAGGAATCACTACTTCCACATCCAAATTTTCCATCCAAAACTCACAATGAGAAAAATTTGTTTATGGAACTTAATAATATAATATTTGAAATCGTCTACCCCAAAAACCCATAAACGGTATGCCACATCGGTAGTGGGAATGGGGGTGAGGGTGGGGGTGGATGAAGTAAAAAAAATATTTGAGGCCTTTGGTTCTTGTACACACACACTAAATCACAATTTTATTTTTTTCTCCCCTTCAATAATGGGTGGGGGTGGCTAATGCCAACAAATATTTTGAGAACTTAGCTTCTATTATATATACTAAATACCAATTTTATGGACTCTTACTGGCTCGATTTACCTATTTACCCCCATTTACTCCAATTTACCCCCCAACCCTTCAACAGAATAAGATCAAAATATAATCTAATTCTAGGTCTCAAAATACATACATGTACCAAATTTCAAGTCAATATCTTAAACGGTTCCAGAGTAATATAATAATAATAATAATAATAATAATAATAATAATCAATCGCCTTTATTAATATTTAAGTCCTGGCGGAGTTTAGCATAGCTATTCCACCACTCAACCGTTCGCATAAAAAATGTTACAGACAGACCGACCGACAGACAGAATTTTTCTTTTCTCAAACTCAAAATCTCGACCTTTCATGACATTCTAAGCCTATTTGGACAATAAAAATTTTCAAAATTTTTTTTTGCGTTACTATACTTCCACTGGATGTGGAAATAATTATGTGTCTTCCGTTTTTATATGTTTATGCTACTACCTGCAATTCACACGCCAGGATTCTTCGTTGAAAATTATGTACAATACATGCTAAATAATATTGTTTTCTGTCACATTTTTCTATTAATTGTATTATTATTGTGGTAACCACCTTGTACACTTTTCATTAAAACTATACCTATCCGGTACCTTCTTAGGCAATAACGTCAACCACCTACCACATTTGAAAATTAAGGTCTCTCATTTCCGTGTGTCGGTCTGTAGTTTGCCTGTTGGCGCTATATCTAAAACACTATTTGACGGAGAAAAAATGTGTTTGACAGGTAGTTGAGCGTATCGCCAAAGAAGGAGCCTCATATACTGTCAGTAAAAAATATACAGTATGTACACCTCAAAAAATAATTATTGAAAAGTATTATTATAATTTTAGTGCAATAAAATATATAAGATGTGGTCACTTCAGAGAAAAAGCAGTTAATAAATGGGGTGCCACTATTGGGGTAATACTTTTACACTTCTTTCATTAAATTAAATCTACTTCGAATTTTTATGTTCCCAAAACTTGGCCAAGGAAGTCTCATTTGATCGATCGATATTTTTTTATGATTACATGGGAAAAATTAAACGTGTTTACAGTACAATTTTTAAAAACTTACTCAGTCCCAAAAACAGCTGCTTTAATATAATACAGGAAATCTGTCTTAATTTCAAAAGTATAAAATCGTTTATAAAAGAAGATGTGAATGTCAGTGCAGGTGCAAAAAAAGCGAATACCAAATTTTATCAAACGATTGGTATATAAAGTAAATACATAGGTGAGACTGTCCTCAGTTACACCGGTATGTATATAATAGAACTAAACAAATTTATCGCTTTTTATTCGGACATATTAATTTCTATTGTTCCTTGGAGTGTCATAAATTTATTGGCGTTCATAATGGGAATCTATCTAAAAAAACTTTGAACAGCTCAAACAGATTTCGCCGCAGACTTTTTGCCGAGATAATAATGCCAACATTTTATAAATAGAATTTAGATTATTTTTGAGCCTGAATGAATTTATAGCATTTTTTTTAAGAACACTGACATAGAACCTAAGCTTTTATATGCATAAAAGTCGAAGATATACAAATTGACTTCTTAAATAAAATTATCGACAACTATAATTTTTTAGATTAGTTATGAAGTATGACTGTAACACGGCAGAAATTGCTGCTTATATTATATCTTTGCCAAAATTCAATGTAATATAGTGCGTATAGAAATTTAAAAAAAAGATGATCCACCTTCAAAAAGGTCGCTAAAGATTATGCAATAAAATTTTATCATCGTCCCCCAGTTAATTTAACTTTATTACCGCATATCGATATTGAAGTCAGTTAACAATACAACAGTTCGTTTGAATTCGTTATTTGTATATTTTCATACTGTCCTCAATATCCATATTAGATAGTAAAGTAAAGTAACTAAAAATTAACTGGAAGACGACGGTGAAATTTTATTTCAAAATTTTTTGAATATGCTTCAATATATTTTAATTTTATTTTTCACCCCTTTTAGTGACCTCTTTATTTAGCTTCTATACAGTGAAAGAAAATATCCGTCGTTTTGAATTTTTAAACTTAACATCAGGCTCGTTTTCAGACAATTCCGAAATCATTACACTGGCACACAAAATAAAAAAGTGTAAATTTTCTGTGGTTTCACATATACAGTGTGACCCAGGATAAATGTAACAAGAGGTGTAATGGACCAAAAATTTTGGAATGGTATTTGGGGATTGAGTCCTGCTTGTTGTAAAACTAAAGTATACCAAAAATGGTTTGATTTGGTGTTATACAGGGTGTTTTAAAGGCAAAGTTGTAAAAATCCCCACTAATAAAGTACCTTTATTTTTCAAAATATGAAAAAATTCCACTAAGAAAAGTTATTTATAATGTAATTTTATACCTCTATACCAAATTTCAGGAATATAAAATTATTTTTTTGAAACTTCCCATTTTTTGCGAATTAAGAGTTGAATTCATATTTAAAGTTGTGTAGGAGCAAATGTTAATCATCTCAAAAAGTAGGCTATTGGTAAATAAAAAATTGAATATACGAGATGTAAGAAGGTATAATGTTAATCGAACTAATTGTAAAACAAGAAACAATTACTATCAGAAGATTAATGAGGTTTAAAAATTATAACAAGCAATAAATTTCAAAAACATAACAGATTCACAAACAAATTAATTATTGACCAATACAAAACAATGTTTACAATTTTTTTATTATTCGACGTAGCTACCACCCACATCCACACACATTTCGATCCTTCGCCTGAAGTCCTTAAAACTGTTTCGATCTAACGGTATGGAGTTTACGGCATTTGTAATTCTCTGTTTCAATACTGCTATATCGTTAGGAAGTGGTTCAGCGTAAACCAACTGCTTGAGGCGACCCCATAAAAAGAAATCCAATATTGATAGGTCTGGGGATCTCGCTGGCCATTTGATCGGTTTATTCCTGGCAATCCAATTTTCTCCAAAATTTAAATTCAACCACCGATTAACCATTTCTGTGGAGTGGCTAGGGCAACCATCATGTTGAAAATGAACTAAAGGCATATCGCTTAAAATATTTAAATGATCTTCAGAAATTTTTCAAGAAGCTGTAAATAAGTGTGCTGGTTCAACCGTCCCTCAATGAAATAAGGTCCAATAACTCCAACGTGATAGGAAACGGCACACCACACATTCACTTTTTTTATAATATTGTCTTCTACAATGAATTCTAAAATTTGGATTTTCAGAAGCCCAAAACCGACAATTCTGAGATGAAACAACACCATTGGTTGTGAATGTGGATTCATCTGAGAAAATTATGAAATGATGAAAAAATCTCTCTTCCATGATTTTTTCTCCAATGGTCAAACAGAAACCCAACCTACGGCCGTCATCTCCCTCTTCAAGCGTATGTTTATAATTTGCTTTATATGCCCTAATTTTCTTTGCCTTGTAAATTCTTTGGAATTCAGACTTGCTAATATTAATAAGAGCTGATCTCTCTTAGTGGCATCCTAGGATTTTCTATAACAGAGGCATGAGCTATAATAGCCCCAACATTGTCTTCATCATATGCTTTTATTTTTCTTTTCATGTTAAGAACACTACCAGTAGCCAGAAACTTTTTAATTATTCTCATAGCCTGAGTACGTGACAAAGCAGTGTTTGGAAATTTCAAATTAAATTGGCTTACCACTTCTCTTAGCGAGTTTTCATCGCCAATTCCGTAGCATTGCACAATATAAATTTTTTCACGCAGGTTCTACATAACTTTAGATATTAATCCACAAAAAATAATTTCTATGCTGCTTTAATTGAATGGTTCAAAATAAAATACTAATTTATTGAAAAAATGGGGAGTTTCAAAAAATAATTTTATATACCAGAAATTTGGTATAGAAGTATAAAATTGCATTCTAAATAACTTTTCTTAGTGGAATTTTTTCATATTTTGAAAAATAAAGGTACTTTATTAGTGGTGATTTTTACAACTTTGCTTATAAGACACCAAAATCAAGTCATTTTTGGTATACTTTAGTTTTACAACAAGCAGGACTCAATCCCCAAATACCATTCCAAAATTTTTGGTCTATTACACCTCTTGTTACATCTATCCTGGGACACACTGTATATAATATTTATTGATTTTCAAGATATTGAGCAAAATAGAAGTGTTATAGGTAAAATAATGTAAAGTAAATTAGGCAATCCAACAACCTGTCAAATTGGGGTTTTGGGAAAACACGGGGTTTATTTTAATTAACTCGCGGAAACGGAGCCAAGGTAACCGAAAAATAAACTCTTTAACAAACGTTTAACGAATGAAAACAAACGTTTGCCGGATGTTTGCCCACAACGCCATGTTGAGAGTCACGTGGTTTATATTGCTTAATACACAATTTGGCATTCATATAAGATAGTTACAGTCTAAGTGGAAGTTGTCTATTATTGATTAAATTATTTCCATCCAAATAAAATCATTTGAAATCTGTGTTTAGACGGGCGTATTCTTATTTCTTATTTTTATTTAAGAAATTATTGTTTTGGTTTAAATTGATTATGCAGTAATTGTTAAAATAATAACATTACTTGATATATCTCACCAAAACTGAATTAAAAAAAAAATGAAAAATACCCTATACCTGCCAAACTTGATTTACAATATCAATCATACGTGTATAAATTGCTCCATACATTTTTTACTCAGTAATATTAAAATTAATTTGTCAGCTCTTTTTGTAAATTTTTTAGTCAACTATTTACCACGTTATAGTCTATAAAGCACCAACAACAACTACTATGTCAACATATGCTAATATGAAAACCGTAACACATGCTAATATGAAAAATATCTTCATTGGTGACTCGGTGGCTCATTGCCTGGGTTAAGTTTGAGTCTAAGGGCACCTAGCTAGAGAATTGAAGTATAGCGGTCGATGTTAATGAGTTACCGAAACGATAGCAGTGGCCTAGACCTATGTTGAGTGAGAAAACACGGTTAATCGCTGTCATCTCACCTGGGTTCGAGTCTCACCTAAGGTAGATGGCACTGTCGTAGGAATGCTTGTTTTGTAATGAATTGTTAGGTGTGTGCCTTGGTTAAGTGATGAAATAGCTATGACTAAACTCCACCAGTGCGTTAGTATAAAAATAATGTTAAAATAGAAATTTTAAAATTGAAAAATAATACGACTTTTCTTCTTTACTTTATTCATATTAACTCCTAGCGGAGTTAGCCAGATATCAACTGTCCAAACCAGGATACGCACAATACACTCACAGGCAAATATTCACTGCAGCATTGCCTTGTAAGAGTAGAACTCAGGGCGGACAAAGAACTGCTAGACGTGTTGGGTACCTCCACCACGATCTAATCTAATGTGCTACCATCTGGGATTCTTTCGAAAACTGTTAAAAAAGCATTTATAATGTTTATTGGTCTGATATCATAATATTTCTGATGAATTATGTTTACTTTAGCCACTTTCTAGATTGCTTTATTGACAACTTTATTGACTGCTTTCCACTGCGTGAATTCGAATTTTCTAAAATAAAAATCATTTTCTTTAGGAACATAAGGCAACATATTAGATTGAATAATGTCATATTTAGATAACAGAAAAATATTAGTTCCTCTAGTTATGGAACTTTCTATATATATAACATGGATATTGAAGTTGAATACCACAAGGCCCAATAATTGGCCCAGTAATATATTTATTATTTATTAATAACCTTCCTACATTTATAACATAAGGAGATATTTTCATGCATGCCGACGATAAGTCAGTAGTCATAAATGCCAATATAGTATCCAGGAGTTAGAATCCAAGGCATATTTAATGAAAGTTAAAATAAAATTCACTTGTCAATAAAAACAAGCTTGTTTTTTGTCTTTTCATTACCAAAATCTATTCCTAATATTAGTTATGTAGAAACAAGTAACAAGATGACATTTTTAAGAACTCTCAAAGAACCAACAATTGATTTCTCTAGATGTAGATAGTCCTTGCTTAAAACTAGCTTGAAGTATATTTGTAATGCTAACCGATTATGAGAATTATATGTACTTACCATAGACATTTTGGTCGACAAACATTTCTGGACAAGAAAATTATCACATTATTACAAAATCACTTTGCTTTCTAGATTACGTCAACAAATTCAGTCCTAATAAAGTAGTACATAATACATTGCACTCACAGCGCAAATGATGTTCACATTACTAACTATAAGCTAAGTAAATTAAAATAAAAACCAGTATTGTGTTTGTGCTTATCTTTTTAATATACTTCTTGACAAGATATAATTGTTACGTCCATGCAAATTATTCAAGATAGGATTAAAAAGCAGGGGCGAGTGTAGAGACCTCTTGATTGCACGTATTTCGAAACGTAAAGTGAAGCAACGTTCATCGCGGTGAGTACTTGGCTGGGTGACCACCCATCTGAGGAAACGCTACGATCTCGTCCCACCCTCTAGCGGCTTGTAATCAGCGTATATGCAGAAGCTATGTAATTTCATAGCGAGGATTACGTAGTGGTATAGCATCATTCGCAGGGGATGTAAAGCAATCGGTCCGTTGTGTATTTAATGTTAGGCAAGTAAAGATCCCTACTCTTCGAGAGAGAAGAGGTTTAGCAAAATTTCCAGGTTGGGAGTAGCTCGTCTCCTGACGTCGGTGATAAGCCTTGGTAGCGGCAAAAAGACGACGTTAAATAAATAAATTTAAAAAAAGGATTAAAAAGCTATTTTATGTTCCAGATTAGGTAACGGTAAATGAGAGAAAATTAAAAATATTTAATTACAGGGAGATTTACCGACCAAGACATACAAATCTTTTCAAGGTTATTTACCGCAATGGGCACATTTAGCATTTTTTTAAATTCACATTTCGAAAATACACCTTGTCGTACAGTAAGTGAAGCAGTAAAAATGGTAAAATTCCCGGTCCGAAAACGATGAAAGAAATTTCCTTAATTTTTTTTGCAATATGCTTTATAAAATACGTACATCAAAATCTATATTGTCGCATTATCTGCTTTTTATTTTTAAGGGTGGAAACCACCCCTAAAAACTGAAAAATTAATAATTCTTCAAATTTTTCGAACAACGTAACCAAAATCCATATACTTATGTCTTAGAGGTCTCTGAATAAGACTGTGAGGTCAAAACTTATGAGACGAAAATATTGAGGGTTGAAATCACCCTTAAATACTGAAAAATTAACGTCTTCTAATTTTACGAATAATATTACGAAAATCCATATACGTATGTTTTTGGGGTTGCTGAATATGATTATGAGGTCAAAACATAGGAAAGACGAAAATATTGAGGGTTGAAACCACCCTTAAATACTGACAAAATTAATGATTCTTCTAATATTACAAATAAATTCATGAAAATCCATGTACTTATATTTTTTAGGTCACTGAATATGATTATGAGGTCTAAATTTATTTAGAAAAAAAATGGTGGATTAGTAATAGTAATAGTAATAGTAATAGTAATAGTAATAGTAATAGTAATAGTAATAATAATAGTAATAATAATAGTAAAAAGTCTTATTTTATTAAAAACAGAGATTGTTATAAATCAATGAAATTAAGTAAACTAATTAAATAACATCAATCTGTTTGTTGTATACCTTTTTAATGAAAACTGGTTTTAATATTTAATGAACATCTAATCATTGAATATAAATTGTTCAAATGTGTGCAACTTCCTATTGTCTATCCATTTGTTGTTCTCCCATGTCATCCGTGGTCAATTTAGTTATGTCAAATCTAAAATGCCCTGAAAGACCCCTGGGCAAGAGGCGTGTGACCATGTCTAATCCTCGTGTTGGAATTTGAATCATTATTTTTACTATATATTTACCTTTTAAAGCGATTAGTGTTATTGTGATCATGATACTATGAAATATTTCTTAGTATCATGTATTGTGATCATTGTTATTATACATACATTTTAAAGTTTTTATTGTTGTCTTTGCTGAGACCAGCATGGTTATTGATATGAGGCTTTCAATAATTCTCTTTTCATCTAGACTATTAGGGGTGGTGTGTGTGTGGGTATGTACGTGCGTGTATATATTAGTGTATGCGCGCGTGCGTGTGCACATATGGCTACCCATAAACTTCTTACAATTATTGTGGTACACACATGTGTGCGTTTATATGATATACACCTCAAAAAATATTCGTGGCCAAAACGCTCAGATCGTAAGGCCAAAATTAGAGGGAAAAAAAAAAACATCAATCTGCACTCTAAACATATTAAAGTGCAATGCAACCCGCTTTTTCTGCGTATTCTTCAAAAAATAGACGGCCATTGCTCGTTTCTCTACCTATTCTAGACATTTAAAATGCGCGTACAAACTGAAGTTACAACATTATTTCAAACTGTCATATCTCTGGAACAGTTTGTCGTAGGAAAAAAACCCAAACTCTGCGTTTTTTATGAGCTTCATTTCATTCCAGTATCATGTTTTTATCAATCTTATAGTTTTTGATACATTTCAATTTTAAATATATAATTTTCTTGCGTATCCGCTCAAGCGTCATCTTTAAACCTTTATATCTCTGGAACAGTTTGTCGTACAAAAATTTAAAAAAAAGCAAACTTTTTTATAAGCTTCATTTTTATACTCCTACCATTTTAAAAAAAAATGTATATTTTCTGAACAATTTCTAAAAAATCGATTTTTTTAAAAAAATTATGAAAATTTTCATTACTGAAAATGGGTACAGAATGAAAAATAATTATTTTAAAAATTCTAAAAAATTTGTGCATGTTAGTAATAATACGCAGTAACAATATCTAGAAGGATTTTTAAAAATTTTGAATTGATAAGAAATTAGAGCAATGGGACTAAGAAAAAATGGCGCCTAAATTTTTAAATGCGCTACTTTTTTGTTTGTAACTTTTTTAGTTTTCATTATAAAAGTTCGTAATACGTCTCAATCGAAAGAAAATTTTAATACCTTTAAGTTTTATAACAATACAAATTTTTCTCATAGTTGTAGATTTTGAGTAATGTTAGATTTTAACGTCGTATATTTTTCTGAACGTTTCGGCGCCATTTTGAAAATGCCATATTTCCAAAACTAAACATCGGACAAAAAAAAAAAGAAAAAACCATTCGATTTGCTTTCGTAAAAGCTTTAATTTTGTACTCTTGCATTTTTTATTAAAGTCCACATTTTTCGAGTAATTTAAAAAAAACGTCTGGGAATACTGATTTTAGGGAATGAAAATTTCAATTTTCAGTTATATATATCTCGAAAAATATCCATTTTGGCAAAAAAATGTATATGACCTTTCTTTCTTATAATTTGATTTTCTATCAGATTATGTGTATTTATTGTTTTTTTCCCGACAACCCCTTAGAACCACCCCTAACCGAAAAGCAGGAAAAATGACAATATAGATTCTTACATACTTTATGAAGCATGTTGAAGGAAACATTTGGAAATTCATTACATCGTTTTTGGGCTGGGACTTAAAAGCTTCACTTACTGTACTATTGTAGTTAGTAAATGTACAAAATATTAGATCTTTTTCAACTCCTTCTCCCTCAATATACATAATGAAAATAGAGCGCGCAAAAACGCAGTGTGACGTCACACCACTTGGTGGTAGACCACGCACCTCTTTCCATATAGTTTCATACGTCAAGTACGACAAACGTGCTAATTTCGTTCATATCTTTTAAGTGTTCTGTATTTTGTTATTAACATGGATTAAACATGGTTATATTGTAAGTTCCAGACTGCAAAAGTACATCAGTATCTACTCCCAATAAAATATTTACTTCATTACCAAGTGATGAAAGTATTAGGAATTTGTGGCAGTAAGTTACGCTTAGGGAGAAATTTATTAGTAATAAAGGGATGAAGTATTGTTGAGAGGATCATTCTAACGTTAAGTCTAATATAATAGGTTATTATTAAAAACTGTACAATAATAAGCTTGAAGAGGATATGGAAAATTATATATATTATAAAATACCTTTTATTAGTAATTTTGTCTGACCTAAAAGTCAGATAAACTCGGTAGACTTTATTAAAGTAGATATGTATCTAGTTAACCTATCTCTGTAATTTAACACACCTCATTTCAGCACTTATGTATTAAAATATTCCATAAATATGAAAATGTCTACACACGGCAAAATGTTGAAATCAGCCTTAACGTATCCATTTTCTAGAGAACAAATATTTTTATGCATAAAAAATAACAGAATCAAATTAGTTAAATTACGTAAAATAACATCACACCCACACAGTGTACAACAAAAGCTCTTAAACTGAATATAACCGCATAGAAGCAGTTGAGTGATGTGACATTGTCCGCGCCGTCGGTCGTTTCAAATATGTTACGAACTTGAAATCAAATATTGGGGTTAATATTAACGCTAGCGGCCTAATTTTTTCACTAGATACTTAAAGGGTTAAATACTGGAAAATGCAAAAATAAATTATAAAGTAAATATCACTAAATGAGCCCATTATATTAATGCGGATTCTAGCAGTTGAAATAACATAATTTAAATCGATGATAATTTAGGTCAGTCGTTTAAAAATATACATAAACATTTGCATTATTCACATATCTGTACATTTGAGATGGTTGAGTTTGGGTGTAAAGTATATGGAATCGTATTGAGGGATCAAAGTTGCATGTGGATGAAAGCTTCGCTTATATGATTATACATTGTGGCTGAAGTAGACACTTCTGGGCCCACGATATTTACCCGGCGCGACACCCATGGTACGTTGCGATGCTGTAGCGACATCGATCGACCGCTCCCACTTTTCCGACCTACCTGTGGATATCCGCGCCGCGACACTGTTGCGCCGCCGCTTCACCTGAATGGGATGTCGTACTTTTGTTTTCCTTGCTGAATGTCTTTTTTAGCTCCTCAGCTCGTTACGGCAAACTACATACTGGAAAGTAAATGTACACAATTTCCAGCATTGAATTTATTTGGACTAAAAAGACACAACACAAAATACACGTAACTTACCATTCTGTAATAGAATCCTTCCTTGAGGCTTCGAATGTATTTTCTCTGTTGGCTATTGCTGATAAAGTATCGATATTTACGATTATTTAAAAATCACATAGAATCAAATCAAATTTATTTCTTAATTTTTCACAGTTTCATAATATATACATTTTACAAATAATACAACTTTAAATCATCAAATCAAAATAAAACCAAAAATATATTTATTTGCAAAATTTACAACTGTAGTAATATTATAAAGATTGTACAATAAATATATAAAACCGCTGCCCAAGGAATCACTACTTCCACATACAGATTTTCTATCCAAATCACTCACAACGAAAAAATTTTGCATGTGGAAATAATTGTTTATGAAACTTTAATAACATAATATTTGAAATCCTCTACCCCAAAAACCAATCGGAAGTGGTGATAGAGGGATGGTAGTGGGGGTGGATGAAGTAAAAAAATATTTTGAGGTTTCTGGTTCTTGTTCATACACTAAATTACAATTTTTTTTTCATCCCCTTTAATAATGGGATGGGGGTGGTAATGGGGGTGGCTAATGCCGAAAATTTTTTTGAGACCTTAGCTTCTCTTATATATATTAAATACCAATTTTATGGACTCTTACCTGCTTGATTTACCTGTTTACCCCAAATATACCCCAATTCACCCCCAACCCTTCTACGGGACAAGATGAAAATATAATCTAGTTCCAGATCTCGTTAAAGTACATACGTGTACTAAATTTCAAGTCAATATCTTAAACGGTTCCAGAGTAAACATGCGCACAAAAAAAGTTACATACAGACCGACAGACAGAAAATTTTTTTCGCTCAAACTTAAAATCTCGACGTTTCATGACATTCTAAGCCTATTTGAATAATAAAAATTTTTAAAAATTTTTTGTCGTTACTACACTTCCACTGGATGTGGGAAGTAATAAGCACGTAAGTGTGTCTGTACACATTTGATTGAGCAATAAAACAAAATTAAATAATTCTAGAATATTATTGTAGATACACCAAAACTTACACTAATGCAGGGTGACGTTTGGAATCTATACAATATGACCATATTTACCCGTATGTAAAGTCTCACCGTTTTTGAGATATCGGCATTTTTAGATATTTTTGCGAAATAGTTGAGTTGTTACTAATACATGTTATTTTTATGACACTAAATACTTTCAGCTCTCTTAATTATATTTTTTAGATATTCTTAATATGAACTTTGTTGAAACACCACAAAAAGAAATGCCGAAGTATTGGTATAAAAATTATGTAGGGCAATTTGTGTTTAAATACATTGGTTCGATTTCTTTTCTATTTTAAAAAATTTGGTACACATATGTACTATAACGAGATCTAGAACTAGTAGATTATATTTTCATCTTGTTCCGTCGAAGGGTTGGGGTGTAAATTGGGGTAAATCTGGGGTAAATAGGTAAATCAAGCAGGTAAGAGTTCATAAAATTGGCATTTAGTATATACAAGAGAAGCTGAGGTCTCAAAAAAAAAATTTTGCACCCCCATTACCACCCAAACCTCATTATTAAATGGGATGAAAAAAAAATAGTGATTTAGTGTGTGTACAAGAACCAGAAACCTCAAAATATTTCTTAACTTCATCCACCTCCACTACCACCCCCTATCACCACCCCCACCCCACTATCGATGTGGGGTATCGTTTTATGAGTTTTTGGAGTAGAGGATTTCAAATATTATATTATTAAAGTTCCATAAACAATTATTTCCACATACAAAATTTTTCGTTGTGAGTGACTTGGATAGAAAGTCTGGATGTGGAAGTAGTGATTCCTTGGGCAGCGGTTTCTTTTTCTTAAGGAATAGTTATTCACCTTTAGTTGATTAATATATTTTGTTTTTTTTTCTTTTCTTCCTCATCCAGTGGAAGTATAGTAACGAAAAAAATTTTCTAAAAATTTTTATTGTTCACATAAGCTTATAATGTCATGAAACGTCGAGATTTTAAGTTTGAGCGAAAAAAAATTTCTATCTGTCGGTCTGTCTGTCAGTCTGTCGGTCTGTCTGTAACTTTTTTTGTGCGCACGTTTACTCTGGAACCGTTTAAGATATTGACTTGAAATTTGGTACACGTATGTACTTTAACGAGATCTGGAACTAGATTATATTTTCATCTTGTTCCGTCGAAGGGTTGGGGGATAAATTGGGGTAAATCTGGGGTAAATAGGTAAATCAAGCAGATAAGAGTCCATAAAATTGGTATTTAGTATATACAAGAGAAGCTAAGGTCTCAAAAAAATTTTTGGCATTACCACCTCTACCCCATTATTAAAGGGGATGAAAAAATTGTGATTTAGTGTGTGTACAAGAACCAAAAACCTCAAAATATTTTTTTACTTCCACTACCACCACCCCTATCACCACCCCCCACCCCACTACCGATGTGGGGTATCGTTTTATGGGTTTCTCAGGTAGAGGATATTATATTATTAAAGTTCCATAAACAATTATTTCCACATATAAAATTTTTTCGTTGTGAGTGACTTGGATAGAAAATCCGGATGTGGAAGTAGTGATACCTTGGGCAGTGGTTTTACAGAATCAAAACAGAACTGACAATAGTACGAATGCAAATAAGTGCTTGTAACGATATAAACTTATTTCAACCCTTTGAAAATATTTTGAGATTGTTGATTTGTTTAATAGAAAGAGAAGGAGGTAATAAATCATTGTATTATGATGCGAATTATTTTAGGGACATTTATGTTCTAGTTCGTTACATTACGAGTTTCATTAGTACGAGTTTGTCCGGGATTGATGTCAAATAATATTTTATTTTTATAGGCGAACATGACCACTGATTTTACATATAACAAATTACATCAGACACACTGACATAACACAAAATACACGTTACTTATTCTGTAATAGAATCCATGAGACCTTGAATGTACTTCATTTGTTGGCTATTGCTGATAAAATATCGAAATTTACGATTATTTAAAAATAAATGCAAAGTATAAAAAATTTTGGCAACGCTGGCCGTTATGTATATTTTTGTGTCTATATCTAACGGGTCGGGTTATTTTTGAATTATAAAAAAAATGTGTCATTTAAAAATATGGAGGACCTGATACAATAGCTGCGTGAACATATTTACATGCAGTGATAAAATATTAATCATAAGTTTAAAAACAAAAATTAAAGTAAAATAATAAGATAACTCCTGTCCTCATTACTTTCATATCTTCGTGAAAGACTAACTCAGGCATAATATTCAATAAGCTTAATATAAGATTATCTGATTTAGGGTCGGAACACTACGAAGACGTTGTAGGGCCACATAGGTTTTTTTTTTTTAATTGACTATAGTCAGATAATAACTAACTATAGTTAAATAATAATTGACTCTAGTCAGATAATAAGCAACTATAGTTAGTCAATATGTGACTATAGTCAGATAAAATCCGACTATATCCATATACCGGGTGGCCACGAAAACCGGCCCAGGCCTATAGCTCCTTTGTTTATGAACCAACTGTTTTGAAATTTGGAACATGTATATAAGACTCATTTTCCAATTTAGTGACATGTGTAGTCAAAATGGCCGACTTCCGGTTTCGACGGAAATAACATCAAATTTGATTTTTTAAATGGAACACCCTGTATATTTTAGTATTTTTGAAATGTACGAACCAAATTCTATCTGATCGCGTTGCGAAATTTTCATTTTTTTCAAAAATAATTTTAAAGTTTTTAATTTCATTTTTCAACCTATTTTTGAATTATTTAATTTTTTAGTGTTAAATAGAAATAAAACTAGACATATCACATATTGTCGTATTCGAAATAAAATTCTCTATCTACTTTTGTGGATGGCCCATACACGTTCCATTTAAAAAAATTGACTTTCTTATCAAAAACCAACACTTTAAATTTATTGGCCCACAATACACTTAATATTGACTTACTACTTAGAATTATCATTTGTGTGGATGAAAGAGTGGAGATAGATAAATTTTACCCCAGTCACAGCCTTCTGGGTTGAAAAATGAAATTAAAAATTTTAAAATTATTTTTGAAAAAATGAAAATTTAATTCGAATATCCTCACACGAGAAAATAATTTTTCCTAATTTTGCAATCCCATTCATCCAAATTGAGATTCAGAAAGTAAAAAAAAATTGCGTCCATTTATATTTAGATTACCATATTTATATTTTTTTATTCAAAATATTGCAAACAATATGAAATGTTCATTTATCAAGAATATTTCTATCTTCTCTTTCAATTTCCCGCAAGCTTGGGGGTAGTTTCACCCTTAAAGTGGTAAAAAATCTTTTTCGGTATTTTTTTCGACGGATGTTTATCAGAAATTACAAGCAAACTAAACAGTATACATCTCTACTTATTTTCCAAGCGTTAATTCAATTTAAAGGCGATATAGTTTTCACCCTGAAGGGTTGGAAAAAATTTTCTTCATTGTACAACCCCCATTCATCTAAACTTAAATCAAAAATTCATTTTTCCCTTTTACGTCAATTTGGGGGTAGTTTTATTCTGGTTAACCCTCAGCATAAAATGTGTCCTTATTTTAGATTAACATACTGAACTGGCAAAATATCATTACAATTAGCACACTCATAACAATATTTTACAGTATTATTCACATTACCGTTAAAAACCAACCAAAACGGGTGATTTTTGGCATTTTTAGGGATGACGCACTATTTTTAGAGCCCCAATTTTCGTGATCAGTGACCCAAAAAACATAAAATACAAGTGATCCCGACGAGGGGGGCATTCCGAGCGTCAAACCCCGCGTTTTACATGGACTACCAGGCCTTCTATGTATAGAGTGGGCACGCGAACATTAAAACCTCATTTACCTTCGTTATTTTTGGAGCTACGTAAAAAAATACAAAAATAAAAGTTATAGAAAATCACATGTATTTTCCAAAAATTATTTCAGAATAGCAATTGAAAGTCGCATTTCGGAGAGATGAACTTTACTTTGGTTTTTTAAAATGGAACACTCCATATATATTTACACAATTTCTTTCTCTAAAACCAAAAAGAATTTCGAATATACGTAATAACATAAATTGAAGCTAATTAAAACCTTTATAAGAAAACATTAACACAGTTCATGTACAGGGCGAGGGAAAAAATATTCAAGGAAATTAATTTTTTTTTCGCAATAATTTTTTCAAAAAAATTGTTTTTAAATCACTCTGTATGCATATTTAAAGGCCTTAAAAATATCTACAATTTGATGTACCGAACATGGTCGTAACTTAAAAAATAAGGAAGTTACGAGTCTGGGGAGTTTTAAGTGGCGGACCCTGTATATCACAAAAGAAGGAAATTTTAAAATCGGCTAACGCGTTCCAAAATAACGAGGTATTGCGGTATTAAATAGCACACACTGTATATGGTTAATTATTATTCTGAATTAGCATAAGCGAATTATAGAAAATCTGCAAACTACAGCAATAATAATAATATTGTCCCAGTATTATTGCTATCAATCTATCATTATTGTTACTACTGTACTAATACCCAATTTCTAAAAAATCCTAGAATTACCTAAGTTATCAATGCAATTAGGCAGGTTTCTTATTTTAAATCAAAAGCAAAATATCTTCGCTGCCTTAAAATACACTTTTTCTTATATTCTGTAGAAATGATTCAATTTGGTGGCAGTGCCAAGGGAAAGTTATTACGCCTTACACTCAGACTAATATTCCCTAACCACCTTTTAAATTAAAGCTTCTAAAAGAAAACGTGGGTCACATAACAAATTTAATAATTACTAGAAGGCACTTTTATCTATTACTTCTTCGCGTTCCTATAAACTTGCTTGGAACTTTAAAGGTCAATAATAAATTAGGTACTTTTTAAGAAATATTATAAACCCTACGAAGATTTGAGTGTTCGAAAATAAATGTGTTTTAAATGGAATTAGTTATTGAAGTTAGGAACTTTATAAGTTTTAGACAAGTCAAACTAATTAAGGTATACATAGTTAAATTTTAAACTATTGGTCCTACGTACATTTTGTATAGAACTCTTTTTATGCCGATTTTTCTCACAAACAAATTTTACTACCACATCCAGTGGAAGTATAGTACCCCTTTCAACCCCCATTTTACTCGATTTTCACCCTAAGAATGAAATTTGAAATATGCAACCTTAAAAACCGTAGGATTGTACATTAGGAGTACTTTTTGCAGCTACTTATTGTCACCTTATATGAGTGGCGATTTTACCCTATTCTAAGGGTGTTTTTTCACTTCAGCTTAAAATGTTGAAGGTGTTTGGGCTTTTCTGAAGTCGGATTCTAATTCAACGTCGAAAAATACATTGGACTACTCGGGTCAAGTTCCAGGATCGGGACTTTTATTTGTGGCTTGGTTATTTTATTGAATTTTTCATCTTTTTTGCTTCTTCTGATCCAAATTTTGAAGCCGCCAATTTTTGAAAATTTTTATTGTTCAAATAGGCTTAGAATGTCATGAAACGTCGAGATTTTAAATTTGAGCGAAAAAAAATTTTCTGTCTGTCGGTCTGTCGTTCTGTAACTTTTACTCTGGAACCATTTAAGATATTGACTTGAAATTTGGTACACGTATGTACTTTAACGGGATCTGGAACAAGATTATATTTTCGTCTTATTCCGTCGAAGGGTTGGGGGGTAAAATGGGGTAAATAGGTAAACAGGTAAATCAAGCAGGTAAGAGTCCATAAAATTGGAATTTAGTGTATACAAGAGAAGCTAAGGTTTCAAAAAAAATTTGGCATTGGCCACCCCCATTACCACCCCTACCCTATTATTAAAGGGGATGAAAAAAAAATTGTGATTTAGTGTCTGTGCAAGAAACAAAAGCCTCAAAATCTTTTTTTACTTCCCATTACCAACCCTCTACCACCATCCCCACCCCCACTACCGATGTGGCAAATCGTTTTATAGGTTTTTGAGGTAGACGATTTCAAATATTATGTTATTAATGTTACCTCAAGTAGTATGGATGTGCAGTGGCTTTCCTCGACTACTATGGATGCGCAGTAGGTTTCCCCGGGTATTATGGATGCGCAGTGGCTTTCCTCGAGTATTTTGGATGCGCAGTGACTTTTCTCGAGTATTATAGATCGCAGTAGGTTACCTCAAGAAGTATTAAGTAGTATGGATGCGCAGTAGCTTTCCTCGAGTGCTATAGATGCGTAGTAGGTTACCTCAAGTGATATGGATGCGCAGTGGGTTTCCTCGAGTAAAATGGATGCGCAGTGGGTTACTTCAGAAGTACGAATGCGCAGTGGCTTTCCTCGAGTAAATTGGATGCACAGTGCGTTACCTTGAGTAGTATGGATGGGTAGTAGGTGTCCTCGAAGAAAATGCTTGAAGTAGAGGCTTTATTTCTATCGTTTACGGCACAAAACGATTTTTTATATCTTGGTCATGCCATTTTCTGCGTATCACTTCCACATTTAGTTGAAGTATATTAACGCAAAAAAATTTGGAAATTTTCATTGTTTAAATAGGCTTAGAATATCATGAAACGTCAATATTTTAAGTCTGAGCAAAATAAATTGGCTGTCTGTTAGTCTTGTATCTTTTTGGTGCTCACGATTAGACTGGAACCGTGTAAGATATTCACTTAAAATATGGCACACGTATGTATTTTAAGATCTGGACCTAGATTATATTTTGATCTTATTCCGTTGCAGAGTTGAAGGGTAACTTAGAGCAAATGGGGGTAAATAGGTAAATCAAGCAAGTAAGAGTCCAAGAAATTGGTATTTAGTAAATATAAGAGGAGCTAAGGTCTCAAAAAGAAATTGGCATTACCCACCCCCCATTACCACCCCCACCCCATTATTATTAGAGGTGGTGAAAAAATAGTGTGATTTAATGTGTGTACAAGAGCCAAATTCATCAAGAAGTTTTTTTACTTCATTCATCTCCACCACCACCCCATCCCTATTACCGATGTGGCATATAATTTTATGGGTTTTTGGGGTACATGATTTCAAATATTTTACTATTAAAGTTCCATAAACAATTTTTTCCACACAGAGGAGTGCAAATATAGTATTTTGTTGTAAGAGACTTGGATGTGGAAGTAGTGATTCCCTGGGCAGCAGTTTTATAATAACCAAAATTAACGTAAAACCGATAATTTACGAGATATTTGAAAAAACTGGTTTTCGTGACCTTTGACCTTCTGTAACCTTTGTAGCCATCCAGTTGGCTTTATGGACTTTCAAGAAATTATTTGTGACGTCAAATTAAAGAGAACCCCGCTCGAAAATCTTAGGTTGGATTTTTTAGAGGTTTGGAGTTTTTTTTTAAAGTGACTGGGCTAATGAGCATTTATACCAATTAATTTTCTATTTTTTCCTTTATACTATCTTATTTAAATGAGCTGTTGCTAAATAACTTTGAACTTTCCTACTCACATGAATAAATAAACATAAAGCCTTTAAACATTCCCTCTCTAAACTATTTTATTCATTTTATGTCTTAAATCTAAGAATTTTGTTTTCTGTGAATCTTTTTGATCCCAATCCTATTAAATTATTCCTTCCTTTTTTCCCTTTATACCTTATACAAATTCTACAATCATATTCCATGCTTTTCGTAAGATATCTTGCATGAATTTCTTTGTAAGACATAAATTTAACAGCATATTTTGATGGCTGTAACGGAATATTAAATTTATCCTTATAAAATTGAATTAGATTTTTTTAGCAGCCCATGAAATTACGCGATACTTAAAAGTAATACTCTCAAAGTATTTGCAAAAATAATCTTTTTCTCAGCCAAGAACGTGTTAAAGAAATGATTATATCGTTCATACGGATATACATGGCTATGATACAAGGTTCGATAGCAAGATATCCTTGAGATATCCGATTAGGAAAAGTAGAAATGCTGTTAACCAATTTTCATTTCAGAATTCTTTTGGATGAATTTTTCAAGCGAAATTGTATAAATTCATTTTACTAATTTTAAAACATTTAAAAGATTTAAAACATTTTAATTCCATTAAAATGCTAAAACATTTTAATTCCGCAATCAATCAAAATGCGAGTTCAAGCCCTGGGGCCACGTCAAGGCGTCTACCAACCCAGGGTAAGTTATAACCTGGATTTAGAAAATACCTTCCGTATGCTACCTAGCTAAGTTACTTAAGAGCTTAAAACATTTTGGAAAACAATAAGCTTTCACTGAAAAATTTCATCAATGCTAGGATGCTAACCGTAATTTGCAAATGCTATCTGGGGGCGAGGTTAAGTGTACGAGCAAAGGAAATTTGTAGTTCAAAAAATTTTAGTTTTGGTTTTACCGACAGATTTTATAAAAGTTATAACGGTGGCCACATCTGATTTGTATTTATTTTTATTTTTGAAAGAAGCAAGTGAGAGATACAGATGAGTAGGGAGGATCCCTCACGCCCAAACATTTTTTTTGCCATTTTCGGATTCAGCCAATTTTACTGAAAATAGGTGGGTGGGACGGCCAGTTTGGATTTTTTGAATTTTGGGGGGGAATTGAGGGTGTATGGTGGGGAATCAATACGTCAGAATTTTTTTTTGCCATTTTCGGATTCAGCGGCAAATTTTCCTAAAGACAGTTAGGGTCACGTCTCTAAAACAACAATTTTTTTTGGTCGGCCTGTTAATTTTCAGATTATTTTGCTTAGTAATTTTATTTCGAATAATTTATGTCATTCTGAAGATATCCTATGGGAATGAAAGCTATTCGGTGGGTTGAGATTCTTCAATGGAAGAAGGGAATATTTTATTTGTCAAGGCATGCGGTGAGCGAGATATTATATGCTTTTAAATTTTCAGATTTTAGTAATTATTAACTTTGAAATGTTTTATTTATGATGTGTTTTGCCACACAATCAAGTATCCTGTAAGTATGGTTAAATATAGTTAATCATACGGTGTTTAACAAAGAGGATTTTTTTATATAAAGGATGAGTATCCACAACATAAGAAAAATTACCCAGAAAATCTATCAATCGTGCCCAACACTTTGTCACTGATATATGTTATGTGCTATTAAAAAGAGATTAATTAAATATGTAGGTAAATATAAAAGTGTATCAACGTTGCGTTCATAGAAACAATTATTTAGTTCACTACTTGAGAATCTAAATCATGTCTTTCTATTACATTTTTAAGTACACTGTTCCTTTGACAATGTAGCATTTTTTACAGCTTTAATATCATTTTGCTGTATTGTTTGTAAACTCAACGCATCACATCGGTTTTGTTGAATTAAACAGGACATAAACTCTTTGACTTAATATTTATTTGTCCTAGCATAGTACATCAATCAAAGCTTTCAAGCCCGCCGACAAGACGATAACAAGAACTAATATCGATTGCATAAGTTATTTTGCATAGGTGCATGTTGATAGATTGTTTACTTAGACCATCATCGATCACGCTTGACCGTCTTATTGATTCAGATTTATACAATGGCAGAATGTTTTCTGAACGATTTCCGCAGTAAAGTTTTCGTATGAGCAACATCACTTTAACCCTTTATTGGACTTGTTTATCTCTGTTTATCTGAAAACGTACGGAATTAGCTAGAAGCGCGTTTCGAGAGCAACTCTTTAGAGAAAAATGTTACAACTATAAACAAACTTAAGGATAGGATTTTGCAGAGTGAGAGGGAAACATGCGTTTATTTTCAGTTTATTATAAACATTTAAAAAATCATAAAAG
Organism: Rutpela maculata; assembly: GCA_936432065.2. Taxonomy (NCBI): domain Eukaryota; kingdom Metazoa; phylum Arthropoda; class Insecta; order Coleoptera; family Cerambycidae; genus Rutpela; species Rutpela maculata. The sequence goes on along the minus strand of OW386289.2, from coordinate 164,710,433 downwards.
ATATAATCTCTAAGATAGTTTCAGATATTTCCCATTGCTCTAAGGAGTACAACCGTATACAGGGTGGACCATTAATAATAGGCCATAGTTCAAGGACAGATTCTTTGGACCAAAATATGAGGATATAAAGAAACATGTTTTAGTAAATTGTTGCTGTGGAGAAAGATACAGGGTGTCAAAATTGTAGTTTTTTTTTCTTTTTTTTGCAATATCTCTACCTCTTGACACAGTCGCACAAATAAATGATAATTGTTCCATAAATCAGACTATCACTATCGTAAAAGGTGATATTTCGGTAATAGAGAACTACCGCCTCATATCCATCATCCCATTTTCTCCGAGGTTTTTTAAAACACGGCTGATGCATTTTTTTGAATCTAATAATGTTCTAAACTGTTGTCAGTTTGGCTTCAGAAGTAAGTGTAGCACATCGCAAGCAGTTTTCAAAGTTGCGAGTGACATAGTCAATGGTCTTGAAAGTGGAAAACTGGTTTCAATGACATTATGTGATCTCTCAAGGGCGTTTGACTGTGTTTCTCACGATATCTTTTTAAAGAAGCTGTACTGAATTCGAGGTTTATGCCAAACATTTTTAGGTTATATTTAGAAAACAGAAAACAAACTCTATGTATAGAAAATAAATTTTTGGATTTTAGTCCAGTTAGTCAAGGTTCAGTTCTGGGGCCTCTGCTATTTATTATATATATATATCAACGACCTATTCCATAACATGTTTCCCAATACCTATGTTGCATTTGCAGACGACACAACCATAATAAATTCAGGTTCAGACATGGATGACCTCATGTTGAAAAGTACCGACACTATTTTTGAATCCAAACAATGGTTCACATCTAGTAAGATAAAACTTAATGAACAGAACACGCAAAACCTAGTATTTTCTACAAGTCGGACGACCATTAAAGGTAATAGCGCAAAACTACTCGCCATCACCACTGACGACAGACTAAATTGGTCTTCACACATTGCGCAGTTAAGGTTGTTTGAATTTTTTTGGAAGTAAATTCAGACAAGCCTTACTCTTCTGTATCCAACATTATTTTCGAAAATTTTCAGAGCTATTATAATAATACGATTTAATTTATCTTGACAGTAGTTGTAATTTGAATAGTACTAAGTTTATTTTATTGACAGTTGCATTAGTATTCCAAGCATCGCTTCCTTTACTGTTTAATTAGCAATATGAAATCTTATTCAAATAGTTATAGTTTTCCACTAGTTTTCCTCAAGTTTAATGATTCATGAAAATATAATATGTAACGCGGGTCATACAGGCGATTTTTTGATCTCGAATACTTGCAAACCTCGGCCCTACGGGCCTCGGATTGCAAACCGAATTCTCGACCAAAAAAAGTGCACTTACGACCCTTGGTACATAAATAACTTCTAATCGCCTACCTAATAACTTAAAAAATTTGAATAATCCTAATAAATTTAAAGTGATAATGAAAAAGCATTTCCTTACTCACTGTTTTTATTCAGTTGGGGAACATATGCAAACCCCCCTTTGACATGTAATTTACCGTAATATATAATGTATTACCTAATGAAAACGCTTACCGTCATCACCATTCCATAAGATAATTATGTAATTGTAAGTTTTTTATCTTGTTTTTCTATACATATTACTGTTGTTAGCAGGTCTGTACCTATTTTTTAAAATTTTTTTAATTTTTAATGTGTATGTGACTGCAAGCCCCTCTATATGCATTCGAAGACTCCAATAGAGATATTTTTTCCCTTGCCAAAAATATTGTAACGTAATATAACTTGGTCAAATACATTTTTATTCTATTCTATTCTATTCTATCCTATTCTATGTATTTTGACGTGTTAAGAATGAATATAATGTCAAAATTGCTTGATTTCACTTCAATTTGAATCCTCAAATCTTTGATATAATAACAAGTCGACGAAAAAACGACGTTCTTCGATTTATATTAAATTAATTAAATTAAAATTAATTTAAAAAATAAATTTAACCTGAAAAAGCCTGTAACGATCATATATTATACCATTTGCTGTTTTTTCTTATAAATTTTATATATTATAGTATTATACATTTTGTCGTTGTCTTATACCTTCCTAACTTGAAATTTACCACCTATAGAGCGTAGCTTTTTCGATAATCCGTGAATATAAGAAATTTATGTTGAGCAGCGATGTTCAGGTTTTTGTAGACCCTGCTTGTTAAGTTTGTTTTCAATATTTATGAAAGTTATGTCAACAAAGAGTATTGACTATTTATTAAATCTTCCTTTATGAAATGCTGAAAGGGATGCTATAAAATATTTATGTGACAGGCAAAATAATAATGAAATATTAAATAATGAGAATTATTTTATATAAAGGGTTTTAATAAACAATCAACAATCAATACCTCGAAGTTCATAAAATAAGAAAATGAAGATGGCGCTTTTCCAAACAGCGAAGGAAAGTTTGGCCAACAAAACATCTGGTACTTTTTGATCATTTTATGTCTTCAGTTTTTATGACTCCGACCTTTTGTTAACGTTTCATACTTTACGTCTTTGCACATAGTAGGCGTCGCGAAGTCATTATCTTGTGAGATGGCAAGTTAAGACATTCTAGAATAATTAATTCGTCCCAAGGGGAAGTGTTGTCTTATTTTGTTTAATAATAAATTACGCTTTGAGTGTGATACCGCACAGTGGCATAACCATACTTATTTTAGGCGAGAAATATGACTTCCCACTTCTATTACCTACTTGATTAATACTTTCTTTGAATACCCAAGCAACAACTTAAAAGTCATTTCAACACCAGGAGGTTTTAAGAAAGTTTTACCAGGGTTATTGAATTGAATAGTCTTCTGCTTTGTCGATGTTGTGTTTAAAATCTTTTAGGTTTCAAGTGTACTTGCTCTTATAAGATAGGTTTTAAAGCATTCTGTAAGATATATATAAAATTAATTTCCTGCTAGGATTTTTTATATTTGAAATGGATTTATCATACCTACATAAAGGTTTCCATAAAGCTAAATTATTTTGTAAGCTTCATAAATTTTAAAATTAATTACATTTTTTTTAAAAGAAAAAGAAATTATTTTTTATGGTTTTAAGATATATGCAATAAGTACAGTTATTGTTAATTCTTGGCCTTTTTCAATGCCTATTAGTATACAGTGTGGAACAGCCAAATTGAATAAATTCAGTATCTCAATTATTGTGCATATTTATAAAAAATCCCGAGATACGTCGATTTTGGATTCTGAAATGGCATCCTGTCACATAGAAATTTCATCCCTAAATTCAACCCCCTTCGAGTGGCTTATGAAATGTATATTTACTCTATTCAAAAATGCTATGGTTTTAATATTTACCTCAAAAATTAACGGTCTGCTTGACGAAATTCGCTGCAACAAACGAAAAACATAAAAACTTACAGCATTTTTTCTTGCAGGCCAGCAAAAACAATTTCAGTATTCTTTTTCAACATTATCAACTAAAAAGAAGTAAAAAATCGGCAGCCACGGAAAGCGGCTGGAACCTCCCCACCATATAATTCTTTGTGGATAGCTTCTCTGCCAGCTGTGGCCGGTGAAGTGTTCATGGGACCGTTTCAATTTGAGCTGATAAATATTATTTTTCAGTGACATTTCTCTGAAAATTTGACATTTTCCCGAATTTTTGACATTTTCCTGAAAAGTGACATTCCTCCGAAAATTTGACATTTTTTCGAGAATTTGACATTTTTCTGAAAAGTGACATTTCTCTGAAAATTCGACATTTCTTAGAAATTAAAAAAAAATTGTTTGTTCTAAATCTGTCAAACTGACAGCCGTCAAAAATTTTGGTTCTAAACTTTGCTGGGGATTTTATTTTTTGAGAGTTGTCTAAAATTTTTAGGTTGGTGTTGCACTTGGTTTGGTTTTTAGGTTATGTTAATGTTTCTTAGGTTGTGATTGCGTGACTCTAGATTGTTATTTTGTGTTTAATTTTTTTCATCGAAACCAAATCGAAAGGGTGCAAGTGTCGTCGGAATTTTTACTGCTGTTCAATGGTTCGAATACAAATGGTAAGTAATCATAAAATAAACAACTTGTTGTTCCAAAACGGCACTAAAAACGTAATCCGATCTCAACCAAAACCTTTTCAGATCTTCTGGAGTACTAAAGAAACCCTCATGCTAAGTTTCATTCAAATCCGTTCAGTAGTTTCGCCGCTATCGTGCCAACATACATACACACATACACGCATACACACATACACACACCCAGATATTTTTCAAAAACCACTTCTTTGGGTTCCTGGGACCTCAGAACGTAAAGATTTGATGTTATCTCAATTTTCGATTTTGGACCAATTTCAGTAACCTCCCACAATTACTTCCACGTCCAGTGGAAGTATAGTAACGACAAAAAAATTTTAAAAAATTTTTATTATCCAAATAGGCTTAAAATGTCATGAAACGTCGAGATTTTAAGTTTGAGCGAAAAAAAATTTCTGTCTGTCGGTCTGTGTCGGTCTGTCTGTCTGTAACTTTTTCTTGTGCGCACGTTTACTCTGGAACCGTTTGAGATATTGACTTGAAATTTGGTACACATATGTACTTTAACGAGATCTAGAACTAGATTATATTTTCATCTTGTTCCGTCGAAGGGTTGGGGGGTAAATTTGGGTAAATGGGTAAATCAAGCAGGTAAGAGTCCATGAAATTGGTATTTAGTATATACAAGAGAAGCTGAAGTCTCAATTTTTGGCACTAGCCACCTCCATTACCACCCCAAACTTCTTATTAAAGGGGATGAAAAAAAAAATGTGATTTAGTGCATGTACAGGAACCAGAAACCTCAAAATATTTTTTTACTTCATCCATGATATATCTCAAGTAATGTTATTGTTTTTACAATTACTGCATAATCAATTTAAACCCAAACAATAATTTCTTAAATAAAGATAAGAAATAAGAATATGCCCGTCTAGATACAGATTTCAAATGATTTTGTTTGGCGGGAAATAATTTAACCAATCATAGACAACTTTCGCTTAGACTGTAACTTTCTTATATGAATGCCAAATTGTGTATTTACTTTACATTATTATACTCTTCACGAATACGAAAACGAACGGTATATTGTATTTGATCGGCACATTTCTAAAACCGTAAATATCGCTAGTAAAAAAAAATTTCATATCATTGTGTTAGCGAACGAATTCTGAACAACTTTCAAAATCTCCGTTCGTCCGTCCGTCCGTCACGTTTCTTGTAAGCACGATAACTCGAGAAAGAAAAATCCGATTGTACTGAAATTTGGACAGTAAGTTAGTGTTAGCTAGTGGATGAACCCCATTGTTTTTGAAGAAATTCGATCAGTAAATAAAGATGTTAATGATTTAAATTTGTGAATATCTTTTTAATTTTTATGTTTTTGTAAAAATTCACATTTTTTACATTTTTTTACATGTTAGGTAGTTCTTACGCTTTTGTCTCGGAATCCAAGGGTCCCAGGTTCGAAACCCCCCCACATGGGGTATGGTATGTTTTTTTTATTTTTACTTTATTTTACACTGAGTCTTTCACCAACTAAGTTCGTACTATAAAATAAAAAATGTCTAAAACTAACATTATTTACGAAAAACTGCTAAGAGTATCCTATAGAATGTGTAACAATTATATAAAAAGTTTAATAAACTGGCGGAGAGTACGTTTTTAGCTTGTTTTACCTATAACACTTCTATTTTTCTCAATATCTTGAATATCAATAAATATTATATACATGTATTTAGAAGGAATTAAAAGGTATTTATATTTGTTATTATCTAGAAGTTACCTTAAAAATGTAAACAAAAGTCACGGCGAGGATTATGTGGCAACATTTCATGCGTGCCGCCAGCTGCCAATTTACCCAAAGTTGATTATGACTTGATAGATTCTTTCTATAACAAAATTTGTATTTTTGACCAAGTTCTTCGAATATCAATTTTTTCGGAACAGTTACAGCACTTATATTTGTGTTTCCACAACTTTTATAAAATATCTTTTAAATGACATTATCTACTATTTGTAAATTACAGCAAATACCTCGCTGAAAGAAACTGAAATGCTTCAAATCAACACGACGGCGACGTTAGAACACATCATTTGAGTAGCCGTTGACATTGTTGTCATGTTTTGCTAAATATGTTTTTAAAAATTAATCGGCATCAAAAATTATTTAAAATATTTAATAATTCACGCCTATTATTATTTTTTACATGAGAAAATTAAATGTCGTGGATAAATATATTAAAATTGATTTAATAAATAAGCTTTATACTCCTGTTTCCTTCAATTATCTTTGCTAGAACTAGAGAAGGAATTTCAACGTGGCAACACCACACTGTTTTGTATAAAACCATTCTATCAACAAATCCATACAGTCTACCTACGTCATCGGCCAAACTACCTACGTCACCAATTTAAAACACCTGTTGCTCCGCTTATTTTAACTTCTGTTTTCTCAAAAAATTGATAAGTATTTTCGTGGAAATCTGTATTGGAAGGCTTGTTTGTACAATCGGCGTCAGCTTAAAGTCACCGCTGCTGGAGATGCTCTCTTTCTAACACGCTCCACTACAAATAAGGTTAGAAAGGGAGCATCTCTAACGGTGGTGAGTTTAAGGTGACGCCGATTGTACATATTCTATGGTATTATTCAAAAAAAAAAAAAAAAATAGGAAAATACCCCATTGGAATCCATGTCATTGGTCCCTTTTTCATTGATGGCAATTTGAATGGAGATAATTATTTAACTCTGACCCAAAATAATGTCGTGCTAACTTTGGTAAACTTATATCCTGCTCAAGTAAACCCGCAGGTTTCAGCGGATGTAATATGGTAGGATGAAGCACCACTACATTACTGAATCGAAGTGCGGCAATACCTCGACTTAACATTTTCAAATCGGGGGTTATGGAGGAGAGGATCAGTGGAGATCTTACGCCCTTAAATTTCTTTCTATGGGGATACCAAGCCACGCGATATAGCTGACTTAAGAAGAAAAGTAACGGATTTGGTTAGGTCGGTCACGCCTCAGATGTTGGAAAACGTTAGAAGACATTTTTATTTACGATTAGGATACTACCGAGACGTTCATTTTGAACATTTACTACATTGAAGTTAATTTTTTTTTAGATTGCTGTAGTGAATTACGTTAAGCACATGAATTAATTTTTTCACCGTTAATTTTTGCAATAAATATTAAAACCCGAGTTAAAACCATAGCATTTTTAAATAGAGAACGAAAGGACCTTCCAAATGAGGTAATCACAAGCCCATACTTCCCATTTAAAAATTTAGTAGTTGGGGGGGGGGGGGGGGGTTGAATTTAGGAATGAAATTTGTATTTTGCAGGATGTCATTTCAGAATTCAAAATCGACGTATCGGGATTTTTTATAAATATGCACAATAGTTGAGATACTGAATTTATTCCATTTGGCTGTTCCACATTGTATATTAAAGGCCATTACAAGATTAGTCTCTTAAAACATCCTTGTCAAATGTTTTGATTAAACTGTTATCGCAAAAAAAGGAATAAAAGGCAATTTTTAATTTCATAAAACACTTTCTAAAAACTTTATTCATACAACAAATGTGTTAGAAGCATTTCACAACTTGTAATTATGTTTTTTCTGGAAAAGTGGAAGAAAATAAAGAAGAGTGGCCATTTTAAAGAAACTGTTAAAAAGCAGAGCTGTGCGATGGTACATTTGTTTATTTGAAAAAAATAAAATATAGAGTTTCTCTAAACGTGTAGTTATTTATGTGATGAGATGAGTGAAATAGAAGGTAAGTAACTTGTTGAGTTCCAAAATAAAAAATATTTGCGTCTAGGCGAAGAATAGGAAGCACAACCAGATGTAGGTTGTCTGAGAATTATAAAGATAAAAAATTGATATTTTAATTAGATTTTCATTAGTGATTGAATAGATAGTTATTTTGTAAATAAATTAATTTTAGGACCTAACATAATCAGCGGTATACGTTATCGAAAGAATGAAAAGATTTAAAATTAATATTTTCTTATATAGATTTTCTTTTGATTTTTCATAAATTATTCTTTCTGCTGTTTGCGAAATTCTATATTCTTTACTGTTCCAATTGTTCCTATTACATACATGTTTTAATTCTCCTGGCCTAATATTAAAATCCCAGTTTCTATGCATAGTAAACATGACTTGAGAAGTTTTTCTCAAAGGAATTTCTTGTATCTCAAATTAGTTCATGTTCTCTAGGGTTCATCTTGGATCTTGGACATTTTAAATTCACATCGCACCGAATTTTACGGTGAACATGTTGATGTAGAGATATTTTATGTTCACGGAAGATTGAAGGGAAATATAATTGCATAAATATTTCATAAACCTGATGTGATCTAATCAGTTTATTTCAGTTATCATATAACAAACACGAACCTACACAGAGTGTGAAGATCTAATCAAATTTCCCTAGATTTTCTATAATAAAACGAGTCCGCATTCATTTCAATACCTAGGTATGTATCCAAAAGTGAATTTTGAATCCCAAATCGGTTTATTAAATAAATAATACGGCACTAAAAGATAATAAGTACAAAGGACATGAGGAGAAATATACGAAAGCACCCTGGTGTCAACATTACTTTTATTTTTTTTTAAGTCAATATATTGAGATTTTTTCTCAATATTATTGACATTTTTCTCAATATATTGAGATTTTTCTCAATATAATGACTTTTTTCTCAATATATTAAGATTTTTCTCAATATATTGATATTTTTCTCAATATATTGACGTTTTTCTCAATATAATGACTTTTTTCTCAATATATTAAGGTTTTTCTCAGTATATTGAGATTTTTCTCAAATCAACATATTGAGAATAAAATCGTTATATTGAAAAAAATCTCAATATATTGAGAAAAAAGTTATTATATTGAGAAAAATCTCAATATATTGAAAAAAATGTTAATATATTGAGAAAAAAATCTCAATATATTGACTTTAAAAAAATAAAAGTAATGTTGACACCAGGGTGCTTTCGTAGAAATACACAGACTGATAGTTGATAATTTAATCACAACAATTCTGATCTAACTACATCTCTTTCATCTTGTTCAGAACATCTTAATACACATTATGTTATCCTCGTATTATTCTAGTATGGCACACTTTGCTGTATGGTACGTCTAACAGCATCAACGCCATCTGTCGAGGTTGTCTGTTAGGCGTGCGACCTCACCGAAACTCTTTCCCACCACTTCTTCGGTGATATTAGCCAAACATTTTGGGGCATCACTTTTATTTGTAAATCGTTATAAATGATGATGAAACTAAGCGTCGTTACTTGGTTGCTACAGTAGCCTTTAAATGTAAGATTCTTCAAGCATTCTATTTATTATTTCATTAGTTCTGACATGTCAATTACTAGTTGTCAAAGAAAAACATGTCACTTTGCAGACTAGTCCAGAAAATTGCTACTTTCGGTGCAAAGAAAAGTCCGAAAAATGTATGTTTTCGGGACGATTGCCAAAAAGAAAAGTTTTTGCAAATGATTTTCTCATTTCTGTATATAAAAATTTAGAAGTATCTTTAAATTCAGTTTATAGAATTTTAATTTTCCACGTGCTCCTTCTTGAAACATTTACACCTTCTAAATGGATAATCATCACCTTTACGGATTGTTCAGGTATAATTATATATAATTTTGTCAGTAATTACTATTGGTGCGTTTTCCAATTAACAATTCGCTTTATGCTCATAAGCCCCATATTTCAGGATTGTTAAATATAATCACTATTTTGTTAAAGATTAACCCTTGCTAATAACATACCACGTATATTCTCTTTGAACTGACGTCCTTTGTATGTGTTTCGCTTTGTTCCTGATCTTAGACGAAGGTTTGATCTTCCCAAAATAAATTTTAATCAAAGGTAATGTAATCCACCGAATGAATTAACCCAAATCAGTTTTAATATTCCATTCTCGTACATGATTTCATAATTTGAATTTGATAGTTTTACTTCCACATCCACGTAGTGGAGTGAAAGTATAGTATTCGTAAGAAAAAGATTTTTTTTGTTCAAGTAGCTTAGAATGTCATGAAATATACAATAAAAAATAAAATCTGGTTCCAGATCTTATTATAATACATAGGTGTACCAAATTTCAAGTCAATATCATAAACGGTTTCAGAGTAACCGTGAGCACAAAAAGTTACAGACAGAATGACAGGCAGATTGAGAGAGAGACCCATTTTTGTGCACACGATTACCCTGGAAAAGTTTATAGATAGTGACACGTTTTTAGACGGCCTCTCATACCAAGCTGCCTCTTCTAGGACTCATTATTTACGTCATTTTAGTACAATAGAAACAATAAAAAACCCGCTACCTTGTTAGTGGATTGTGTGAGTCGGACGAGGACCCGACTATTGTCTGATTTAATGAGATTAGTTCTCCCCCCCGTTTTCGAGGATGTTGAATATCGTGGTGGTGGCAGAATTTCTCGTTAGACTGATCCACCCCCGCAAACCGCCAAAAACCACCTCCAAACGGGGTCAAACGCGTATTATAATTGTTTGAGGGACTCTTACTTGGCGATTCCCCGTGTTTTCGAGGATGCTGAACACCGTGGTGGTGGCAGAATTTCTCGTTGTGGTAACCCACCCCGCAAACGGCCAAAAACCAACTCCAAATGCATGTTTCAACTTATTGATTATCGTTTTCGAGCATGCCAATTATGGGGAGCATCCTGGGACGCGTGCCTGACACCCCCCCCCCCCCTCAACGAGAAATTCTGCCACCACCACGGTGTACAGCATCCACGGAAATGGGGATCACCAAATAAGAGTCTCTCAAACTAGTATAATACGCGTTAACCTCCATTTGGGGAAGGTTTTTGGCCGTTTGGGTTTAAAGATTTATTAAGCTATTTTTAATGAGACTATTATAAACGAGTGGAAGTTGAACTCGGGTAATGCCGACTGCGGATACCTATTGAAACATTAGAAATAAAAAAGATACTAACTTTGTACCTAATCTCAGTGACACCACGTAAAAGTGAATTATGTTGTAATGGAGCAAAATATTTGTCAAATAGGTATTCGCAGTTGGCTTTGCCTTACTGCAACTGTATTATACTTCAGCAGTATCCTTGTATTAAACTTTGCCTTATTACCACGCGAAGAATTTTATCATTATCGCGTAGTGCAATCGTAAAGGTATTAAATGTAAATTTAGAATTTCTCTCGAATATTTTTTTATTACATATACATACAAATATATTTATATTTTGTTAGTAAACACGCGCCAAGACTGTTATTTTTATTGGAAGTTTTGTCAAAGCTTTGATATGTAAAGATGGTATAGATGGATAAATGTGGGCTTACTTTGAAATATCCAATCAGGTATTCTTAATTTAGTTTACAAAGCTCCAGGGAAAGACAGCAGGCGGAAGATAAATTACTAGGAAAGAAGCTATATAGTGCACTACCCACTGGCAAGTAATAAAATTGATTAAATCTACTTCTGATAGAGCAATCATAAAATTATTAAATGTAAAATTATATTGCAGAAGCATTTTCTTAACTACCAACTAGGTTTATCCGGCGTTGCCTTGATGATGTAATTTAAATTCAACCAACTATAATAGATTCAACAAAAAAATAATAATTTTGAATTCTTGAGATATTATTAAAGTTGATTACTGGCAGGCAAATTACCAAAATTTAAAATCTTCAATACGTATTGAAAACCTCTTAGATATGCAGTGGGGTACCACAGGGTTCAATTCCAGGGTCATTATTGTTTATTGTCTTACAATTTATCAGACAATACGCAAATTTATTATTCGTTATTATTTAACTATTTAAACAACGCATCTTGAGTAACTAATAATAACCAAGAATCCCTTCCTCATGAAGGCCTCAGAAAATAAATATTTAACAGTAAATCCTTCAAATAGTATGGTAATAGATAGCTTTATTGGTGCTATAAATTACATTTTACACAGGTCAATACATACAATACAATGAACAGAAACATTAGAAATAAAATTACAATATAAAACAACTAAAGTGTAACACATTTACAGTTAAAAAGTCGAGTAAGATAAAAAAGAAACAATTTAAAAAATTTAAAAAACTTGTAGGGGACTTGGATACATGATTACAGTTCAGAAATCAGTACATGATTTTAAAGTGATTACGTGACTAAACTAAATATTTTTGATATTGGACAAAATCTCATCAATTGTGTAAAAGGCATTTCCAATGAGAAAGTTTTTTAACACAATTTGGAGTCAGATTCCTTACTTGGATCGGTAGACAATTGTAGGCTTTTGGACCATAATAGTTTAAACCATTTCTTGATCTGTTAACTCTATTTTATACCTAAGTGTGATAACCATATCATGTAATTAAAGAAGAAAATTACGTTTTTCTAATCTTTTAGTAAACATGCTTAAATTTAATGATCATTTAACAAACTCAGGTAAGTTATTAGAGGGTAATTGCAACCTCCGTTACACTAATGATGTCTGGAATATATCTATTTTATAATATCTGGATCTGGATTGTTTTTAGGGGGGTGTGCTTGCGCTCACGTGCACTCAGGCCTCATCGATGGGCCCAATATGCCAAGCTTAACATAATTATGTTAAGCTTGGCTTAATATCTCAACATAATTATGTTAAGCTTGGCTTAATATCAGCATATACTAAACATCATCTCTTTATCTTTTTTGGAAATTTTGACAGTTTGCTAACGCTGTCATTAATTCAAAATTCATTTTAGACTTAGGATTTGTATTCAGAGACCCCAAAAACTAAGAATGTGCATTTAATATCAATTTTTTACATTTTAGTAAAATCTGACAGTTCTTTGACAGCTGTTATTAAGTCATAATTCATTTCTGACTTCGGATTTGTATTTAGCGACCTAAAATACTTATGAATATACAATTAATATCAACTTTTTACATTTTGGTGAAATTTGACAGCTTGTTGACAGCTGCCATTGAATCGAAATTTATTCTTGACTTCAGATTCATGATCAACGACACAAAAAATCCATACAAAAATCATAATAAATAATTTAAAAAATTTTTTCAAAAAATATCCTCTATAAGAATTTATGGGGGTTATATGGGGGTGGAGAGAAAAACTGACACGGTAGAAAAATTTTTTTTTGCCAAATTTGGTTTCAGCGCATCAAAATACATAGGAAATGATATGTTTGATTGTAAAAACAGAACATTTTTTTGTCGGCCAGTGTTATTAGTAAACGCAACTTTACCAGACATTACCTTTATAGTAATAAATCATTGATCAAACCCTAACTATTAATATACCATTAATTGTAAAAGTGGCTGTTAATGTCACAGATTTATAAAATGAACTATTGGTCAAAACTTAGCCATTAGTTAACCAACGATTGTGAAACTGGCTGTAACAGTCCGCGTGGCGTTTGAGTTATAGTTCTTTAACAGGGAACTGCTACCAAATCCGAGAACGCTACTGCATGTTCCGGGGTACTCACAGATCCCTTGCGGACTAAAGCATTCATTTCCTCTTTACCCTGAATTCCATCTAAAAAGTTTTCTTTTATTTGACGCATTTAATAATTTCTTAAATACTTTGTTTTATTAAGATATAGTCAGAGAACTTACCTCTATTTAATTCAAATACAGACAAAGGGTTTTTTTAAATTTAAATATGTCAAAATTAATAGCGGGTTTATACGTGCATGGATTTAGTGGCGCCAGTAGAAACGCCAGTAAAAAAATATTGCACGTATAAACAGTTACTGGCGAGAACTGGCGAGCAAGTCTTGACCATGCATGGCATTGATGCATGCTCGCCAGTAATTGTTTATAGGTGCAATATTTTTTTATTGGTGTGCCAATATCTACTGGCGCCACTAAATCCATGCACGCTATTTATTTTGACATATATAGATATTTTCTGTCATTAACATTAAAACTAACCTAGAATTACAATTAAAAATAGTCTTTCATTTTGGACGTTAGCATTTTTGACGTAAGTGCCATAGTTTCTGAGATATTTAACATTTAAAATAAACACTTCATCTTGTAAACGATCGGACGTCATCTTTATAGTTCCAGATCTACGAAACCATTAATTCTACAGAAATAAAAAAAAGCGAAATTCATACTCAGTTTGGTAGCTTTCTTATGTATCTCCAGCATGTTTTCACTTAAGGTAATACTTTTGACAAAAATCGTTTTGAAGTACCTCTCTTTTCGAGCTAAAATCCCAATTTCTAAGTCGTAACTTAAAGACTATCAATTTATATGAAAATTTGGTTCTCTTTCAGCTCCAATGTTTTTGTGTGAAGAGAGGTGGCATCCACCCCCTATGAATTAGCAACCTTCCGCATAATATAGACACTTATCTTTGATGCATTTACTATTAAATTGCCAAGTTGAAACCTCCAGTTACCGTACTATTAATAATTCTGTACTTCTTACCGCAGCCAAAAGAGAATTTAATTTATTTTATAATATCAATGTTACTAGCTCAAATAACGATCAATTTATAGTTTTTACGAATATGTGAACCAAGTTGGTATACTTACGGTTATTTCTATTTAAATTTGTTTTTAGACAAATGGCATTTTTTTTTTGGTACTGACGTTTCCCTTCCAGTTCGAGATCAAACGTTCACGTGGAAAATATTCTTTGTACAAATTTATACTAAAATTGAGCCCAGAGAGATCAAACACGTATGAGGAAAATATTTTTTAATACAAATTTATACCAAAGGCTTAAGCGCCAAATATTGCTTTATAGCTATTATATCTTTATACAATTAATTTGTGTTCAGTTCAAAGGTTTTGATCATTCTATCAAATTAATTAAATTTTCATCCTACACAGTTTTTTAAAATACATCCACAGAAGGAAATAATTATTTAGGCTTTGTTTTCAGAAACAGGTGGTGTTTAGTAAAATATACCATAATTAGTTAACTGTAAAGGTTTGTCATAAACAGGTTTGGGTTGTGAACGAAATTTATCCGACTAAAATGGAGTTTTATCCTTTGAGGGCATTACTGCCACGAAACAGTTCCGGCGCCATAAGATCATCCGCAGATTTCTAGATTAGTTACTTAGTTACACTTTGTATTTACGTAATTTAGATCCAAAATATTGTAAATTGTTTTTGCAGTACAGGTAGATCTTCGAAAATAAACTTGCTTTTAGAGTTGTAGTCCATCCGTCAGGTAGTTTTATGTGGAATTAACCCGGGAAGTTTTGATATTTGGCATAATTCTAGAAATAGGTGTCTAGTACTAAAATTCACATTTTGCACAAAGCGAGCACTGCCGTTCGAGAAGCTATGTTGGCAAGATGGCCTCTAAAAACGATTTTTTTCAAATATATCCGTTACTGTACGCTCTACAGTCAAAATAATTATAACCAAAATTAAAGAGTAGGAAATTTTCTATAAAACATGTCAGTATGTTTTCTCTAAAAACAACGGTTTGGTTACAGCAGTCGAGTGAAGTTGAAAATGTTCGTTTAGTTTAGTCTAAAGGCGTTTATTCAATCTTCAATAACTCCTGAGGAAATAGACATTGTATCGTTTACGTCTGGGAAAGGAGGGTGTTGCGTAAGCCAAGCCAACAACTATTGCATATCAACATCTCGACTAATACGTCAACTTCTCATATCCACATATTATTCTGTAGATGCAAAAGAAACGTTGCAAAATCTTTCAATCTCATCGCATACATTGTGCAAATACACCATTCCCAATGTCCACATTATCAACACGCTATCCTTGATTCCTCGTCCATGAGTAAGCCCTCTAATAGCTATCATCGCCCTCATTAGCGTTTGTTCAATGGTCATATCTGACCAACAGACCGAAACTTATTGGTTCGCCTAAATGTGAAAAAGCCATCTGTTGTAAATTTATTGTACTCATCAGGAGTCATTTTGTCTTTTAAGGATATCATATCTTGCAAATATAAATGGCACGATTTTGCATAATTATGCTGCCAATCACCCATGATTTCTGCTTCTATAAACTGCTTCATCAAAGCTATGCGAAAATATTGCATCCACAGTTAAGCGGTAGGTCCAATACTTTCCAGTTTTGCTAGTCCTTCAAATTTTTTAGTAATCGTTTTAAACTAACTTTGGTGATCCGTTGAGAAGATCGTAGATCTGTTCAAATTACAAAGAATGTTTTCCATGGCCAGGCGTTGTTCTTCTATAAATTCCACAGTCTGCAAGATAATATGTCCCAGAGCAATGATAACACAAACAACAGATACGAAACGTTGTTATACTTGCACCATGGTCAAAGCAATACTGAAAAGCGATAAAGGCAGAGACTATACACGTTATAAAAACGACGGCGCCCTGCCGGCGGAGGTTTGCTTTGATCACAGGTAGACGCAGCGCAGGTAAGAAGTAGGTAGAATTTTAATTGAAAGGGTTTGCAAATAATAATCCAAATTGAATTCAATAGCTCTATGTTCATTTAAAACTCATAAACTTAAGCATATCGTTAGGGAAAGTAAAATGAATATGTTTACCTTTAATCGACTGTTGTGTCTAAACTATTGGTTTTATAAAGAGTTTGTACGAAATTTGCTCCTTTTTCATTTCTATAATAAAATAAGTCTTTTAACTCTAAAACCCAAGGTAAAGGAGATATTTTTGCATTTAAATTACTCAATTTGACTTATGTTGAAAATATTTATGCGATACTCCAAAGTAAGCATCATTGCTTCATATCTCGGAGATTTGTAGCTTCATTGTCTGGGACAACGTGCACCACGTCGCGCAAAAAGGTATTGAGACTCTACGGAATTTTCAAAGCCATTCGTGTTAAAGGAAAAAGTTAAAAACGTGTATTTTTTGGAGACTCAAGAGAAACTCTGACAAATCTGTCATCCCAAGAGGATCTTACATAAGCTAGAAGTCATCCTGCATATGACCGAAAACATAAGAGCTATCTATCTCGAAAAACGTATAGTGAATTTGCAGTTTCGTTGCTGAAAATAGATAATGGTGTATGAGTAAGTATTTATTCGATGTATCATTACTTTTATTATAACGATGCTCAAACCTGAAAGTCTAGACGAGATTTTTTTCGTATTGTTATTTCAAATATCGATTGCTATTTTGACTAAAGCAACAGTCGTATTACGGAATCTTGTCTTTTCGTTGGGGAAACCGCAACCCAGTAAAGCTTGTGTGTATGCAATACATCATTTACTAATGTATCGTGCATCTATTTTCACAATAAAATATCGGCGTGCTCTACCGCGTAACTTCCAACAGGATTAATATTAATTAGGGTAATTATAAACTGTACAATACTCATATACGCTATGATGGAGCGGCTGTTGTTGTTTCACATACTCAAGGATGGATACACGCAGTACCGAATTGTTTAATATGTACTTGGGGAGTTTGCTGTGTTCGAATAATAATATTCATAACACGGTTGATGAAACCAATCATTTGCTATTTGCTAGATAATTATTTTTGAAACAGATGTTATTGTTGTTGAGTTGACCGGTGTCAAGAGATTACAATTGGCAATATAAATTCTATAAAAGTAGGAAATATAAAGGAAAAAATGAAACGTTGCATATATGTTAATTGTTACTTAGTCTTTCAGGAATCGATGACTCTACCTCAGGATCCATTATAACATTTTTTAAAAAGACGTCCCTGTCAAAAAATCCTTATAAAAACTTATAAAAAAAACGTATAAGTTTTTATAATTTGTGATGTGTGTATTTGAAATGTGTTTAATTGTAAATTCTCATATGGTATCTACCAGTATTGATGAGTTTTTATAGTATATGTAATTAAAAGTTTTTATAGGTTTTTATAGTATTTTGAATGTAAATTCCTATATGATATCTATTAGTATTGATGAGTTTTTATAGTACATGTAATTAAAAATTTCCATAGGTTTTTATAGGTTTGTATAGTGTTTTGAATGTAAATTCCCCATAGAAATTCAATTACTATTGATAGGTTTTTTTACAGATTTTGGTTGTGTATTTGAAGCATATTTTTAATGCCAAATCCCATAAACTTACATAGGTAAGTAAATATTATTTACTTATTATTAATATTTCAAATATCAATAGTAATATAGTGAGTGGTAAACACTAAATACTGCAAAAGTCCTTGTTTCCTCTAGCGTTCTAGCCTAAACGCATTAGCAGTAAAAGAGAATGCGTTACTTTTAATTTAACAAGCCCACACTAGTTTCTTAGGTCACATTAGATTAGATATGAATCAGCGACATGTATAACAGCTCCCTCTACTGCAGGCTGGAGTATGTAACACTAAACTTTCATAAGTTTTAATTATGTGTGTGTGTGTGTTTTAAATGTACATTCCTCGTATGAAACCTATTAGTATACGTAAGTTTCTATAGTATTTGAAATATAAAGTTTTTTATAAGTTCTAAATGTGGTCTGATGTGCCGCTATTTGAAATGTGTCTTTAATGTAAATTCGTTGCCTGAGGTCTATCAGTATTTGCATATATTAATAGGAAATGCGCAGTTTTTATAATATTTGCTGCGTACAATGGGTTCTTAATGTAAATTACCTATATGGAGTCTATCAGTAGTTATATGTATTAGTATAATTAAGTTTTTATAGTATTTGAAATACAAAGTTTTTATAAGTTCTGAATGTGGTTTGATGTGATTATTTGAGATGTGTTTTTAATGTAAATTCCTTGCCTGAGGTCTATCAGCATTTGCATATATTAACAGGAAATAATACGAAGTTTTTATAAGATTTGCTGCGTACAATGGGTTTTTTATGTAAATTCCCTATAAGAAAGTCTATCAGTAGTTATACGTTTTCGCAGTAATTGAAATATGAAGTGATATAGATATTTTATATGTATATGAAAAATATTTTTAACGAAAATTCTCCATACGAGGCCTATCAGTATTTGTAAGTTCTTATATGGTGTTTGAAATACGAAGGTTTTATAGGTTCAGATGTGTCTAAGTTTTTGAAGTATTTGAAATGTGTTTTGAATGTAAATTCCTTGCCTGAAGTCTATCAACACTTGCACGTTTTAATAATAAACACGAAGTTTTTATAAAATTCTATGATGATGAAGTCTATCAGTATATTTATAAGTATTTATATGGTAATTAAATTGCGAAGTTTTATAGGTTTTTATATGAATTTGAAAGATATTAATGTAAATTCTCAGTACGAGGCCTATAAGTATTTATAAATTTTTATGGCGTTTGAAACACAAAAATTTTATAGATTCTGTGAGTTTTTAATGTATATTCCTCCTTTAAGGTCTATTGTAAGACTTTTATGCTTTTGTGGGAATAAGAGTGTTTTCAAAAATACAATGTGTATATAGTATATACTTACAATGGATTTTAATGTAAATTATATGAAATCTATTCTGCCCTCCTAAGCCAAAAAGACGTATCTCAAGGTTTCACTGTTTTGAGATATAGGCATGTTTTGAATTTTCGAAATCGCGTCAATATTTTCAAATATGTACTAATATTTTTTTTTTGTAGTTGTACTAATGTAGAGGTTATTAGTGGTGTAGTTATGAATTTATATTAATTATGTTACTAGTTTTTTTTTTACAATGAGATACGTCTAATTGGCCTATTTTTTTAGATACGTCAAACTTTGTTAGCACTTTAAAAATACTTAACGATTGAAATACGTTTATTTCGCAATGGAAATATATAGAAAATAGCTCCAGCTATCCTAAGGTATAAAAATATGCATTTCGGCCAAAACTTGAGATACGTCTTTTTGGCTTAGGACGGCAGTATTGTATTAGTAAGTTTAGTTTAGTAAGTATTGTAACTTTTTTAGGTTGACTACTATTGAAATCCCATGAAAACTTTTCAAATTAATAGTTGTAAATAATACTTTTCAATAGGTGCACTGAGAAATCCTTATTAAATTCTTATATAAAACTAAACTAATAATAACCCTTCAAATCTTATAAAAACCATATACTAATTATTTCTTAAATGTTATAAAATTCATCCCTGGTTTCCTGATGAAACATTATTAGTTTTACCACTATTGGAACCCCATGAACTCAAATTAATAGTTGTAAATCATTATTAATACGTTTTAATAGATGTCCCTATAAATCCTTATTAAATTCTTATATAAACTAAACTGATATGGACCTATGAAGTCTTATAAAAATAAGTACAAATATATCCTTATAAAAATGTATAAAATGCCTACTAGGAACTCCTTGGTATATCTTTTCAATTCCATTACTCTTCAGATTCCAAAAAAAAAACCTCATAAAAGTATTCGATAATACTTTATTTATACTTTTTAACATGCACCCTTATAAGTTTCCATTAAATTCTTATATAAACTAAATTGATATGTACCCATGAAGTTTTATAAAAATAAGTACAAATATATCCTTATAAAAATGTATAAAATGTCTACTAGGAACTCCTTATCTTTTCAATTTTATTACTCTTCAGATGCCAAAGAAAGTCACAAAATTATTCGATGTAATTCCTTTAGTACTTTTTAATACGTATCCTTATAAATCCTTATTAAATTATTATATAAACTAAAACTGATAAAAATTTCTCAGATCTTACAAAAACCATATACTAATTGTTTCTTATAAAAGAACTGGTATTTGATTTTACTGATAAAACCTTTTCAGTTTCAACACTTTTCAGATCACATGAGAACTTATCAAATTAAAATTTGTAATGCCATATAAAAACTGTTTTTAGTATAAACACTTATGGAAACATACCAATAACAACATGGGTATTCCAACTCAATTACGATTCCTTTAGATACTTATTCATCCCAATATAATTTCTATATAGCAAAATTAATGTACTGTATAAAACCTTATAAACCAGATAGGCTCTTATGATTACCCATAAAAATGTATAATTATCTATAAGTTTGAATAGGATTTTTTTAAGGGGGTAGATGCGTTTCTTACAAATTTATAAAAAATAAACGAATACCAAGAGATTCTTATGAAAGTGTGTGAAATTTCCGTTAATTATAAAGATTCACCACGTTCATTTTAGATAAAAATGTATAGAGTTATAGTTGTGTAATCAGGTCCTTTTTCACCTCTTTTACTTTCTATTTATAGTACGTCCTACGGTGAAAACACTCCAGAGAAAGTTAAAACTCATTCAGTTTCGGCCCACCAACCACTAATTTTGTTTACGTCAAAAATGCCTCCAATGCTGTTAATTTGGGGTTGCAAAGCACAAAAACAACCATACCAGTCCTCTTCTTTGTTACAGGGATGTGGGATAGAATTTAGAATAATTTGGTACAGTAGAAAAAGTCAGATAAAAAAACATGGGTACAAAAGTACACCGACTCAGTGGCGCAATGCTTTCGGTGTTGGTTTGCTCTGCTAGGTATTTGACGCTATTGCCATCGAAGAACTGGGATATACTAAATTTATATAGGGTGGTCAGTGGTCACTTGAAAAATAATTAAGACGGAGGAAAATAATATTTGGAATATAGTTGACACTGCTAGCGAGGAGGAAACTTGACACTGTTAGTGAAAAAGATACAGAGTGGTTACTCTAAAAAAATAATTAAGAAACGACGTGATGAAGGAAATCAACATCAGGATTGTAGTTGTCACTTTTGCCAGGAAGAAAAATTACATGCTTTTAGTTAAAAAAAAATATACAGGTTAGTTCATCCTATAGAAAAGACAATGAATAATTAGAAGGCGCTAAAAAGAGAGGGAAGTTTTTCGTAAACAATTTTACCGATTTTTAAAAAAATATGTCTTACTTAAAAAAAGAAATGTGATATAGTGAGTGAGAGAGAGAGAGAGAGAGAGAGAGAGAGAGAGAATTTGTAGCATTTGTTGCTAATACATAGACAAACAAATCTTACGATTACTATTATTTTGAACACACATATTTATACAGGGTGTGTAATCAGTTTCATGTCATTA
The DNA here is from genome assembly GCA_936432065.2 of Rutpela maculata. Classification (NCBI taxonomy): domain Eukaryota; kingdom Metazoa; phylum Arthropoda; class Insecta; order Coleoptera; family Cerambycidae; genus Rutpela; species Rutpela maculata. Next base: position 164,688,442 of record OW386289.2, on the reverse strand, counting down.
AAAAAAACTGGTGATGGGGAATGACTAAACTAACAAAAGAACCTTATATAACATGGGGTCTAAAGCCCATAGTTTTATAAACAAAAATTTCGAAAATTTTCAGTAAAATTGTTTGAGAACTGCTGGAATGTTGGGATAGGCTTTTATCTTCGCGTATATCGGCGCCTCTAACCGTCAAATACATTAATACGGCTCTTTCGCACAAAGTGTCGCGCTCCTTTGTTAGAGACCGCGCGTCGGCGAGGGCACAAGTTGATAATCACACTTTATTATGGCTTTTGAAAACTAGGTAAGGTAAGGTCTTTAGCGTTGCGGTATTTTAGTTTCTGTGGGCACTTCATTAAGTACATACGTCATTTTATTGACTTACCGTTCACGTCATTAAGTTCTTGATTACGTACAGATACTACTTGTTCATTCTTTTTGTGTTTGTTTTGGATTTTGGAAGAAGTTTTTATTTTTATTTTCTTTATTGACAACGTTAGTTAATAGTTTAGTGTGGTATTTTAATGTGCATAGAAACCATAAAAAATGATCCTAATATACCAAATGTGTTGAACGGAGTGCGTATGTCCTTAGTTCGACGTGCCGAAAACTGCATTGATGCAGCAGGAAGCCATTTCGAACAATTTATGTAAATCAACTTTATTGGTAAGTTCTAGATTTATCGAATAATTTTAGTTTTCGATACCTGATTGGCAATTCGTTAAATAAATCAGATTTTTTCCTAACTTAAAATACACATAATTCTGTTATCGTATCTCAGACGTCTAACTCTTTATTTCTCAATGTCATGCAATAATTATTCATTTTTTAAGCTTTTAACCCAGAATACTCATTTAGCTTACAAATGTTAATAAATCACATTTAAATCTGATAAATTATAAACAACAATAAAAGCTCCAATATTTTGTTCTAAATTAAAAAAAAACACATGTAAAGAAATGCTCTATTTAACTTCTACGCCCATCATTTGCTTTTGCAGTTCTGCAAAAAGAGATAACGAATTGTTTACATTTTTATAATTGGTTCGGTTCAGGCGATCATCAAAGGTGCCGCCCTTCTTTGCTTTGAACCGCGGGCCGCCGAGAACGAGTCGGTCGGTAATCGTTGCACTTTTTTTATGACAATTTAAAAGTTGTATACCTAATTGGGAACTACTACACGTCCATTGACCCAGAAAGGCAGTGGTTCTCAAATGTTTCCTACCCTAATATTCAAATTGTTGACCTAGGTCAGTTTTTTTCATAGTGCCCCTAGGGGAAAAGTCACGAAGGTTTTTTGTTTGTCTAGTCGGTCCCTATTACCAGTTTTTTTTAATGACATGAAACTGATTACACCCTGTATAATAAATAAAACATTAGTAGTAGTAATAATAATAATACATTTATTGATTCCAGTTTGCCAACAAATGGATAGGACAATAGTACATAATATGTGAATAATAATTGCTTATAAATTTGACGGAAGTACACATTTATAGAATAAAGCACAATGATAAATACGATAAACAAAATAGTAGGATAAAACTATAACAGAACATTTGGCGTCTGTACAATCTAATTTTAAATTACTCCTTCTTTTAGATAGAGATATTCTATTTTGATTTTTTCGGTTATTCTTGGTATTTTCTATTTTTTTTTCTCAAATGGCGGACTGACTAATACATATCGGACAGGTCCATATATTTTTTAAGAATTTCATTTCAAATAAGCCAGTATTTTTAAAATTCCCATCCGATTACTAGTACAAGATATATCAAGCAGATAAGTTGAAAATCCGTGAAAGAGCGTCAAAAAGTCCATATCATTTTTGACGCACAAGTAATTTTTGGGCGCAAGTATTTTTTCGTAATCAGGAGATCATATTATATAAGAATCAACAATAAAATTTCAGGTGGAATGTTGTAGCTGAAAAAAATCAATTCAACTGCACTAATAATTATCTGTTTTTCATTCATTAGTACATCCAACACTTTCTGAAATACAATATTTTTATTTGACAATTCCATTTCCAGTAAACTTATACGTCTAGTATCCTAATGTGGTTCATGGCATAATTGTTCATAATCAGTAAAGTTTAAAAAATAATGAGTGATAGTAGACTATTATTAAGTATATCGGTAAAATAATAGGATTATGTTCCTGCTAAAAATATTTTAATTCTCCAGTTTTATTTTGTTTACATAATTATTGTGTTTGGTGATTTCAAGATGATTCAATATGATATGTACCACACAATTTTCTATTACTGAAAATTATATTATCAGAATATACGCACAGTTCATTGAACTAATTTTAGATTATTTAGAAAGGGTAGGTATTACTGAATTCTCTTGTTTGTCGAAGGTCTTCAGCTCACTCGAGCGTCTACTATTATTCTTTCCCTTCATTATTTGATGAGTAAACACTTTTAAATTTTTTCGCCTTTTTACTCTATTTACACATGCAACCGGAAATTACAGCACGAAAAAGTACAAAAATAATCATTCTTAGAATGCTCAGACCATATTCAAACAAATATGTTGCAAAACTATGGGATCTGTCGAAAATCGGTGTAAATATTTTACAGATTCTTGGTAAAAAACTAAGGGAGAGGCATTTCATACAAAATAAATAAATAATTTTAAAATTAGCCCCCTTTGACGAGTTATACTCAGGGTTGTGCAAAAGCCCACCTTCTTTAGGAAAAGACGACCCACTGGGTATTTAGGTGGGTTTCTGGTGGGTTTTTCTGGGCAATTGTGATTTATTCTGACTTTTTGTAGAATGCAAATTTCCCGCCTAATTTCCCACCTTTCATTCAACGTTGCTTTGACAATATAGCATGTGACAACTCTGGACTGTGTTGGAAATTTCTACGCTCGGCCATGTTTGGAATAAGATTGGAGTTGAAAAGGCGTCAAAACTAAACTGTAAAAAATTAGGATAAATTTACCGTCGTTGCCTGTAAAATTATTTTATAGTAACTTTACCTTCAAAAAGAGTGTACAATTTTATTTACCAGGGGGGATTACCCAAAATATAGGGTCAATAAAAATTTTACACTCTTTTTGCAGGTAAAGTTACATTATATATAATTTTACACGCAACGACGGTAAATTTACTATAAAAAGAAAATCCTGGATTTTCTTTTTATAGTGTACATAGTGTTTTCCTAGTATATTAGCCGATTAAGGTACCAATATACAGAAAATAGATAATTTCATATTGAATAAAAAAAGTGTGAATGACTAAATTTGAATAAATGATTTAAGTATTTCCAATATATATTTAGAAGAGTAGTTGTTTTGATTGATTCTCCAATAATGAGTGTTTTAAAGTATTTACCTAACTAGTATATTAGCGTGCCCAGATTAGGGCAATATACAGAAAGTAGGTATTTTCATAATAAATAAAAAAGCGTGTAAGTTGTGATTTGCTTAATACCTAAATAATATTCTCTATTTAAAGTACCTTTTGAGATATTAAAAAATAACGATTTAAAAAGAAATTCAACACCCTGTAGCAAAAAATTTAAGCCCTGCAGACATATGTTCATATGAACTTTTCTTCATAAAATGAACTAAAGAATCACACCCTGTAAGAATAAACTCTTATTAATATTCTGTAACAGTCGAAATCAAACAGGAAGGTGGTTAAAGTGCCAATAACTGCCGGCTTTACTTAAATACCAGCAAAAAATTAAATGTTTCTGCCAGATAAGGACCCGTTAATGAAGGTAAGAATATATTTTCGAATAAATTGTACCGAATTTAAATTTTCAATGTATGTTGTACAATGGTGCTCACCTTAAACTCACCACCCTTTGAGATGCTCCTTTTCTAACACGCCCCACTACAAATAAATTATACATTCCGACATTCCATATTTTAGGTCAGAGTGGAGACTGACGTCATACTTTTATTAGTTTTATTAGAATGTGACCAGTTGTTAGCTTAGGGTTCTGTATTTTAGAGATTTTGAATGATATCAATTTTATTTATAACTTTCTCTCTCCACTATTCATTTATCTGATTTACGGATTCTGGACGCTAATAGATTTTCATAAATTGTTAACCTAACATTGTTTAAAATAAAAACTGGCAATGTAAATACATTAAGTAAACAAGACAATTCGAAAAGTTAATGCAACCGGTTACCTCAAAAAAGATTCGAATCCAGAAATGAAGGTATTAAGTTGAATATACGTAATAATTCATCAAAAACAAACAAGACAAAAATATTAATATCACTTATAATGAAATTAATTGTGGTTAATTATATCATGCTAGTTTTGGAGTCTTGTGATTTTTCATTAAAATGAAGCTATTAATAATTCCGTGATTTTGTCATACCTATTGCCGAAGTGCAAGAAAATGTAATGTTTTCGACAAACACATCATTTTTAAAATGCACACATAGAATGGTAAACGTTTTTATTATATTTGAAAAGTATTGAATAATTTTCCAAAGAAATGTCAGTGTAAATTTTTTTAATATTTATTTTTATAATTTATATTGTTATTCCAACGTATGCAGAGAATTAAATTTAATTGGTAGTCTTTAAAATTAGATACGAATTTTGAGAAACCTTCACATACAATCGGCCCAGAGTTTAAAATTTTTAATTTTTGAAGCAAATTTACAATTACGCTTATTTCTATTATCAGAAACTATGCGCTAAGACCGTATATTTCATATAAATACATGGATATAGGTGATCGATGGAATATCAGTGTATATAGGGTGATTCATTTTGACCATCTGTTAAAAGTATATATGTAAGAAAAATAATATTGATCTGAAAATTTTTGGCAATGGTCCTAACTGGGGATCTATTCAACGAAAACAATTTTCCGGTTATACTTAAAGTTGATCCGAAATTTGTTATTTTAAATAGAATGCTCCCATTTTAATTTTTTTCTAGATTCTACAGAAAATTTAAAGGACATTCCGTTAAAGGTTCCTTATACCTAAAATTAATATTTCCTGAGATATTAATTTTTTTCCTAAATTTTGAATTATATAAAAATTATTACCTTAGTAATAATAATTGATAGCACGTTGATTTTTTTAATGCGGGTAAGACAAGGCATTGGAGTTATTCATCATGTAAAAAAATTATCGAATATTAAAAAAAAGTCTTTTAAATTAATGACAGTTGACCATATGAAAACAGCAAAATGTTATTTCTTCACGTGATCTCAATTATTGTTACTGAGATGGTTATAGGAACTTTTATAATCCACAATATTCATAATAACTAATTACTACGTAGGAGCAACAGGGGCAGAGAAAATTGCAAAAACTTGCATTAAAGCAGAATATTCGCTTTTCTGGCTGCTGTAAATCGTAAAATATTAACAATAAAGAAAGATTGTTTAAATAAAAGTAGCTCTTTTATTCCCTACAATATTAGTAATGCCCAATTTATAGCAGAAGTAACAGGAAAGGAGATAATCTAGAAAAATCTATTTAGAGTGCCATTTTTAAACATGGCGGCGGTAATGGGAATCATATTTTGAGAAGAAAAGGTTCTATGCAATTTTTCATATAAACTGAAGTTAAAACGACTTGAAAATTGGGATTTTAACTAGAAAAAGAGGTATTTCAAACAGGTTTTTGTCAAATAACTCGAAAGGTATTACATTGAGCGAAAACATGCAAGAGACAAATAAGAAAGTTACTAAATTGAGGATCAATTTCCTTTTTTTTCTAATTTCTGTAGAATTAATAGTTTTGGGGATCTGGAAGTATAAAGGTGGCGTCCGAAAATATATAAGAAGTATTTAGTTTAAATGTTAAATATCTTAGAAATTATGGCACTTACCTTAAAAATGCCAATTAACAAACTGAAAGTCTATTAATCAGACTTTCAAATGATTGTTTGATTATTTCTATAACATAAAAAACGAAAAAGTTATAACAAAAACAATGTACTTCTTCACATTTTTTTAAACAAAAGACGTCGCCATTTTGTTAATGTAAGTAGTCAGTAATTAAAAAATATATTCCTATATACTATTATTCGTTAATATATAGCATGATCTAGATGTTCAAATTTTTTCGTTCATTTACAGCGCTTGGTTTAGAAAAATATGGTATTTTAAACTGTAAAGGGATTTTAGAAAAAAAACGTAGCATGTTTCTTTGCAAATATCTCAATAAATATTAGTTTTAGCGAAAAAATAATGGACCCGAAAAATTAAGCTTATAAATTGAGAATGAATTTGATTTTGTTATATATTTGTGTAGGATTGACAGTTTCGAAGATATTTAAGTTTATAAAAGGTATCCGACCGCTTATAGGATGAAGTATTTAGTTTAAATGTTGAATATCTTAGAAAGTGACACTTTTATTAAAAATTTTATGGAACAAAGTTAAAGATAATAATTAATCTATTTTTAAAACGATTTTTTGTTTCTTACTATATCATAAAAAATAAAGAAGTTGTGGCTGATACAATGTGGGTTTTGACATTTTCTTTTAACAATGCTCAATTTGTCCGTTTAAAACACCTGTTTTGGAAAAAAATTCCATCCGCCATATTGGAGCCGCCATTTCAATTCTTAAATTTTGGCCACAGATTCGTAATTAGCGACCCCAGAACATAACTATGCTATGTTTCAAAAATTAACCAAATTAACCAGTAATACTTTTTCAATTATTGAATATTAGCATTTTGGGATGACCTCTATATCTCTCGAATCGAAATCAAGTAACACATTCTTGAGACACTTTTTTGAGTAGAATCCGTTGTTGATAAGAGAAGAAAATTATGCATGCCTCAGTTTTCGAGATATAGTCATAACTTGTGTTTTTTAAATGGAACACCACAATTTAACGGGTTTTAAAACGATGTAATACTTGACCTTGGGGTGGGTCCTACCTCCGCTTAAGGATTTAAGTTTCGAGATCAACAATACCCAATAAAAGTACCCCCCTTGATAATAAAATTGACGGATCCGAGCGTTTGTCGAAAAAATGATCATAGAAAGAGAAAACACGCCAGTTTCGTTTTCGGTGGGCCACCCTGTATAATAGGTATGGTGTAAGTAATCACTATATATTGGTGAATTTTACTGATGTTTGCTAGTGCATCCTTAGACTATTTCAGCTTTCGAAAGTTTTCTAATTGACTATTTGCATTAATTTTCTGAATCACTCTGTATTACTTACTTATGGCGTCAGTTATTTTATATGCATTGCCATTTATACTGCAAGCATAATCAGATCAATTTTATTTATTCTACTGAATATCCGATACGTCCCACAATCAGATAATTGAAGAATGAAAAGAGAAATGAAATGAAATAAAAAATGTTTACTTATCCACATTGCATAATTCCAGGCCGTCGTGTATCCTACAATGTTAGTCGCCACTCTGACCTAAACTATCGAATTTAATTATTTGTAGTGGGGCGTGTTAGAAAAGGAGTACCTCAAAGGGTGGTGATTTTAAGGTGACGCCGATTGTACGTACACCAATACGTTCTGCTTATTTATATTCAGGCAACCAACAACATCGACGGTGCGTTTGTTTGTAAGCGTGCCTCGGGGGTTAACGAAATTATAATTTTAGATTATATATATTTCATAAAGGCTGGGAGACTCGACTCCATAATAATTATTCGCCGTAAAAGAAACCGGCTTGCTTTACCAGTGAACAGTATACGTAGGTAGTGTGTAATGAAATAATTAATTTGACCTTTTCAGTTGCTATCTAATACACATAATAGTCGAAGAGCAAGACGCCTTACTTCCACACATGCTATGCAACTCTCGAGACTAGGAAAACGAACAGTTGTTTCTTATGTAAAAACACTTCACAAAACATATTTTTGAGGGCGCGATTTGATTTGGAATTGCAAAATTGGAGATTGTTTTTTACGAGAAATACTATTTTCATATTTTTCATGTTCTCTCCTCTGTATATTTGTCCTTTCTTGTCGTAAAAACTTGATATTTTAGTAAATTAATTATTTTTTATTTATTTGCTTTCATCATGTTAGAGAATATAATTCAGGAATTAAGCAAATCACGGGAAATTAAATACATAAAAAATACATTATAGAAAAAACGCATAAACAGTACTACATTTAAAAAAAAAATAGATTAAGTAGACACAGATGACTAGAGCGTAAATTAAACAAATAACAAATTGATTTGACTAAAACAGAACAGTTAGACACAAAAAAATATAATACTTAGTTAATCATATCACAAATTGATTTTTAATGTATATAATGAAACATTGAAAAAATCTGGACTTGCAGTATTAGCATATTTCATTATCCTGTCGATACCGAGATTAGAACCATATAAGGTTCGATGATTTTGGATAAAAAACGTATATGATTCTCTTAAATGTCTTTGTGGTACATGAAAATCTAATAGTGCCAGTAATTCAGGACTGTTGACATTTCCATTGCATAGTTTAAATGTCAAAATAATGTCTGTATTTGTTCTTCGTTTTTGCAAAGTCTGAAGATTTAAATGAGTCAGAATTTTTCGTTGTACGAAAGATCGCTTGGAATGTGATGTTGATATGCTATATAGCGCAGGAATCTATTTTGTACTCTTTCAGTTTTGTCTATATTTATTTGAAAATATGGAAACCATATAATTGAACTCTATCATGTAATTCAATACTTCATCAGTATTAGCTCGAAGAGTGGTAATTTTGATTGGTTCTTCAGTAATGAGTATTTTAAATTATTTACCTAACTTAGTATATTAGCGTGCCCAGTTTAGGGCAACAATATGCAGAAGGTAGGTAATTACATGATAAATAAAAAAGTGTATAAGTGGTGATTTGCCTAATTCCTAAATAGTATTCTCTATTCAAGATGAAAGCAAATAAATAAAAATTAATTAGTTCTAAAAATAAATTAAGAATGGGCTGGTAAATAATGAATGAATGTTTCTACACTCTACTGATGGGAGCTAACGAGTTCGAAAAAACTTAAATACACTTTTCTAGAGCTGCAATAGAGTGTAAGTAGTAATTGTTGTAAATGACTGAATTTCAATAAATAATATAAGTATTTTCAATATATTTTTTTGGCTTAAAATGCTAGGAATGTTATCATGTAATCCAATAATTCGTCAGTGTTAGCAGAGTAGTTGCTTTGAATGGGTTTCCAATGATGAGTGTTTTAAAGTGTGTTCTTAAGTAGTATATTAGCATTATTAGCGTGACTAGATTGAGGTGCCAATAAACAGAAAGTAGATAATTTCATATTAAATAAAAAGTGTGAATGACTGTTTTAAATAAATAATTTAAGTATTTTTAATATATTTTTTGCTTTAAAATGCTAGGAATCTTATCGTGCAATTCAATACTTCGTTAGTATAAGCAAGAAGAGTAGTTGTCTTGATTGGTTCTCCAATAATGAGTGTTTTAAAGTGTTTACCTAACTAGTACATTAAGCGTGACTGGATTGAGGTAGCAATATACAGAAAGTATCATATAATTTCATGTTAAATAAAAAAAGTTGGGATTTGCTTAATACCTAATTTTTTTTTTGTTGGGGGGTAATATGAAAAATAAATAAAACAATTTATGAGGAAATTTTTTTTGCAGGGGGGATGGGAAAAACTTTTTTGTCCAGATCTAATAATTGATGAGCAGAGGGTGAAATAGCAAAACCATTTTTTTGTCCTCGTCTGATAAATAATGAGCGGGGGAGGGGGAGGGTCGAAATGGAAAGAAAAAATTTTTTGTCCTTGTCTGAACAATTTTATATCTGCAGATAAGCCACCTGGGGAGTAATTACCTCATATATCCTCCCCCATCTACGCCCTTGATCTAAATAATATTTACTAATTTCCGAGAAATTAAATAAAAAAGTGGAAAAGAGCGATTTTTCTGATTTCGCAATTCCGAATCGAATTGTGATCTCCATAATCAATTCGAAATATTACTTTGAATATTTCGGGAATCTCGTGCTCTAACTATATCCATATACAGCGCCTGATTATCATACATTTTGAAGCTTACAAATATAATAGATTCAAATAAATAGAAATGTATTAACTTTGTGGCAATACAAACAATACAAATCTTGCATTGTTTCCATTATGTAAAAGCTACCTAAATATTAAATAGGATGACTCATTTAGGCTGTATCTTAAATAAGTAATAAGTTTTTACCTGTTATTTTTAAATGAATGCATTGTCTAATTAAATATTAATGTTGATGGGAAGAATTATATTTGTGTTGAAAATTACTGAAAAATATAAAACAAAAATATTTAAGTTTTAAGATTGGAGCTTATGAAATAAAAAAAAATAGCAATAAATGACTGCAGAGTAATTAAAAAAAAGTTGCAAAAAATTGAACCATCTTAAGAAGTAACACAACAAAATTATGAAATGAAATTTCACCGTTACCCGGTTAATGGGATCCGATTACCTAATTATTAATATGTAAAAAACCGTATTTTTGTCTTTCACAAATATTACAACTGTTAACGATATTCCCAAAATAGATGATGTGGACACAAGTAGGAAAGCGACATTTTTAGTCTCTGTTATAAATTCAAGTTTGAATTTTACTCTTCAACTAGATACTCTCTATTCAACGTTCGCCATTTTAAATTTAAAAAAGGAACTAGATATTAATGAATTAATAACATGCTATTATTATTTAGCATTCTTAGTTTTTAGCTATGGAGACAATAATTTGAGGCAAACGGAGTTTTTACGATGCAAAAAAGAACCATTCGCATATTGTTCAACGGTAGAAAATCACGTTGAAATAGTTTTAAAAAAATAATGACAGTTATATGCATTTATTCATTTAAATTTTTTTGTTTTATTTACTAATAATACCATTCATAACTAGCCCACTAGAAGTGCCCAAGGAATACATATTAGAAGTTTTAATCTTAACTAATACACGAAATCTACGTATTGGGCTGGTAGTTACCTATATATAGTAAACTTCCTTTGAAAATAAAATAAGTGAATTCTTTTAGGCTATTTAGAAATAAATTGCTTTTTTCTGAAATCGATCTGCAATGTCTACATTTTCGGCGCAATTTCAGATCGAAAAATGCACAATTCCAGTATTTTAATCCGTTGCTAAGTAACTATCAGAAAACAGACCGGAAAAGATCCGTTGCCAAACAACGATCAACAAAACCGTACGGGAATGTTACTTTCCCGGCCTAGGCCGGGAAAGTGACATTCCCGTACGGTTTTTTATGTATATTTTAGACAGTAAATAAATACACGCAGACAAATCAACTCACATTAAAATTGCATTTATTAGGAAGCAGTTAGATTGTAATGAAGAAATGTTATGTATTAATACACATTCCTTAATTTATAATAATACTGATTGTGATTTCAGAAAAAATAGTATGTGTACTTCGGTGTGAAAGCACATTCCCGAACTTCGATGCTTGTTGGCCTCGGCTGGCGCCTCGGCCAACAATTTGCATCGTCGTCCGGGAATGTATTGCTTTCACACCTAAATACACAATATACTATTACAACAAAACCGATATTGTTCTTGTAACAATGATTTGTGGTTAATAATATATATTCTATTCTATTTTAAAAGAAAAATCGCTTAAAAAAATCGATTAAAATCATGATTTTAATAGTGATTTTAATTAAATGATTTAAATCAGTTCAACCATGCAATTGTATGATTCTCTATATTTATATGAAATTTTAAAATTGGCTTACAGTAGGGACTATTATATAGCGATATATCTAATACGAGACACTGATTTAAGTCGGAATTACAAAAAATTCCTAAGTAAATAAAAATGTTTCAACGGAATTTCCAGAACACGTATTTTGCAACCTACTCCGTATAATATGATTATGACCGCTCCACTTTCAGGCGGTCTATTTCAGGGTAATTCTTTATTTGGCTCTTTGATCTTTCATGCGATTTTTTGCGCGTCCCCTTGACATCACTCACTGAAAATAAATAACTGCCAATCTGATATACTGAGCACACCACAACATTCTCGAACTGATAACCCGATCTATGCAGAGTAGGTGAGATAAAAGTTCTCCTTTGGTCCTTTCTGGATTTATGGTATAGGTGGCAAGATTTACATCGTCCGAGAGCAATATTACGGCGTGACGTAATTACAGTCTCGGATATATTCGGAGGCGTTCGCTGAAAGGGTGAGAGGAGCTTCTTGAATTCTAAAAATAGAACCGGGGCTTTTTGTTTCCGCATCTGCGAGGATCCAGGATTCATGGACATCCTTAGGGCAGGGATCATACCCCATATACTTACGTGTGAATACATATTTAATATGAAATAAACTAAATAGAGTGTCAATTTGTCGGAAATTGCAAAAGTATCTGGAATTAGAAAATTGTAAGAGAACGAATATGAAACTTACAAAAGAGGTGCTCAACCAATAATATATACATATTTTTTAAACGTTAAGTATATCTATTAAATAATAATAATAATAAATGCACAATAAAAATAATAAACGCTCAGTTAGTACAGTGACTAGAGGTTTTAACTTCGGAATAATGTCATATGAATTAGATTTCAATTATTTTAGGCAACTTAATAGTAAATGCATCAAGTTTCTATATTATGCTAATATATAGGGGGTGGATGCCACTGCTTTTCAGAGGCTGACACATGAAAAAGAAACAAAAACATTAGAGCTGAAAGATAATCGAATTTTGAGAAGAAAATGTTCTATCAGCTTTTCATATAAATTAAGTAATAAATAAAATAATAAATTAAGTTATACGACTTGAAAATTGGGATTTTAGCTTGAAAAAGGAGGTATTTAAAAACGATTTTCATTAAATAACTCGAAAAGTATCACATTGACCGAAAACATGCCAGAGACGAATAAGAAAGCTACTAAATTGAGAACGAATTCCGTTTTTCTCTAATTTCTGTAGAATTAATGGTTTCGGAGATTTGGAAGTATAAAGGTGGCGTCCGAACATTTGTAAGACGAAGTAGTTAGTTTGAATGTTAAATATCTCAGGAATTATGGAAATATTTATGTCAAAAGTGCTAACTCTACCAAATTGGAAGACTATTAATTTTTTTTTATTAACTCCATAGCAAAAAAGTCAAGGAAGTTATAACAAAAACAATGTGCTTCTTCACATTTATTTTAAAAAGATCGTCGCCATTTTGTTAATGTAAGTAGTCAATAATTAAAAAAATATATAATCGCATACTGTTCTTCGAGGATTTTCGAGAAAACGTAAAATTTTTGGTCCTTGCAAATATTTCTATAAATATTAGTTTTAGTGAAAAAATTGTAGATATCAGAAATAAAGCTTATAAACTAAGAATGAATTTGTTTCATTTTGATATTTGTTTAGGTTTAATAGTTTCGGAGATATTTAAGTTTAAAGATGGCACTCGAACGTTTACAGGATAAAGTATTTAGTTTAAATGTTGTATATATTAGAAAATATAAAATATTCATCAAAAGTTCTGAAGAACAGTCTTTCAAGTGATTTTTTGATTTTTGATGAGATTATTCCGAAATTTTGTATATTTTTTACCTCTAGGTACTGTACTAAGTAGCAATTTTAAATACTTAGTATCATAATAGGTGTCGAATAAAATAATAAATGTTCGCTAAAAAAAATAGGTAAAAAGTTTGGAGTGCAATAAAATATTAGATATTCGGTTAAATTATACATATATAGTGTTGTTTAGTAAATATTGTGAGCAGTAAAAAAACGATAAGCGTCCGGTAAAAAAAATATATTGCGTACAAACAGTTATTGTTCAGTAAAATAATATATGTTCAATACAGAAATAACAAGCTAAAAACGTACTCTTCGCCAATTTACTGAGCTTTTTATATATAATTGTTACACATTCTATAGGATACTCTTCGCAGTTTTCTTGTAAATAATGTTAGTTTTTGGACATCCTAAATTTTGTGATATCATCTTTGTTGTGAAAAAAATTATATGAAAAAAAAAAAATGAAAAAAAAATCCAACCTGTGTGAGATTCGAACACTGGATCTTTGGATTGCAACGCAAAGCAATCAATCAATAATCAATAACAAGTTTATTAAAATTAGAGGTACATGAATGTGCCTCCCCGGAATCTGGCCCGGAGCCAGCCTGACAACCACGACGCGCAGCGTCGTGGTGGGTGTCGGGCTGGACGGGGCAGGTCCGGTTTGGCTAAAGCTGAATGTGAAAAGTTAAAACTCCTGCCTAAGAATAAAGCTTAAAATTAACAATTTGGATCAATAATAGTACACAAAAATACTTAAAAAATAATTAAAATTAGCACTTTAAAAACTAGCGGTTTCGCGCACAGACGAACACTTTGGAATTTTGATTGCTGACACGGGAAAACAGAACTCAACAAAAAACCCGTTCGAAGTAATTCCACCCTGGTCTTCCTTCCAGGAAAGTGTGGTGGATAAAAGGTGTGGTTTAAAATATTTGGATTTCTAGGGAATTTTTCGGCCTAGACGGAATTTAGAAACAAAATGGACAAAAGAACAAAAAGGACAAAAATGACAAGAACAAAACTGAACAGAGATAAGAAGAGAGGGTTGTAAAGTTATACAGTTGAGGAAAGGTAAAGAGTAGGGTAGAGATAAGTTATGGTAGAGGAAAGTTTGGCTAAGGGAGTTGCCGGAAAATAGGCAACGCCTGGTATGGTAGAGGGTGTCTGATATCGAAAAGTATTGCATTATGCTGTCTGATTCGAGTTATGTTGCGGGTTAGCGGACTATCGCCCAGTTTGAATTGATAGAATTTTTGTGAAATTTCTTGGACGTAGTCCGCTAGTGGGGTTATGTCGTGGCAATTTGCGTATAGATCTCTGAGGGAGGTGTACCTGTCCAAACCAGAGATGAGGCGCATAAATTTATGTTCAAGAACACGAAGTCTTCTCATTGTCGTGGCCGGGATGCTGCACCATACCGGCGCCGCGTATTTGATTGCCGGCCTAATCACCATTGTGTACAACATTTTTTTATTTTGTCTGTTTAGTCCGCTACCCCTGGCCAGGAGCGGGTACAGACACGACCCCTGGGGGACACCCGCGCGAATGTCCCTCCGACTTGATAGTTTATTATTCACCCTAACCTGCAGCGATCTATCTGTCAGAAAAGAGTGAATAAGTTTGGTTATGTATATGGGAAAGTCCAGTGCGTTTAGTTTGTGAAGCAGCCCCGAAATCCATACGGTATCGAAAGCTTTCTTAACATCGAGGAGCACCATGACAGTGCTCTTCCCGAGGTTGCATTGTACCTTGACGTCATTCACGATCCTGACGACCTGCTGCACAGTGCCCCTGCCCCGCTTGAAGCCGAACTGGCACTCATCGTCGATGTGAAGTTCATCCTGAGCAGAGTCTAGTCTGATCAGGATGACCTTCTCAATCAACTTGGAGATCGCCGACAGTAACGAGATCGGTCGATAACTGCCGGCGAGCTTCGCGTTCTTGTTCGGCTTCAGGATTGGCACGACCACGGCGCATTTCCACTGGCTAGGCCAGTGTTGCAGTCGCAGGATCGCGTTGACAATGTACGACAACTGTACAATACCTTTCCTCGGGAGATATTTGAGTAGCTTATATTCGATGCCGTCTGAACCCGGGGCTTTGTTGTTAGGTAGAGTTCGTATGATCTTGGCTACTTCCGAAGGCTTGGCCATGACTTTTAGAAATTCTCGTCATGGCCAATTAGTTCGTTAATGTCATTTTCAATGCGGTCGTGTTCAACATTGTTCGGTATCAGTACGTTGTGTATGTCCTGAAAATGGTCAGCTAAGTCATTCGCCTTCTGCGAGTCCGTCATGGCCGTCTGTCCGTTTGGTTTTGTCAACGCAAAGCTTTAGCCGCTGCGCCACCAGCTATTGCTACAAAAATTTATTGTCTGTGATATATATCTTTCGACAATCATACATAGGTATTTCAACTCGTACTTCTATGAAATATATATTAGTAAAATTCATAAACAAAAAAAATATATTATGGAAATAACATTTCGCAAGATTTCCATTTTAGTACAAGCGACAAAAATTAAGAAAATATATTTTTTTAAATAAATAATTAATAACTTTTTTATTTACTGATCGATTTTCTTCAAAAACAATAGGGCTCTTCCTCTAGCTAAAACTAACTTATTTTCTAAATTTCAATACAATCGGATTTTTCTTTCTCAAGTTATCGTGCTTACAAGAAACGTGACGGACGGACAGACGGACGGACGGACAGACGGACAGACGGACATGAAAGTTGAAAGTTGTTCAGAATTCGTTCACTAACACAATGATATGAAAATTTTTTCTCTACGAGCGATATTTACGATTTTAGAAATGTGCCAATAAAATACAATATACTCTTCGTTTTTGCGAAGAGTATAATAAATGGTCAATAATAAATGGTCGGTACATCAGTAAATATTCAATAAAGCGATAGTACTGCGAAAGTCAGACACCGTGCAAAGGTTTATTTGCATCATAAAGTAACAAAAATAGTCCTTGGTTAGCCTTGGTTAGAGGTTGCACATGGGCTTATGAACCTGGGATCGAAGTCTTCAACCGACTTCATAAAATTTTAAAAAGGAGGTTCTCAACCGTATGTA
This sequence comes from Rutpela maculata, assembly GCA_936432065.2. Classification (NCBI taxonomy): domain Eukaryota; kingdom Metazoa; phylum Arthropoda; class Insecta; order Coleoptera; family Cerambycidae; genus Rutpela; species Rutpela maculata. Next base: position 164,671,877 of record OW386289.2, on the reverse strand, counting down.
TGTTTTTTTCTTTTATATTTGTTCAATGATTGCGTAGCTTAAGCGATTTCTGTCAAACTTGCTGCAAGCTGTAGGGATTCCACACTAAATTTATCAAGCTACATCTAGTGTGAGTGAAGAAAAATTGGAAACAATTTTTTATATTACGAGCATATTCGAGGATATGGTGGAGTCGCCGGTGTCATTAATTATAAACTTAGTTCTCGATTTATAATAATAATAGTTCTTCAGAAACAACATTATTATTATACTTTCCTGTCATGTCGTATACCATTTCGCAATGAAAGAGGCCCTTGCATGGAGGCGAATCAGCTGAAGAATGTTTTCTACAACAGTATGAACTGAAACGTTTATTGAAAAACACGCCCGTTGAACAATTTGCTTTTTTGATTGATTTATTGATTTACCAGCGTGCGGTAGGCATTTCTGCTACTCCCAAGGATTATACAGCCTGGCCTGCTACGTCCACACTGGGTTGGACTAGGGTCAAGCATGTTGCCAGCAGCGAGAGCCACATGGCGCATGGTAAAGGAATGTGGGATGTTAGATGTAGTTATTTGTGAGATGCGTTACCACATTGTGTCGTGAGGGAGCGTTTCAGCTCCCTTTTTTTGTATTTTTGGTTCTGGACTTCTGCCTCTTCTGGGTCTTCTTGTGATATATGTTGCCGCGTTGTGTCACTGCTGTTTGTGCTTCTATTTTTGCATTTCTGCTTCTACAAATCTTCTTCTTCTTTTGAGCCTTCTGATTCTTCCGTTTCTGATTCTGGTGGAATATATATCGCTCCGATTTCTTTGTGGAATTCATTTTTTCCCCTCGCTTTTCTTTCCCAATATGTTTGGTCCTTTCCCAGTTTGTTCATGATCCTTTCGATTGTTGTTTTCCACGTGTAACATGGTCTCCCTATTTTTAGTTTGCTGCTGTTCAGTGCTTTCTTCAGTAGATGTGTTGATTCCCTTCTTTGGACGTGTCCTCAGTACTTCATTGCGTACATTCTTATCCTTTTTGTGATTGTCTTCCCTTCTGGTAGTGTTGATGTTTTATGTCGCTGTTTTTGTCCTGTTGTTTTTCTGAGTAGTTGGATGTTGTCTTTTTCAGCTCTTTTCCAGTGATGTTAAATTACGTGTAATTTATGAAAATGTAATTATACGCGGTAACATTTCACGAAAGTTACAAATTTGCTTGATATTTATGTAATTTATGAAATTTAAAATTTACTGCTCGTTATTGTGTACTATGAAAAAAAAACAATACAGTTCATTACAATCATTAATTACGGAATGTATACTCACCAACACAAATTAATAAAAAGTAGAAACAAGCTAAAAATGTACTCTTCGCCAATTTACTGAATTTACTGAATTGTTACACATTCTATTGGATTCTCTTCGCAGTTTTCTTGTAAATAATGTTAGTTTTTGGACATTCTAAATTTTGTGATACCATCTTTGTTGTGAAAAAAAAAATTAAATTAAATAATTAATAACTTTTTTATTTACTGATCGATTTTCTTCAAAAACAATAGAGTTCTTCCTCTAGCTAACAGTAACTTACTATCCAAATTTCAATACAATCGGAGTTTTTTTTCTTGAGTTATCATGCTTACAAGAAACGTGACGGACGGACAGACAGACGGGCGGACAGACGGACGGACGGACGGTCAGACGGACATTTTGAAAGTCATTCACTAACATAATGATATAAAAAAAATTTTTCTCTATGAGTGGATATTTACGATTTAAAAATGTGCCGATCAAATACTCTTCGTTTTTTCCGAAGAGTATAATAACATTATTTGCTGATATTTATGCAAAAAATAATTTTTTTGTTCAAATAAGTTTATAAGTACGATAAGTTTCTATTTAATTAAAAATAGCTTTCGTTTCTTTAAGTGTGTCGTCTTTTCATTCTCTGAATTATTTGATACGGGCCAGGCCGTTTTAGATAAAACTTCTTGCAATTAACAGTTTCTAGTTCTTCGTTTTTCTTCTCGGTTTCCTTTTCTGCTTCTTTTTCTGTAACTTTTTGGCGCGATATTTAAAATTCCGTGTAAATTAACAATAATTACAGTAACTTACGTAATTTGCGTAAGTTAAAGAGATTTCTTAAATGACATAAATTGCACCACAATTCATGAGGTATGTAATATTACGGTAATTTTACAGTAATTTATATGAGTGAAAAATTGTCATTTTACCATTCGCATCACTGCTCTTTTCAAACTGTCATATGTCATCGTTGGCAGTATGATGGCTATGTACAGCCGTTTGATTAGGCCCCATGATAGTTTGTTTTTCTCGATGAATGGTATAATTGCCCTTGTGACTCTGTATGCTGTTTTTATTCTCTCCTTTACTGTTTCTCTCATTTTCAGGTGGTTCATCAGATATGTTCCTAGGTATTTCAGTTTGCTCGTTGTTCTTAGGGAGTAGTCACCTATTTTGTAGAACCAATTTATATGGCATGCTCTCGCTCACGTTGTTTTCAATGCTGTTAATGATAATGTTATCATTGCATGATCTTTTTTAATTCAGATGCAAATTTTTTGTAGATTTACCTAAAACTAGGTACACTGGCGGAAATCAAAAAATAAACGACTATTTGCGCAGATTTGGCTATTTTTGAGTAGTGTGCATTGGGATTTATCCACGTGAAATTGTTATTACAGTGAATCACATAATGGATGTAACATTAAAAACATCAAAAACGTTTACTTTTCGGTTTCCGTCATTATACATGGGGATTTCAATATTCGGCGGCGGCTAGTATGATGATGAATTCAATATGGCAGATATAATTGAAACATTTTTGCAGATTTGTGTGGAATTTGATACATAATTAATTTTGATCTGAAGTCAAACTTCAGAAATCAAATGTAACGGCCATGAAAAAAAACATTGTATATATGTGTATTTCGTGCATGTGTATCAGTGATCACGAAAGTCTTCGTAACCTTTGAACTTCTGCAACGCTTCTCTCATCATGAGGTTTATTTCTGACCTTACTAGATTCTTAATCAGGCAGAGCCAAGCCACATGTATATTTAACTCGGCTCAGAGCGACATGGGCTTGCCCTTTTGCGAAAATCTTTTTCCCAAACCAGTTACAGCTTTATCTAACGTGGTGCTTTGCAATTTATGGATTGTTACCACTCAACTTAGAAAACCAAAGGCCTAATAATTTTATTTTGACATCAGCTACCCCCATTACCACCCCCACTGGAAATTTAGATGTGGAAGTAGTGATTCCTGGCAACGGTTTTCCATTTTACATCAAGACAAGCGTACAGATTTTCTCAAAATGATTTCCTTCACTACGTAGAAGTTAAATGAATAAAAGAACGAATCCCCTTCAAAAAGTATCTCTAAAAGGTAAGAAATGAAATTTCTCTCAGTTTTACAAATACCTGTCTACCTATTAGTGGAAAGTAGCAAGAGACTGTACTGTATTACTAAATTTCAATTTGAAGTCGGTGCAAAAAAAATTACTAATTTCAAAAATACGTTTTGCACTGACTTTAAATTGATATTTGGTAATAAGGTACAGCAAGTTATGATGACGATGACGATTTGTATTTAATTGATAGACAGCAGACAGATAGTTGTTTTACTACATCCAAAAATACAGTGTAATATCAAAACTGGCACTTTTATAGAGTTCGTCACACAGTAAGTAATTCAAGTACTTACTGCTTTATTTTTCACAATGTGTACGATTTGATCACCAAAGAGACATACGTAAAGGGTAACATATCATGTCACAAAATGTATGATGGCAGCGGTTAAATTATGAGGAAACCATAATAGTTTTCTCATAATGTTTTAATAACTGACATCTTGAATATTCTATTAAAGAGTATAAAATCTTCTGTTTATCTTTGTTAATCACTTTTGCAGTAAAATTCATTGGGCAAACCGAAAGAAACTTTAAGATACCAGAATATCACTGCTTTAATGAAAATTTACATATTCATACATAGAAAATCAATCATAAAACGTTTTCAGAGTACTTTTTATTTCTCATTTCGAGGCTAAAATATTGATACAAATTCTACGACCCACTTGAATGATATATCTCTCTTATTACTATACGAAAAATGAATCACCTTGTATAAGGAAATAAGAAAGACACCTTTTCAGTAACGAGCACAGGAAAACCTTTGTGACAACCTATTTAAGCGTTAAAAAGTGGGAGAGCAAGAACGTGATTACTGCTAGGAACAAAGAGGGACGTGTTATACAATATTCTTCGATACAACTTTTTCATATTACGTGCAAATAATTTTTTATATAAAGTGTCTTTCCTTTGTTTAAAGAACTTCCAGATTATAATGCAAGCTGACGGGGGTAAGAGACTACATCATATAATTGAAACTGGTAAAAATTACATTAAGAATTAGTGTAAATATCTGAACTAAATAAAAATATAGGGCAATTCTTTATGTAATTCTATAAGTTGGTTTTAGATCCGCATTTTAAATGAAAAAATCATATTGAATATTTATAACCCTAAGAGTATACTATACAATAAAACTCTCCTAGTCACGTATCACAGCTTAGTTAAATCTATAATTAAATATGGTGTCACAGTATGGAGTGCCGCCTCTAAAGTAATTTTACGACCCTTGCGATAACACAAAACTATATTTTGAAAATAACATTTAACAAAAAAAATAGAGAAATCTGCAGAAACATCTTTATTTAGAACCAGTTACTTGACGTGGCATGCATTCTGCTATAATCTACGCATACAGCAAGAAGGAGACTATTGGATCCATTGTTGAAACAGGGACTAGGACAAACAACGCGAATAAAACTCTATTTTATTGCAAATGGGTCTCGCAAAAATGCATTAAATACAACAGAATCAAATTATATAACAAACTTCCACCACATATAAAAGTAATGAGGAAAAAGCGATTCAAAATAGAATAAAAAAAATGTCTTGTGGACAATGGGGTATTTTCAATTTTTTTTTAAATTTAGTTTAGGTGATATATATCAAGTAATGTTATAATTTTAACGATTACTGCATAATCAATTTAAAAGCAAAAACAATAATTTCTTAAATAAAAATAAGAAATAAGAATACGCCCGTCTAGACACAGATTTCAAATGATTTTATTTGGCGGGAAATAATTTAACCAATCATAGACAACTTTCGATTAGACCGTAACTATCTTATACGAATGCCAAATTGTGTATTTATTTTACATTATTTTACCTATAACACTTCCATTTTCTCAATATTTTGAATATCAATATATATTATACATATGTACATATTTAGAAGGAATTAGAAGTTATTTATATTTGTTATTACATAGAAGTTATCTTAAAAATGTAAACAAAACTCACGGCGAGGATTTGTGGCAACATTTCTAGCGTGCTGCCAGCTATCAATTCTTGTCACAATACAAGTATACAAGTGAAAGAGATATATTGGTTAGATTTATTTGTTGTTTGTTTATGTGGCGTTTGATTTTTACTTTATTAATAAACTATTAAGATGGAGTTGCATTTTGTGAAAGGAGATTCGTCCAATTTGCCCAAAGTTGATTATGACTTGATAGATTCTTTCTGTAACAAAATTTGGATTTTTGAAGAGATGGAATCAAAAATATTAGAAGCTTGCCACCAAGTTCTTCGAATATCAATTTTTTCGGAACAGTTACAAAATTTTTTCCGAAGCACTTATATTTGTGTATCCACAACTTTTTATAAAATACCGTTTAAATGACACTGTCTACTATTTGTAAATTACAGCAAATACCTCGATGAAAGAAACTGAAATACTTCAAATCAACACGACGGCGACTTTAGAACACATCTGTCATTTGACTAGCCGTTGACACTGTTGTCATGCTTTGCTAAATATGCTTTTAAAAATTAATCGGCATCAAAAATTATTTAAAATATTTAATAATTCACGCCTATTATTATTTTTTACATGAGAAAATTAAATTTCGTGGATAATTATATTAAAATTGATTTAATAAATAAGCTTTATACTCCTGTTTTCTTCAAATATCATTATTAGAACTAGAGAAGAAATTTCAACTTGCAACGCCACACTGTTTTGTATAAAACCATTCATCAACAAATTCATACAGTCTACCTACGTCATCGGCCAAACTACCTACGTCACCAATTTAAAACACCTGTTGTTCCACTTATTTCAACTTCTGTTTTCTCAAAAAGCTGATAATTATTTTCGCGGAAATCTGTATTGGAAGGCTTGTTTGTACATATTCTATGATATTATTCAATAAAAAAAAAACTAGGAAAATACTCCACTACATTACACTTCTATCCACATTAGTGGCATATTTCGATATAAAAGTGCCACTTTGCTTCCTTTCTCTAGTTAAAGTATTAGAAAGCTAAATTTAGATGTAAAATGATATACCTAGAGTACATTCGAGCCGTCTTCACTATTTCCTTTTCTTTCTTGCCTTTTTTGATTCTGTATTTTATGTATTTATACATTGATTTTCACACCGTATATAAATCACTACACCGTCCCAAATTATTTATATAAATTTTTTTTATCTACTTTAACAATTATAAGTTTATTTTATTGTATATAGGTATTAAGTTTTAAGTATATTTACTTAGTATATTATAGTATAATATTATTAGACAGGTTACACATGTACTGCTCCCATTACTTTGGTCATTATTGTGTTTTAGCGAAATTGACCGAATATTTTTTTCACTTGTTATTTTTATATAGATTTCCCGGCGCCTTCATCAACATTTTACAAACTTTATTTTTCTACCCTATTTTTATTAGAACTACAAATCTTTTTACTGTAAAATATTATAAAGGGCTATTAGAACGTATCATGATATAAAATGTATAAAGAAAATCATTCGAAAATTTTTTAATTGTACAAGAGGTCATTCTTATACATTTCTTCAGCTGTATCTCGGAAACGAGACACGAGATGAAGTTGCGCCCATGAGAGCTTTTGATCATAAAGTCGAAATCTTCAACATTTTAAAAATTCAGACCATTTGACCAGTTTTCCATAAGAAATGTACGGAGTCCTTTCAACTTAATTTCTTTTTTTCGCAATGGCCTCAGCACGTACATTGTCATGGAAAAATCTTGTATATTTTGATCGAAAAATGTAGAGGTTTCTCTCGATTATCTTCTTCGCTGTTAGTTAGGTTCTAAAATTAGTTATTGCAGTTATTGCCAATATTGAAGATATTAAACAAGGCTATAAGTATTATTTAAACAGTTTTTCTCTATTGTTGATACTCTACGTTGATAAAATTTAATTCTACAAGACGTAACTTTAATACAGCAAAATGTAAAACGGATAAATAAATCCATAAACAGCTTGAAACAGGTATTTAAATATTTCAAGTTTCCTTTGAATACATCCGTAATACATAATAAAGAAGAAACAAAGTAGTAATGTAACGAATATAAATAAATTATGTACTCATTGTATTAGTTAATGGAATGAAGTTAATATAAAAGCGACATAACGTCACATTTAATGCACAAGCTCTACATTTTATAATAGAATAGGCAACTCTTAAATATTTTTAAAATTTTATTAGTGTTTATTTGTATGAAAAAATAGGCTGTGTCAAATATCAGCCTTTATATCGCAAAATTTAATTTGCAACAAGTAGTTAAATTTGCAATCGTTAATCATTTCAAACGAGGCAATAGGCCCGGAAATGGTTGTGACGTCATACCATGTGCCGAACGGGAGCAGAAAACCACAGCCATTGCAATCGCACTGACATCGATGTTGATAATCGTGTGCTTAATCAAAAACCATAGTAACATTTTCCTCTAAAATTATAGCTTATAAAAATTGGACAGTTTACATATCTCTGGCGAACACTACGTAAGATGGACATGGCTCAATATCGACAGGAAGTATTCTACAGTGCTATTTTGTATATATAATAAATTGAAAATTATAGTTTTGAGTCTAACAAAAGTTTTCGGGTTTACAGGAAACGGGTTTGTAGGGTATAATTTTATTACAGTCTGTAGAGCAAAAAAGAGAAGTTTTTTCCTTGACAGTTGCATTAACTACTAGCCCTGTCAATGAACGTTCAATAAGGGGGTCTATAGTCTATTGTCCATGTACTGTAGAAAGGAACTAAAACGTTAAAGGGTTCTTATCGTTTCTTATGTTCAATTGACCCCACGATATGAAAAAACCGCGGAATGCTACCATTTAAAGTGGTGCGTTTTTGAGATCGAAGTAAAAAGGTCCACTTTTCATTTTTTTTTTTGCACGAAAACTATGAATTTTTTCTATAAACACGTCAATAGAAAAGAGATTTAAATTTCCAATCGAAATGGCACCTTCAGAAGTCAAAAAATTTTTTTTTTTACAAAAATACGTCCAAGAAACAAAACAAAAAAAAAACGAAAAAATGCAGTTTTTTATTTTTTTTTTAATTTTAGCCTGTAACTATTTTTCGGGTACATTTAGGCATAGACATTGCTGCATAACAAATAAAGCTGGCGTTTTACCCGTTAAAATGAGATTTTGTAAACAGTTTTACGATTAATAGTGATCGAGATATAGCGTTTCAAAGTTTGCAACTTTTAACTTTTTTTGCTAATTTTTACTATTTTTTTTTCAAATTTCGTCCTGTAACTTTTTTCTGAGTGAATTTAGGTGTAGACATTATTATATTAAAGTGAAAGCTGACTTTACGCCCGTTGAAATGGTGGCTGGTAAAAGTCTCTACGACAAATAGAAACCTAGATACAGCGTTTCGAAGAGTGTTACTTTTATTAACTTTCTTCCAATTTTTAGGTTCTTTTTTAAATTTCGGCCTGTAACATATTTGTCAAATACAGATATTGCTACATGGAATGTACTCGCAGCATTCTTGTTTAAATGGTTTGCAATAGAAGTTTATGTGATCAATAGTAACCAAGATACAGTCTAGATATAGTAGATTATTGTACTTAAAAAATAACTTTTTACATTTTTTCACTTCTGTTTTTTTTTGTTCAAATAACTTAGATTAATAACTTACATTATGAAATTATTCAAATGCTGGATTTAACATATTGTCAAAATCAAAGTCGATTTCTTCATCGGCATCTATGTAAACATCGTCTTCCGTTATTTGAGGTACATCAGCGTTTTCACAGTTCATTCTCATACATTCTTTGCAAAAATGGAGCAACTCATTCCCGATTTCCTGCAACCACAGTTTCCTCTGCATCCTTTGGTGCATTTACAGGCTATTTTTTCCAGCAAAACTTGTGGTGCGAGAGGTTTATTTGTCAAAATTGGTACTAGTCCATTTTCTGAAGTTTTCCAACCCCAGGTGAGATGATTTACAATATTTCCTTTCCAATTTTGCATTTGCAAGTAAGTTCTTAAACCATGATGTTTAGCAGCATCAGTTGTTGGAGACAATCGGGACAATGAGAATTTCGCACCTGTTGAGTACTTCTGAAATAACTTGTAGCGACAGGTGCTTTGGCCATCAATTTTCATACCGTATAGTAATGTTACAATACATTCAGAAGCAGAACCGATGGCTGCTGGACTTGCATTTTCACACAAAAATTCATTTAAATACTTTTCCAAAAGCAAAATATTCTTATTAATGAAACTCAAGAATTTCTTTTTACCAATACCAAAAAAGGAAGAGGTTGGTTGTATCACAGCCACTGAATGCATGGACGAAGCCAAGGTATATTTGAAGATGATTAAATTTGAAACTATTATGGTTATATAATTTGGCAGTTACATTTCCTATACTAGGTTTAAAAAAATATATATTTTCATTTTCTTCTGGTAATAATGATAGGATAATAAGAAGATCGACATCTTGACCAACTATAACAACATTTTCTGATTGGGATGCCTTATCTTTTGCAGTATTTCCAATTAGTACGTCTGCATCCTCTTGGAAGAAAGTTAATAAAAGTAACACTCTTCGAAACGCTGTATCTAGGTTTCTACTTGTCGTAGAGACTTTTACCAGCCACCATTTCAACGGGCGTAAAGTCAGCTTTCACTTTAATATAATAATGTCTACACCTAAATTCACTCAGAAAAAAGTTACAGGACGAAATTTGAAAAAAAAAATAGTAAAAATTAGCAAAAAAAGTTAAAATTTGCAAACTTTGAAACGCTATATCTCGGTCACTATTAATCGTAAAACTGTTTACAAAATCTCATTTTAACGGGTAAAACGCCAGCTTTTTTTGTTATGCAGCAATGTCTATGCCTAAATGTACCCGAAAAATAGTTACAGGCTAAAATTTAAAAAAAGAAAAAAAAAATTGCATTTTTTCGTTTTTTTTTGTTTTGTTTTTTGGACGTATTTTTGTAAAAAAAAAATTTTTGACTTCTGAAGGTGCCATTTCGATTGGAAATTTAATTCTCTACACACTTTTCTCTTGACGTGTTTATAGAAAAAATTCATAGTTTTCGAGCAAAAAAAATATGAAAAGTGGCCTTTTTACTTCTATCTCAAAAACGCACCACTTTAAATGGTAGCACTCCGCGGTTTTTTCATATCTTGGGGTCAATTGAACATAATAAACAATAAAAACCCTTTAACGTTTTAGTTCCTTTCAACCCTCTTTTTTTGTACATAGACAATAGCCTACTAGAGAGAAATGCCGAGATCACAATTTTTTACTTGACGTGTTTGGACTATTTAGGAGGTAAACACACCAAAAGTCCCCGAACATAGGAGGTGCAGGAGGGCACGAAGAAGGTTTTTGTTTTTTCGCTTATATATCTAATCAAAAAGTGGCTATATGCAAAATTAAAGCTAACTAAACTTTCTACAATAATGTTTCTATTAGCTTTTTTCGTATCTGTTATGGTTCAGTAATGAATTGTATATCTTTTGACTGTATTCTAACTTTATTATAAATTGAAAAAAAAAAAAATAATAATCGTTGTAGAAAAAAAATGTTTGTACAGATAATCTGTTTCACAGCAGACTGAACTCAAATATCGAATAAAAAATGTCTTTGAGTCTGTAAGTGTGCGTGTATATGTATGTGTGCGGGTATATCGTTCCTTGCAAACACGATAACTTCTGTTAGACTTAAAATATTTAATTACAATTTGGAACATATCTAAAACAGCATATTACAATAATCCCTATTGACATTGGGCCATATCTGTAATACATGGTGATAACAAACTCTCATACGTAAAATAGGTTTTACTTTAATTTCAGAGCAAATATTACTCAGATTTTGATTAAGCATACAAAAATAAGAAGATGTATAAGATTTCTAAACTGCAATATACCGGGTGTATGTTAGGCAAACCAACTTTGTTTAAATTAGATGATACATCAATGTTATCCTAAATATATCCTATGCAATGGCCTTCTCGCATATATCTTTTAATATAATGGCATGGGGTAAACATTATAAAAGAGTTTTTATTATTCAAAAACGAATACTACGTTTAATGTTGATTTCAATCTGCTGTGAAATGGATATATGTACAAGACATTTTTCTCTACGATGATTATTAAAATTTGTATTCAATTTATAATAAAATTTATAATAAAGGTAGAATACACTCAGAAAATATATAATTCATTTCTGAACCATAATAGATACGAAAAAAATTAATATAAACATTATTGTGGAAAATTTACTCAGCTTTAATTTTGCGTATAGCCACTTTTTGATTAGGACTAACCGTTTTCGAGATATGAGCGAAAAACCAAAAACTGGAACCTTCTTCGTGCCCCCCCCCCCCCCCCCCCGTCTCCTACGTTCGGGGACTTTGGGTATGTTTACCTCCTAAATAGTCCAAAATAGTCAAAAATTGTGATCCCGGCATTTCTCTCTAGAAACTATTCATTGACAGAGACATTCTTTGCGTTAATCATTATTGACTTAAAGTGTGTTCACCCTGTATATTTTTCACTTCGTTGGCAATCAACTACGTACCAAATTTAATTTTTCTCCTTCATGTAATTTTGCATATACAGGGTGTTCATTAATGACATACTAATATGTCAGGGTGTGATTTTTTATGTCTTTTATGAAGAAAAGTTCATATGAACATATGTCCTTAAATTTTTTGCTACAGGGTATTGAATTTTTTTTGTCGTTATTTTTAATATCGCAGAAAGTACTTTAGATATTACTCTCAATTTTCCCCTTCTCCTCCATACGCATAATATGTACAAGTGCTGTTGATGCAGTACTTGGTTTCTTAGCTACGTATTCTACATGTTGCCCGAAACTCAACCTGGTATTTTAGATGTTTTTGAAGTTCTATATTTTTTCTCTGTAGGTATATGTCCAGCATCTCTTCCTCCTTGTCAGGAGTACACTCTCTGTCTGTTGGAAAGTAAGTTGTATGCCATTTTCTGCCATTCATTTGTCCATTTTCGGAGCCTCATTTACAATATATTCCAGTTCTTCTTTTTGGCTCAAACAATAAGTGTATTATGCCTGTGTTATTGTGTTCACAGTTTCTGGCAGCATTTCATCTAGTCCGGGTGCTTTTTTTCGATCGTTCGATGCTATTTTTAGTTTTTTCAACACAAAAGGTTGGATGTCCTCTTCTTGTACTTCGCTATGCCTCCACACTTCTCTATTATATCCCTTTTTTAAACTCCGGAGGAAGCACTACCTGAGATGCTCCTAGTTTTTTCATGGCTACCTTTAACCAAAGGCATCATATGTCGGTATCGATATCATTGCAGAATTCATTCCATTTATGTTCTTTGGACCCTCTTATCATTTCGAATAGTTTTTTTTTTGCTATTTATATTGAGTTTCCTTTTCTTCCAGCTGTTGCAGATTATCCCGTCTCTTGCTGACTGAGGTCCAAGAAAGACCTTTGTTCTCTTCACCTAAAAGTAAGTATTTTACCGTCGTTCATTAGGTAGACATTCTCAGCTGCTATTTATTCGTTGACTTTGTTTCCTCTATCGTCAATTTATTTTATGATTCCATTCCCATGTTTTAACGTTAGAGTCTCCTCCAAAACGTCTGACGTTACTTACCTGGTCTGTGCTGATGACGATCAACAAGTCAGAAACTGCAATATACGGATCGTACAATATTCGACACATATTATAAATATTTTTGCTGGGGCTTATTCGATCCATTTGTTTTGTATGGCGCGTTTTGAAATAATGTATTATTTTCTAATTGTACCATTTGATGTCTTCCTATTTTTATAATAAAGATGCTTGAACTTGAGGGTCTAGACAATGTTTTTGTAACTCTCTTAATTAAGGAAACCACACAAACACTCGAACTTTTTTCCAGCTCATTAAAAATAACGGTTTAGTGATATAATTTAATTAGCTCTAGCGATATGAGAATGGATTTGAAAGCTGTGGTCAGAGTAACAAAACTTGCTAGAATTGGATGTCTCCCTGGGGAAATATTGTGTAGGTAGTAGCCGTATACGAAGGGTGTCGGTTAGCAAAGACCACACCACTGAAATATACATATTTCGAATCGCCAAACTGTGATAATTTACAAAGACCTTTCCCATAATTAATTTTGTGCCCTTTCGTAAATTATCCTCATGAACGTGGAAGATATACACAGACAACTAACTGAAAAATATCATTTTGGTTTGCCGTAATGATAAGCGGATGAATGAATACTTATTTATTTTATGAAATTAAACTGGAAAGAGGCAAACCAAGCGGCTTAATACAATTTCACAATATTTTCATACAAAGAAAATAATTTAAATTAAATTTACTTTGTGTATGATGTTTAATAGGGTTAGACAATTCCTATATAGCTTGGCGCTAGAGGAAAATTCGTAAAAGGAAACTTGGTTGTGTATGTGGCATTATTCAACCAAATTACTGGTGTACTTTCATTATGAATTTAGATTCCTCCTCACCTTAACAGCACAGTGTCCAAAGGTCTTAATCGCTTGTTAAAATCAAGCAAATAAAAAATATTTGCATACGTAGAGCACCTGCGTCAAACAGAGTTTCTAATAGTTCAAATGATCGTATAAACCCTAATCCATAACGTCATCGAACATTTGATCACAGTAGAGAAAAGACCAGTAGTTTCACTCGCAGCGGTCCCTTTGATATTTGTTGTACTCGATTTTATTTTTTTTAATCCACTGCGCATCTACTGTTTGTATCCCACGCGCATTTCGTCGACAGTGGCGACTGTTCAGAAACGTAAACGTAAACAAAAATAAACATCCGCCCCACCCTATATCATCACTGCCGTCCACTGTCGTCGTGCCGTCCACTGTCGTCGTGCCGTCCACTGCGCATCGAATAGTTTAAGCCCACGCGCATCGCATGCGCACTGAAAATCTTATACAACTGTTCCGGCTGAGTCGGACTACTGGTCTTTTCTCTACTGTGATTTGATTAACAGCCGTATTCAACTCAACAGTTTGGTAACAAACAGAGAGATAAAGGTTAACAGCCCGACAAAGAAATACCCTATTCACCATCACATTTCAGACCGCTGATAGTAAACAGGCAGTTAAATGAAAGTTACCAGAAATATGATGAATTTTTGTTGTAGCTAATGTCACCATTATTATATAACCTAAAAAGCTGTCGCAATTCTCTCTTAAATATTAAGATTTTATTTTCGTGCCTTATCAGTTTTTTTATAGGTATTTAGTTTTTTATTTACTTGAGCAATCGTCATTGAGTCAAGCTCATTTACTACAAAATAATAAGTTTTTTATTTTATAGATGCAAAAATGTTGTGTTCAATAGGTATTTAAAAAAGAAAAGATGTACATTATCTTAAATAAATATTTTATTGAAAAACTGTATTAATTAATAAATTCCTAACCGTACAATTTTCTTCATTTACATTATTATTATAAACAATGCCCATATCATTTTCTATGTCGTGTTCAATTTCGTCCAATATATTTTCTAATTCATCATTTTCATCTACACAAATATTGTGAAAAACCGCAGTGGTTAAAATCACCACACATATTGCTTCCATTTTCAACCTCATGCCCTGACAAACATGGAAAATGTCTTTTCCACACCTCAAATAATCGTTCCACGGGATTTCTTGTTCGAAGTTGTGAAAAATTGTAATGCTATTCTGCATCTGTTCTAGTTTCGCCTAATGGTATCAGTAAGTAGGTTCTACAGGGATAACCACCATCTCCGACAAGGTAATAAGGTACAAATTCACCAGTTTCAAATTGTACCCTTACGTTCGAGTCATTGAATACGGTAGTATCATAGACGGACCCAGAAGTAATTTTTAACTTTGGGTCACAGACAACTTGAACGTTTATGCTAAAATTCCCTTTTCTATTTCTAAAAACTTCCGCCTGGTTTCCACCTGGAGACTGCATTTAAGAGGGTACTGTAGATGCACCAAATGAGAGTGTACGAAAAAAATTAAATGACTTTTTTCTTGACAATCTTGATAAATCAGAATTTAGTGATATTCCAAGTTGTTCATATCATTCTAACGTAACTCATCTGGAAGTAAGTGAATATAATTACTATCAGAGCATCAGCAATGTATCGAATGGTTTATTTGAAATAATATCAGAACATCAATGTGAGGAACTATTCGATGATGAAAATGACGTACCACCAGACGGTGATGATCACCAATCTTCCGAGTTTGACGCAGGCGTACCACTGTTAGATTATAAAAGAACGACTTGATGGGATTTGGGAACAAAAAAAGTCAAGACCACCCAAACTCAAAAGTTTTACGGAGGAAACCGGACTGATTTAAATAATAATGTTCTGACACCTTATGACCATGTTCTCAGCGTTTTTCCTGAAACTTTATTTGAACATTTAGTTTTTCAGATAAACCTATATTCCACGCAGGAAGGCAAATAGTATCAGCCAACTATTGAGGAAATGAAACAAAATATTGCCGGAAACATAATGGTTGGGTATTACAAAGAATCCTTCATATAAGGATTACTGAGGCAGCAACATACAACTGAGAGATAAATATAAGTTCATTTCTTTCACAGAAGAGTTTCGGCTGGTTTCTTTCTCACATTCATTCAAATGACAACTCTATGATACAGCAATGGAATGAAGACGCGTACGATAAGTTGTATAAAACCAAACCGGTGCTGTTCTGTTGCTTTTAAGTTGAGATACGAGCTATATAACCTGAGATATAACAAAAAACAACGAAAACGGTTCTATTTTAGAAATTGTTCTATTTAACTCAATATGCTTAGGGGCTCAGGTTTAAAAAGTGTCAAAAACTTTTTGCTACACCCGATGTAATATGTTGTAATGTTAACAAGTACCTCAAAAAAATGTTATCACAGAATATTTCTTTTTCAGGTAATTTGGACCCTTAGTTTTACTCCATTGATAACGAACTCAGACCAATCGTGATTCAGTCTTCATATGTATGCTATTTATACCTCTACTAGAATTAACCTAGACATTCGTACTTTGCCCCCTTTAAAATATTAAGCACGCTTACCTAGAAGGTTAATGTTCGGATCATGGAAATCTGGTAGAGATGTTCGACATGCAACGTGCAAATTTAACCTTTTAAGGCCGTTTAAAAATTTACAAATGTGTTGTTTGACTTGTTATTTATAGCCGATTAGGTCGTTCATTCAACCTTCCCTTTCAAATTTATTACAAATCTGAATAAAACGAGGGTTGAGGGTGAAAATTGCTCCATGTTTTTCACACTTGCCTGCGTTGAATGAATTAAAATAATTAGGTAGCGTTTCTAATCAGTGTTCGATTCAATTTTATGTTTTGCGGGGGTTTTTAAATAGTCTAGACTTATTAGGTACCTATGATGAGGTAAATGTTCTATGTTTTATATCAACCAAAGGATTATTAAAAAGAAATGAGTGTATTTGAAATGGGTTTATTAATGTCACAAGAAAATTAAACTAGCAGAAGTTGCAATCGGACGTGACCGACTGCAAATACCTATTTCATTACCATTTTTTTCCACAGCGCACAGTGGCACGAATCGTGATTTTTTTCGTTCAAAATTATCTAGAGCCTCCGATTAAAGAACTTATATCTAGATACATAACAGGCTATCTTTTCACTATATACCTTGTTTGCTCCTAACATAGTCACATTATATGTCCATTAAAAAGAATAGATGAACATCACATCTCATAGGCAACAGTGGCGTTGTGTGTGTAGAAAATGTGTAGAATGGTAAATATTTTCATTAAAATTAATTATTGCAATTCCTGCATTACCGGCTCTTTATATAACGTGATGTAGGCATACGATATTACAGTAAGATAAAATAGTAAGATGAATATGTATTGAAAGGATATTAAAATTTAATTGCTATTTACTTTATAACTGTAAACTGAACTTCATCATGTTACGACTATGGAACGATCGATTTTTTTCTTTTCTAAACTGCTTTCTGCAAACGGCACAGCACTTCACTATTTATTTGCACTAAATATATTGTCACTAAACTGTGCAAATATGAATAGAGAATATTATTTAGGTATTGAGCAAATCACAACTTAAAATAAAAAGACTTCTTCACCACATTTTGATCGAAAAACACGAATAACGCTTATTAACATTAATGGCGGATATACTGTCAAAAGTGTCAAACTTAGATTATGATAATCAAACTGAACCGATGGTGCCCGAATCGGTAGCGAACAGATCGACTAGCCAATCAAGAACTTATGGGAAGAAGTGCCTTAGATTGTGAATCTTTCGGGATCACACAAAGTAATGCCATTATGTATCTAGATACCGTGCGTGTAATTTCCCATTAGGCATGTACATTCACGTAGCGCGAGAGATTTGACAACATAGCCGTAAATTCGTCCGCCGGGCGGAGCTCTCAGTTCTTTAATCGGAGTCTAGAGCACTTGTTTCTCAACTGATTGGGATAATTTTTTTTTAAATACTCGTTATTTAATTTACAAAAAACGTGAGAGAGCCGATTTTTAAATTATGCTAACCAAAATTATTGAGCTTAGCCAAAATGGCCATTTTTTATTTAAATCTTAATAAAACTTACAAATACAAACTTTTTCTTATTCAATTTACATAAATCTTGTTACTCGGGGGTTTTTGAGGTTGCTGATTACTAGTCTGATATCCAAATTGTCATAAACCAACCTGCAAGATGGCGGAATCAATGGCGGCTATAAAATGCTAAAAAATGATGAAAAATTAAATGTTTTTGTTAAAGTTAATGCTGAAAAGTCAAAATAGACTAAATTTTAAGTTCCAGGAAGAAATTCAAGATGGTGTATCAAATATGGCGGCAATAAGATGATAAAACTAACTTAATAATAAATTAAATGCATTAAACTAAAATAGGTCATTCCTAAAAATTATTAAATCATTTAAAAAGGTACACATTTTCTGAAATTTTCAAATATATCCAATATGGCTGCCGTACATTAATTATCAATCTCCTCCATTAATTTTGAACATTGGTCATATTTATATTTGTTTTTTCTATCTGCTAATAATATAATAAATCAGTGGCGTACATAGTACAGTTGTTCGGGAGGGGGGGGGGGGGGCTTTCCTGTAAAAGTTGTAAAAGTTGTGCACACGGATGCCAAGTTGCTTGGGAATGTTGAAGGTTATTGTGATTTTTTAAGAATTTCAAATATTCGGGGCAGGCCCGGGCCCCCTACCCCCCTTCTGTGTACGCCACTGTGAATAAATCCTAACACCAAGAACTTTAAAGCAAGAATATTAAACCTAACGTAACCTAAGGCAAGAGTTTTACACCATGAACTTCAAACCTAACTTAGTGCATTATTTAAATCTTAAATTTCTCTGTTTAATTTGTATTGTTTAAATAATATTAATACTCCAATTGAGTTGATAATTTTTTTAATTGTTGATTATCCTAAATACATTTAAATAATATTATTAGCAGATAAAAAAAAAAGAAATATTAATATGACCTACTTAAGGTTATGTTCAAAATTAATGGAGGACTGAATCGCATATTTATGATTGATAATTAATGTATGGCAGCTGTATTAAATATATTTGAAAATTTCAGAAAATTTGCTCCTTTTTTTTTAAATCTTTAATAATTCTTAGGAATAGCCTATTTAGTTTAATGCATTTAATTTATTTTTAAGTTAGTTTTATCATCTTGTTGCCACTATATTGAATCAGCCATTTTAAATTTCTTCCTGGAACTTAAAATTGGTCTATTTTAACTTAAAAGTACTTATCAGAAATATTCAAAACTTCTCGGCATAAACTTTAACAAAAATATTTCATTTTTCATCATTTTTTAGCATTTTATAGCCGCCATTGATTCCGCCATCTTGCAGGTTGGTTTATGACAACTTGAATATCAGATTCATAATCAGCAACCTCAAAAGCCCCCGAGTAACAAGATTTATGTAAATTGAATAAGAAAAAGTTTTTATTTGTTAGTTTTATTAAGATTTAAAAAAAAATGTGCATTTTGGCTAAGCTCAATAATTTTGGTTAGCATAATCCAAAAATCGGCTCTCTTCCGTTTTTTGAAACTAAATAACGAGTATTTAAAAAAAAAATTATCCCAATCGGTTGAGAAATAAGTGCTCTAGATAAGTTTGAACGAAAAAATCACGATTCGTACCACTATGCAGCGGCTCAATTCACTTTTACGTTTGCAAAGATGAGAAATTCCAAAAGTTCTTAATTCTACATTTCTTAATTATTTCACTAACAGGGTACACGTTAAATTTTGTTAATACCCATGCATGTAAAACAAACATTGGTAATCAGTGCAATCATAAACACGACTTTAAATAAAACGTAACCCAAGCCAAATAACCTTCCTCTTTGTCATTCACATCTATTACGGACAAGGCTTCCTCAACCCAGTGATTTATTCCGAAGCAAAAAACTTCTTAGAATATTCCCCAGGACTCCTTCAGACGCCGGAGAAATAAACATGATTTAATAGAAGCAAACATGGCCATAATAAACTTTTATTCGGTAGATAAACTCCATTCTGAAATTTTAGTGTGCCGCTGACCATGATATGCTTGACATAGCGTTATCTATCACATTTCAAGTGCCACGGGAGTCATGACAAAGCGTAAAATAGATCGTATTTCTAGTAACTAAAGGAATTTTGTTGGGTTTTAATAGACCTCGAAATGTATCCGGCAAAAATGTAACGGTTATCGTTTAAGAAAGTGATAAGTGCAGTTGTCTACGTCGACTGTAATTAAAATACAACTGTATGGTAAAGTAATAACATCGCGAAAGATACCGAGTAGAAGTTGCACTCGGAGGTGGTCGACTGCGAATACCTATTTGATTAACATTGTGCTCGAATACGACAGACATAATGAAGGGACTCAGACTTAATTTTCGTAATCTACATAGTCTGAAACTATAATACTAAGAAAGAGAGATACGCTCTCACACAGAGTTACCCTACCGCAGTATCCGCTGTTACATTAAGTTCAGAAGTCAATTTTTTTTAGATATAAACTAAAATTACCTTAACCGAAAATTAATGATGATATACTGATGTTTCAAAATCTCAAAGCCGTCAAAAAATGTCCTACTCAAAAGGTCATTATAATCAAAAAACGAGATATTTCTTAGTGAATTAGGTGTTTTGATATTTTTACTTTTGAGTAATAGCAAATCCTTTTAACCATGAATAGAACTAGTCAAACTGACAAGATTTTGGTCTTTATTTTTTATATCTTGTAGAATTTTGATTTATTGGGCCGTTTTAGAGGTATAGCCAAACATGTGTCGTTGTTGGAAGGCTTCTCACTCTTTTTTTCGCTGTGGCGCCTTAAAAAAAAGAATACAGCAAAAAGCAAATGGAGGGTTTTGTACAAAATTTTATACTCTATCGAATGGAGCCAAAATCATTCCTCTAGCTCCTACCGTTTTTGAGAAAAAAAATATATGTAGGCAGATACAGGCAGCCCCTTCGAGGAGGGGGAAGGGGGAGCAGGCATGATTTCTCGAGGTGGATCTGTTCGAAAATCTACTTATTTTGACTAGTTCTATTCATAGTTAAAAGGATTTGCTATTACTCAAAAGTAGAAATATCAAAACACCTAATTCACTAAGAAATAACTCGTTTTTTGATTATAATGACCTTTTCAGTAGGACATTTTTTGACGGCTTTGAGATTTTGAAACATCAGTATATCATCATTAATTTTATATCCAATTCAGCCTGTAACAACGAAACCCTCACAGAACTTATTTTTATGCGTATATCTGGACACCGAGTATTCTACTATTACCTGAGATTTGAAGTACACAACACACGGGCGAAATACGGCAGTTTATTTGCTTCACAAATCACAAATATATATGAGTCGTCCAGAATCAAAACTCACATTATCCAAAATCTGATTTTTTGGCTAGCACAGAAAAACTAGTTTGGAAGCAACCTTTTATCTGGGAAATATTCTATTGGTATATGCTTAAATGAATTTACAATAAAATAAGTTGATATTGTGAAAAACAACAATAAATGATTCCATAAACTTAGAATAAAATACTAAAGTTTGGATAATGTGAGTTTTGACTCTTATTTATGGATAATGTGATTTTGACAATTTAATAAGTGGATTTTGCGAGTTTTGATACTGTGGTATGGCTCATCAGATTTTAATACCATCATCTATTCTATAGGAGATTAAGACAGAAGCAAGGTTACCTTACCCTACTTCGGTAACTGAAAAATGTTGAAATAAGTTTTAAGCTGTAAAAGGTAATAAAACAATCAGTGCAAATAAATGGCTTTATTTTGAAGTAATTGTTTACAAACAATTGTTTGTAAAACTGATTAAAGTTAAATTTGTTGTTTGTTTGTTTCAAAACTAACATTCTCCAAAGGATAATGTGAGTTTTGACTCCAACATCAATCTTTGTAATTTTTTTACGCAGAGATAATGTCAGTTTTGACCTTAATAAATATATGGCGTTATACAGTTCAGGCAGCGTTGATAGATGGCACTTTTACGTAAAAATTCGCGATTTTGGAGAATGTGAGTTTTGATTCTAGACGACTCATATAACCTGTATGACACACAATATCGAACTACCAACCAATCGGTATAAAAAGTCAGTGTTCCAACACTCCCATGGTATCAACTCTCCCACATGAAAGTTTTGAGCAAATATATTTCCTTAAGATTGAGCCTTTAATGGAGACAAGTCTGAATAAGGGAGTACAGTTACTGTTGTTAGTATTACTTTTGGATTATTTATTGCAGTGTAATTTTACATAGTTTTGTATATATTTACTGTTGACCACAAATATATGCTCACAAATAATGTGAGATACCCTGCAGAAAACTATATAAATGCTTATAAAGAAAATTAAAATTATAGTTCTACTGTTCTTAAGCATCTCCGTTATAGCAGCCCCCTTAAGGGATGAATCGAACAAACAAAATTATTTTCTTATGTAATGTACTGCCTTTCTGTGGGCGAGAACTGATTTTACGCACAGCGAGGTGTAATATCCTTTGGCAAAATTGTTTGTTATTTCGCCAACTCAGCTTATTGTAATTTTTAATCCATGTTCTAATTTAAATTTAATTATATTTAGTTGAGCAATCTTTGACGTATAACTTATACGAAATGGTGGGGGTGTTAATTAAATTCGAGTTGATTTAATTAAGCAAGCAGATCAGTCCAGTGAATCTGCTAAATTAAACTATCTACTTATATATTAAAATCAAATATTAAAAAAATACATGACGGTATTGCTTTGCGCATTTAAATAACATGCAAGTGTAGTTAAAAGATTAAGTTTAAGTGAAACTGTAATAACACAGGCACACAAAAAAAACGTATCTTTATGTATCTTGATGCGCTGAATTCGAATCCGGAGTTAGCATTACTCCATCACCCACCATTTTTTGTAAGTCGCGAAAATAACCTAAAAAAATCCTCATAGTTTAGGTTATTTTAAGGATTTACGTACATAATTCAATGGTGAACTCATATTTTTTTGTGAAAAAGTCGTTCATATGATTTCTTGAATGCAAAAGTGCAGTCTTTGTTCTCTACAATTATGAAAAAAGTTAGTCAAAATAAGACGATAAATTTTAAGGTGATGTCCCTCTTTCAAGTGGATCACGCTGCATATTCATCAAAACTAAATATCCCGATGTCAATGTCATTGTTGCATAAAAAAATAATTTTCAAATTATTTTGTAATAGTAATTTTAGTCAGAATGATTTATGTGCAGCCAGAAGATTTCAGATTTGAATAAAAAAACTTACACAACTTTCTTATTATTCGATAAGGGGAGAGAATATTTTACTGCGGTGTACGAAATTTCATATTATATTTTTTTTTACTTTCTGAACTTCCCTCGCTTGCCGAAAGGAAGTATTGTAATTGTGAAAAAATCACAACCGAGATTTCTCCAGATTTTCACGTTTCATAATACCTAAATTACGAAAATTAACGTCGTCTAATTCTGTCAGCCTGTCTGTCTGTTGGCGCTATATTTACAAAACAACATGACGGAAAAGGATAATATTTGGTAGGTAATTGACGCTACTGTCAACGAAGAACTGGGATACAGTTCCGTTGAAAAATATGCAGGGTGGGCTAAATAAAAAATATAATAAAGGAACAAAATATGACGGAAAATTATAATATTTGGCATGTAGTTAACACAACTGTCAAAGAAGAAAAATATGAAAAATAAATACAGGGTGGTCACCCAAAAACAAAAATATAAATGTGACGGAGAACGATAATATTTCGCATGCAGTTACTACAACTGTCAAAGAATAAAAATATGAAAAAAATATACAGGGTGGTCGCCCTTAAAATATTTAAAAAAATGTGACGTAGGCCGATGATATTTCACATGCACTCAACATAACTGTCAAAGAAGAAAACTACGAAAAAGAAAATATACAGTCCTTGGTCATAAAAAAAAAATAAAAAAATTTAAGAGAGGGCGATAATATTTCACACGCAGCTCACACAACTGTCAAAGAAAAATTTTAAAAACCACAGGGTGGTCACCCTAAAAAAATAATGAAAAACATTTTTCGGTGAACGATTATATTTGGCATGTAGTTAGCGCAATATGAACAATATACAGAGTGGTCACTCTAAAAAAAAATAGAGAAAAAAGGAAAAATGTGACGGATGGCAATATTTCGTATGTAGTTAATGATCACCCAAAAAAAAATTATGAAAAAATATGGGAGATAATATTTCGCATGAAGTAAATACAACTGTCAAAGAAAAATATGACAAAACGATCTACAGGGTGGTCACAATGAAAAAAAAATCGAAAAATATGACGTATAATATTTCGCATATAGTTAACACAACTGTCAGGGAATAAAAATATGAAAAATATACAAGGTGGTCACTATGAAATATAATTATAATGGATACAATATTTGGACTGTAGTTAACAGAATTACCGAGGAAGAAATTTAACGAAATGTATTCAGGGAGGTCACTTTAAAAAATAACTAAATGGCAAAGGAAAGTAATATTTGGAATGTAGTTGTCACTTGTTAGGAACAAAACCTGACATACTTTTAATTAAAAAAAATACACGGTAGTCATTCTACAGAATGATGAATAAATGAATGGTGAAGAACTTAGAGGTCGATAGGGAAACTTGAATTTACGAAAATAATCATAGTCTTTAGTTAAAAATAATATACAGGATCGTCGCCCATCAGAAAAAGTAATTAATAACTAAAGTATGCAAACTGTGCATTTTTAATGAAGCCGTGTGCCAGAGAGGGAAGTTTTGCATAAATACCTTTACCGATTTCTTAAATAACTCTTGACTTTGAAATACTACAAATGTTTTCTGATGTGGTTTGTCACACAATGAAATATCTTGTAGAGCTAGATGTACTACTATTATATTTTTTTGTCATGAATAGTGACTTTTTGTAAGTTCCTTATTACTTTTTTAAGTGATGTCATTGATTAGCCTTATTAGTATACTAGCATAATCAGAGTCAAGATTTACAAAATGTATAAGGAAAAGCCAATGTATTGTTCTTTCGTATTAAATATTAGATATTAGTATATGCAAGTTGTCTGCTAAATACCTAAAATACCATTATTCAATTCAACAGACACTTAAAATTTTCCGTTAGTTTCCTCATATTTAATTTTCTTCTACTTCACAAATAAGAGCCTCTTCGTAGGTATAAGTGTGATTTATATAACAGGAAGCAATTACTATCCTTCGTGCAAGGGCGTTGACAAACTGTGAAAAATGACGAGATAGATTTATTACAGTCTCCTCGCTTATACCTAGTTATCACAAGAGAGATATAAATAAATTGTTTAATAGATCTAACGAAGAAAAGATTTGGGTGCTTAAAAGAATTGTTTATACTTGTTTCTTTAATATCTTTGTAGAAATATAATTTTAGAAGTATTATGTGAATTTGAAATCGTATCATTACCTTCACGTATTTGTTTCTTCTACGGTGCATTTTGTAATGTCAACACTGATGATTTTTTTTCCAAATTAAGTCTCAGTAAAGCTTCCAATCAAATTTACTATAGCGTCTGTGTTTGAATAGCTCTAATTAATATTTCGTTGTACTTTGTAAAGTTTTCATTGACAAAGTTATCTGTATATAAGAACACTATTGTCCTCGAAGTCTTTGCGAAAGGCTTCCTACGTCTGCGTTTATGGGAAAATATTTAAATTTCCCCAGCGTGTAACTTTGGCAAAGATGAGAAATATCAGTGGGAATATTGTTTAGCCACTATTGGGAAAACAGGGAAACTATATTGATGCATAAAATTGCAGACTGTTAAGTACTTTGTTTTGCTATAAGAATTTGAAATATGATAGAAATGAATGCCTATGTATAGATATAAATATTTCAGAGTAGGATATACTGAGAAGGGATATTCGTAGATAAGTTGTTTGTATACACAGAGTCAGGAACATAAAGTAATGAAATTAGTTCTTTGGTTATAATCGATGGGAATAATGATAAGTTATAGTCTTTCAATTCAGACTGCTTCTCTTTTCAGTGCTATATCTAAAAAAAAATTGACTGAGGAAAATTATATTGGGCAGGTGGAGGGTGGACACTCTAAAAAAATAAAAAAATGATAAGGAGCAAAATAGTATTTGGCATGTAGTTAGCGCATTTGCCAAAGAAGTAACCTAGCTAGCTACTCACCCTGCTGGTCCCCCAGCACACATCGGATCACGTGTTCACTATAGATGTTAAAGAGAATTGGTGGCTGAAAGCAACCCTGTCTGAAGCCTTTGCCAAATTTATGTTTTTCGGAGTTAGTGTTGTCTGTCTGTTTTCATCAAAACAGAGTTTTATTCATACCTTTACAAATTTTTTAATTTTGTTTTCAGTATCACTCGTGCTACTTTATATCGGTAATGGAAAAGTAAAGGAAAATGCTACGAAGCAGGTGGAAAGGAGGTGGAAAAGAATGGGGAAAAGTTGTAAAATGAGGAAGATGATGTTAAATATAGGGCAAAATAGTGGTTTGAAAGTGGGAGAAGGTGGTACTTAGGATTTTCACATGTCAGATTTAGGTTATCAAAATTTAGAGGCTGAACACCCCAAAAAATAATTAAGAAAAAAAATGTTACGGAAAACAATAATATTTATTTGACATATCGGGTGTAACAGGAGCATGGTACACCCCCCCTTTTGTCCTTTAGTTTTGAAGATAATTGATAGAAATTAGGGATATCTTATATACATAATAAACGTCACCTTTTGACATATAAGCGATTTTTTTTTCACTTCCGGTTTCACGGGTAGTGACGTAGTGATACTAACTTTCGACTTTTAAATGGAACACTCTGTATATTATTGCATTTTTGAATTCTGCATAATTTTCTGAATCCAATGATACCAAATAAGTAACATTTCAAACGTCAATATTTTTTATAATATAATTTTTAGTTTTCCATTTAAGTGTGCCACGATGGTTCCGATTTATTCTAAATGACCTGTGTAATACTAGAAAAATCTAAATACCGTTAAAAATACTAAATTACGTGATTTATGAGCAAATAAAGTTCATCAAAATGGTTTTTGGGACAAAACTCATTTTTTTCAAATGGACCCATATTGGTACCGTGGTTCATATGTCGTATTAAAAGGTGCGATAAATACAAACAAAATTACAGTTAAAAGAAAATAAGAAAATACAATTTTGTTCGAATTATCTTGTTATACATAATGTGGCTTTGGAATGTAAAAATGAACACAAAACATTACAATTGTTCAAAATCTTGTCCATTAACGTCAATGCACTTCTGAACTCGCACAGCTGTTTCTCGAAGAACGTTTGCCAATTGCTGGTCCACTATGCTATTAATTGCGCGTCTTACTCGTAGCCCCAGGTCTTCACGGGTTGTAACGGCGGTTGCGTAGACAATAATTTTTTAAATGACCCCAGCAAAGAAATCAAGAGGTGTTAAATCAGGTGACCTTGGAGGCCACTTCACAGGACCATTCCTCGAAATTACGTTTTCTCCGAATCTCCGTTGAAGGTAATCAATTACTGTCCTTGAATTATGGGTGGAGCGCCATCTGATTGGAAATACATTCCCTGCCCTAAATCCAAAGGTAACTCATCTAAAATGTTCCCAATCTCATTTTGCAGGAATCTCAAGTATCTGGCACCAGTTAAAGGTCCTTCAAATATTATTGGGCCAATAATTCTACTACCGAGTATTCCAAGCACTTGAAAGTTACCCTCCCGTAATAAATGTTGATTTTCTTGTAACCAATATTTTGTATTTTCTCGGTTAAATAATCCCAAATTTGTAAACCTAGACTCGTCCGAAAATAAAATCATCCCCAAATCATTCCCAGAAACTACAAAAATAGCGGTACCTTTGCCGCTATCATTATAGTTTTTATGACAGTGAATTGTAAACTGTAAACAGTAGCAGAGGTAATACGTAGACAGTAGTAAAAGAAGTAACAAATACTCCTTATATTGTGCATAAAGTCCTAACTGCAGCAAAATATGATAAAGTTTTGTTGCTGAAAATAAATTAAAACCGATTTTGTACTCGTTTAATGACAATCTCACGTTAATGATACAGTTCAATAAACAAAATGAACGTAAACTTTAGTAATAAATTAAATTATATTTGGGATATTTTATATAGGTTTATAGCAGTGGCTGACTCATCTTTATTTTGATATAGGTTTATTAAGTTTTTGAATAAAATGAGGATTATTGCTTTTCTATACTGTATTTTATTACTTTGTTAAGTCCTTTATGTTACTTTTACTGGCTATTTTAAACATTTAAGTTTAAAGAGCTGCAGTTATTCCAGACTCGTCTTGTTGATTCAACAAAAACTTAAGAAACTTTTATCTGCGACATGCATTGTACTTACTATAATTAAAAATATCTACAGGGTGTGATATTTTCGTGGAAAATATCGAGAAAAATGAAATGATTTGCTTCGGTCAGAAGAAAGTTGCTGGATGTATCGCCGTGAACGACATTTTACTGCTGTGAAGACCAATTTAATCTGACATTAGTAAAGAGTGAGTACTAAATTTCGCCTCTTCTCTTCTCAATTTTTTTTTGTAATCACTATCACCCCTCACTACCACTCCTATTTCATTATTAAAGGGGGTAAAAAAATAAAATAGTAATTTGTTACTTGTAGAAGAACCTACTATAATTCCACTCCAAGTCAATATTATAGACAGTTCCAGATAAATCGTGCGCAGAAATAAGTTAGACCGACAGACAGATTTGTTTTTGCTCAAACTGAAAATATCGACATTTTGTGACATTTTAGGCCTATTTGAACAAAAGAAAAATCATAATTTTTACTGTCACTGTATTTACACAAATTCAAATAGCCTAAACTTTGAAATATATTTATTGTTACAAATATATAAAATGCCTCATCATTCATAAAAATTACATTTCTTTATTCTTTCTGAAAGTTTACATATAATACGAGGGTAAATAGTATTATGCATATTATATTTACATGACTAAATTGTTAATATTTTTTATTTAAATGTTGGTCATTATAATTTATTATGTTTCTTCACTATTGAATGGTATATTTAATAAACACACCACAAATTAGAAAAACTTCAAATTCAATGTCAAGACTGTCTGGTTGAAGTAAAAAAAAAAATTAAATTTCGACGTTTCATGACATTTGAACAATAACAATTGAAGAGCTAAGTGGGTAATGGTGTTATGTGACATTTTTGAAAATTTTGAGATTTCTACACAGACAACTATTTTAACTTATAATCTATCATTTCAATAAGTTTTTGGGATAATAAACCTTTCCTAAATGCGTTTAAATATTTGATAAATAATATAGTTAGTTGCATATAGTTTAGTTTTCATTATAAATTAAGTCTACAAAGTACCATTTTTTTTTTTTTTTTGTAATCACTTACCTCTCAGTCAGAAATATGTCGGCATTCACTGTGCTAATAGCTACCATTGCTCTAGCCATGCATTCGATGGAAAAAAAAAAAAAAAAAATATTTGATAAAGGTGTTATGTACATATGGTTTTTATATAATTTAAATGGATAAAGGTGTCATGATCACATACCACCTTTATCCATTACTATACGATATTAAATTGTTTTAATCCAAAACACTTTGCTTTTAAAGTTATGTTATATTGACATTAATGTGACAAGTTGTGTTAAGTGTTTCTTACTATTATAGTGAATATGGCCAGTCGTAGTAAACTGATATTACAAATGGCAATGAATAAACGATTTCATGAATCATGTAAGATGTTTATAAATTGGCTGATATTTGGAAATAGTGCTTGTAGTGTTTTAATCCATATATTCATTTCTTTCAATTTCGAAATGGTATGAGATGGTACAAGAGTCGAGATGGTACTTGAGTATCTAATTGCTGTAAACACATTTATACCTTTTGGCAATTCAGCAGAAATCAGTCACATAGTGGCAATTTCTTCCCAGGCAAGTTTTAATAATGTTTTAAAAACAAAACATTATCAATATAAAATGCAATAATAAAATACGAATTTACCAAAGTATTCTAGCAAATTAGTCTGTAAATCAGAAATACTGGAAAGTGACGCTTTGTGGTTTTGATTTTTGTACAAACATTTTTATGCTGACAAGTAGAAGAGGGCTGGACCGTAGAAATTTTTATGACAAGAGCAAAACTGATATCTGGTATGACTTCTGCCCACCCAATATTTTGAAAAAGCATTAAATTGTTTAAGGTAAATCTGGCGAATTCCGAAATTCTTGCGGAAAAAATAATAAGTATGATAATTACGCCAATCAAGTCAAAGGTCATTTGGGTTTGTAAGGTTATCGTTTAAGAATTACAGGGTTCGCTATGCTTACATCTATTGGGTTATCTGTGAAAAATCCCTGCCCAATAAAAATGCTGAAATTACGTCCATGGTATTCAAAATTGTTTAATTGAGATCATGAAATGACTCACATTTTTTCCCAAATGTGATGCTGGAAATAATACTAAAGAATACGGAGAAAATTACAAACTAGCTTTCGAACAACAAAAGCGTGACGGAGCAAAAGTTACAGTAGATAGAACGATTTGCTTTCTTACTTTAGATCTTCAGCAAACCATGCCGCTGCCAAAATTAAGTACATCGAAAGCATTTTACCTTCGTCAAATGTGGTTTTACAACCTTGGCATACAAACATTGAGGAATACTGAAAAAAAAACAACGTTCTTTTTCACATGGACTGAAGATATGGCCAGTCGTGAAAGCCTATAAATTGCTAGTTGCTTACATACCTTTTCACAAATTTACAATGAATATTTCCAAGAAAAGATCAATCACATTATAATATGGCCCGACTCCTGTGGTGGACAAAATAAAAACTTCAATATCATTACACTTTACCAGTTGTTGATTTTAAAGAGAGAATTGAAAGTTATCGACCATAAATTTTTGGAGGTGGGACATTCATATTTAGATTCAGACAGAGACTTTGGCAGAGTCAAGAAAATTTTATTACATCACTAGATGAAATGACTCCATTTTACAAAGTCGATAATTTAAAGAAAATGAATATACATAAGATAAATTCCGACGGTATTGCTCTAACGGTGTTTAATGAAAACAAGGGCAGCCTAAGTGTAGGAAAACTGGCCAATATTAAAGAACAATTACCATTCATAAATGAATGGTAAGGCCGTATTATCACAACATACTTGGAAATGACCAAACTGTGGCTCAAAACCGTAGAACTGTCCGACTACCTAAAAATTGTACAACGTTTTAATAATAATAAAATATGTTTAATTTCTTAACACTTTTATTCACTAATTCCTTATTCATTTCAGAGAAACTTATGAACCGATAAAGGTGTTATGTACATTAATTTTTTAAAATTTTCGAAAATAATGAAAACTGACAACTTTAGTTATTTGTCTCTGAAAAGTACATCAAATGTCAATATCATCGCAAAATGCAAGCTATATAGTCGTTATAACAAAAAAGTTCTCGCCTAAAAACTTTCGAGTTAAATTACTCAATAACGTGTTTTTGTGACATAACACCTTCATCCACTTAGCTCTTCAATTGAAAAAAAATCCGTTATTATACTTCCACTGGATGTGGAAGTAATAGCAATGAAATTAACATAGCGCGCACATAATGTGTTGGGTGATAATCATATTTTTATTTTTGTGTAATTTCCATGCATTGAAGTTTATTCAAGAAAATAAATATGTGTTTATTAAAATAACGACAATATTGTACTGTCGTGCGCAAAAAAAAATGGGACAAGTCTTATAACGTATTTTTGCTAACATCTAGTTATGTACATCTATCTTTAATTTTTGTGACATTGTCAGAAGATGGATGGTCCATCAAGAGACAAATTGCACTGCGTTATAATATTAACAAAAATTCGGTGTGTAACATTTTTAAAAAGTAGAGAATAAACGGTACGATTAGTAGAAATCCTGGATCAAGGCGACGAAGGATATCAACTCAACAACAAGATTTGCAATTGGTAAATACATTAGTAGAAAATCCATTTTACTCAGTTATTCAGGCTGCTGAAGAAACGATTTTCCTGGATCGAGTAGTACTAGCCGCCGGCAAGTAAGAGAATCGGAGCTACGCTGTCATCCAGCAGCACAGAAATACTTACTTAAAGCTGAGCATAAAGAAGCTCAACTAGGATTTGCCCTTGAATTTTTAGTGCATGATGTAAATTTTTGGAACAATGTAGTTTTTAGAGACGAAAAAACTTTCCAGTCAACACACAGCGGTCGTATTCGTGTTTACCGATCTCCGAATACTCGATTCGAGAAATCTATATCTAACAATGACAACAGTGGTAGATTTTCCGTTAATATGTGGGCTTGGATATCTGCACGTGGTCCTGGTGTTTTGTGGCATATCGAGGAACGATTTAATAGTGAAACGTATATTAGGATTTTAGACAATATTATGCTCCCTTATATGCCACAATTGAAGACCCAAGTGGATGAAGGGTCTATGTAACAACAAAATGATTTTGATATAATTGATCTCGAAGTTTTTAACAACCTACTAACTTCAACAGTACATAGATCCTTTATAAATTCATAAATTAGATATTTTTGCATTAGAATCAAATGTAATGTACCTGGGGGAATTTTGTGTACTTATAGCCTTCATTCATATAAAAAATTCGTTTTTTTCAATAGTTTTTTTTTGAGATAATTGATATCAAAGTTTTTAACAATCTACCAACTTCAACAGTACATAGATCCTTTATAAATTTACGTCAGATATCTTTGCATTAGAAACAAATGTAATATGTCTGAGGGAGTTTTGTGTACTTATAGCCTTCATTCATATAAAAAACTCGTTTTTTTCGAAAATGTCACATATATTCCCTTTATCCACTTGTGCCTTCAATTATTTCCTAATAATGAATGCATATTTCAACAAGATAATTGTTCCGTTCATACTGCTCATACCGTAACTAACTGGTTTCAAGATAACAACATTAATGTTCTTAACTCGCCCAGTCGTCCAGATCTTAACCCCATGGAAGAGGTATGGGGACTACTCGTAAGAAGTATCCAAGAACTAAATGTGAGACCACGACATGCTCAAGAATTACTGGAAATAATAAATAATGCATGGGAAAATATTAGTGATGATTATTGTATAAGTTTATTTAATTCTATGCCAAACAGACTTATAGAAGTTATCAATAGAAATGGTGCAATAATGAAATATTAATAGTTAGTTTCTTGTTAAGTTGGATATCCTTTGTCCCCTGATCCAGGATTTATACTTATTATGCCGTTTATTTTCCACTTTTTTAAAATGTAAAACACCAAATTTTTGTTAATGTTATAACGCAGTGCAACTCGTCTCATTGACCATTCATCATTTTGCTATAGCAATAACTAGAGCATTACAATAAAAAATAAAATAAAAGTGTTAACTGTTTTATTTCGGCCACTCATTACATATTCAAATTCAGATTTACATTAGAAAAAAATAGGACAACTATTTTTTTCTAATGTAAATCTGTCTCTATTTGAATATGTAATAACAAAGAACTGACAATGTCACAAAAATTAAAGTTAGATGTACACAACTAGGTTTTAGCAAAAATACGTTATAAGACTTGTCCCATTTTTTTGCGCACGACATGCGACAGTACCTATTTTAGGTAATAATTGTCGGTTACATTTTCATAACCATAACCGCGGATTTAACAAATATAATAGGTAGAGAGTACACATGTTTTATTCTAAGAGAATTATGTACTGAAAGTTGAAAGGATATTAAAATTTAATTGATATTCACCTTATTACAACTGTAAACAGAACCCATCATGTTATGACTATGATATTTATATTTACTTATGATATAAAACGATCGATTTAATAAATCCCTATATTTTCTGTCTATTAAAAAATTAATCGCAGATCTACGTCTCCAGAAGAAATGACATGACCGGTTTATGAATTGCTTACTTCGGATGAACATGCAGGCAATGGTAAACGGATGTTGAGACACTCTGTACAACTATCAGTTTAAGAACATTATTTCTCGTGGGAGTTTCTTGACATAGATTCTGTTAGCGGACTAGCTAAATTTGTAGTAAAGCTCCAGATTACTTACAAAACAACATGATTAATTATAAAAGAGAGTGCTAAACAAAAGCGTTTGTTTTTAACGATCACTCAATTCTTTTCGGTCCTTGGTGCGTGTAAGTTCCCTTGATAACTTGATCTTGATATGTCTCAAATAATATAAAATATTCAATTCATTACAAGAAACTAGAAGGAATATTCCTATAGACATGATGGAAGGATTAACAGCGGGTTTTAAAGAAATTAGCTCATGGACGAAAACTAGATTTCAAAGACGATACGACAGAAAATATATGAATAATTAAATAAATATGTATATTTTGTTATAATTTGCACTAAACCAAAAATGTACATAGGTATAATTAAAAAGTACATTAATATCATGAATTTGTTCATTTTAAAATTGAGCCGATGAATGTTTTTCTTTAATCAACGTCAAGGGCGTAGATAAGGGGGGTAGAGGGCTAGTAATTTTTTGGCATCCTATCCGCCTATCAATTTTGAGACGAGGACAAAAAATTTTGTTTGTGATTTTGAATTTTCCGTCCTTGGTTGTGTTAACCACATGCCAAATATTATTCTAATTCCTAATTCCCAATTCCTATTATTCTCTTCCTTCACATTTTTGTTTATAATTTCTGAGGTACCCATCCTGTATATTTTTCATTGGAAGTATATCCCAATGCTTCGTTGGACATAGTGTCAGCTATCTACCGAATATTATTAATCTCCGTCAAGTGATTTTGTAGATATAGCGTCATTTTCTTCAATTCGTCTGTTTCTTCTTGACGCCGTTTTTCTTCCTCTTGGCATCTTCTTTCTTGCTCTTCTTTTTCTTCCTGGCTTCGCTTTCCCTACTTTTCTTTGTCTTCCTGGCGTTGCTGCTCCATCATCTTCCTGAACTTCGCAAGTAGGTCCTGCTTTTGTTTCTTTGCTGTCCATGCTCCTTGTTGTTATGGGCATACAATAAAGTTAACCAAGTTTATTGCACAATAGCGTTAAGAAAATCCGAATATCTCGTCGATTTTTCCAATGAAACTTTCTAGAAAAATCTCGAAATGGCACGAAAGAGTTCTATTTAAGTCTAAGTCACTATCCAGTTGAAAGGGAATGTCCCAGAAATGTTCTCAAACTAACACAAATAAGTCTTATTTAGTGTCTATATCACTTTTCAGTTAAAAGAATTTAACTATCTCCACTAGTTTCCGAATAGAATTTTCTAGAAATTTTCGCGAACTAACACAAATGAGTCTTCTTCAGTGTCTATATCACTTTCCAGTTGAAAAAATTTGATTAATTCCACTAGTTTCTAAATAGAATGTTCTGGAACTTTCCCGAAATCGTACTTTTAACAATTTTCAGTCCAAAACTAGTCCTTAAACAATGTCCCGTAAGTCAATTCTCGATGTCATCACTAATTCCCAAGAAGAACACTATAGAAACCTTCTCGAACAATTCAGAAACTTCCGTTATAATTCCGCTTCTGACACCAATTGTTATGTGTTTACAACCCTTTTGTAGACACCCTTCTTGATATTCCGAACTCTATATCTGAACTAAACTGTCTGTGCGGCTACTCACTCTCCTTTTTATAATCATAGGTAAACATTCTCCAATGTTCTAGTAGATGTCTGTAATCTTCTAGATATTTTGAGATGCCTGGATTATGACACCGGGCGTGCCATCTCTGGGATGATAGCCGAACTAACTAACTTAGTTTTTTCTTATGTATACACGGAACTTAGAGGAAATTCCCATAGATGTCTACAGGGGTATAAGCTTATCACATTATTGTATATAGCTGAGATTAAACGTCCCTAATTTGGTATGCGTGGTATGCAGATATGATTTGCTGTGTACATAATTAGTTTGACAATGAATTATTTTATTTTAAACAAATTGACTTTTTCATCAGTATATATATATATATATATATATATATATATATATATATATATATATATATATATATATATTCGTATTATTTGAATTCCAGCCTTTCTTGTTGAGCTAATTATTTTTAACCTTAACATCTCGTGCGATCTGTATGTTGTATTGGCAAGTAATTTTTGATGACTTCATAGAGTTCCTCATGTCTGTTTAGGAATTCAACTGCAGCACATAAACTAACGAGGTAATACTAAAAAAGTGATTAGCATTAAAATACATAGAAAAAAGTGCATTAACGAAAACAGATACATCGAGGAGTGGCAGAGTAGTAATTTGTCTGTGGTAAGTAGATATTTTTATTTCTTATCTATCACAGAACTCGGGTTGTAAGTCGTCTCTTAAGAGTTGTTACGAATCACCCTGAGAGTGGAAATAAAATGCCAACGTTGCAGCAGGCACAGCTGGTAAGATCATCCACAAGAGTATTTCAGGAAATCTGATCCTTGGTTAAAAATTTAATTTCTTGGAGGGTGTATTTTCTAAACTATTAGAACTAAAACATAATTTTTTTACGCAGCATTTAATAAAAAAAATTCTCTTGTAGATATACAACATACTGAACCATCCTCAATTTTGTGATTTATTACATCTTTTTCAGAAAAAAATCTGGATTTTTAACCGAATTAGAATTCACGAACCAGGGATCTATTTGGACATTTAAATATAAAAAAAACATTTAAAACAACACGTTTCAAAAACATTTTAAAACTTTTAAAGGAAGGGATTAAGCAAAAAAAATACCGTTCTGAGTTATTGCTCTACGTCCCCTATGTTGTCGATGTGACTAAATTACTACATGTACTATGAATGTCTTTGAATATGAGCAGGACGGTATTGTCTATTGATAGGCAAATAGCTTATCTTACAAACCCTTACAGACCCTCTATGATGTCAAGAATAAGTTTTAAAAAATCGTTCTAATCCAAGACAACTCCTTATTCACAAAAAATTTCGCTTATTTGCCTCCACCAGTAGAACATACTCACGGATTAACCCTGTATAGATGGAAGTGGGTGAACCACAACTTCGATCTAAAAGTTTAACTATAAAAATACATCCATAAATACAAAATAATGCCCGTCAATTACATTCTGGATTGTAAAGTTGTTATCAATGTAGGCAACATCTCCAAAATCGTTAGCAGAGAGTGGGCGCTTGTGTGCAGGCGGACAACAAGTGATTTACTAGCCAAAAGGGGTCTGCTGTCGCCAAAATTTCGCGCGTGGGCTGAAATAGCATTTTACTATATTGATAGATGAAATAGTAGTAGGAGAATCGGTGGTTTGGCGGCGCGTCTTGTTTTTTCTGACCTAGATATTTGTCTTTTAATAACAATCAATGAACATAGCTCCTTCGCTTAAAATAACCCCGACATCCGAGCTTGAGAGTCTGTCATGCATGTTATTCGAAGTAATTGAGATAATATTTCGGGTTTGTTTGATGGATCAACTGTCAGTTTGATGGTATATTATACAGTGCGAGCTATTGTTAAAAACTGTATCTACAAAAGTATTTTAAACAAGGTAACACTGGCTGCTGTAGGTAACCTTGTATGACTTGTTAGGGTGGTTCTTATTCGATTTCCACATTATTTTCCGGCACCTCTCTCCACTTGTTCTAATAATTGAACAAATATATGCTTATATTTTTGATAAATCATCAAAAAAAGTGTGTTCAAAAAAATGCTATACATAAATAAAAAGGATTTAAAAGTTTGGTTAATTTTTAAGAATTTCGGTATAAAACTGTTACTCAGGATTTTTTTTGGTCGTTTATATCAAAACGGTTAAATATTTAGAAAATCAAAACAGTGGACTCAAAATGACGGTTTCTATAGTTAGAAAAATTATAAATGAATATCAATATTATAAAATTTTTATTCAAACTATTTATATCATCATTAATTTCTAAAAACTCTTCGTCTTCTACATCATATATTTCTAAAATTGGTAACGGGTTGGAGCAAGTATTACCACTGCATTTACCGCAATAGTGAAAAGCAAGCCACTTTTCCTACAACTGCAGTCTTGCAGTTGCTAAATAGTATATTAAGTATCAAGAATGGTAGGGAACGTTTACCGGTTGACGGGCAATGTTTGAAGGCTGAGAGATAGATAGCAAAGCCTCCAATTTTCCCGGAGATTGGCACAACCCTTGACGTTCGCGATGCTTATACTGTTTTTTGCACGATCGTATTAAATTACACTTCAATTAAAATACATAATTTAATTTCTACTAAATAAACGAAAAGTCGAAAGTGACGTTTATATTTCGCGGCAAGTCCAATTCGGTGTTTTCACAAATTTTAAAATTTCATTGACCGTGAAGGTAATATTATAACTAAAAACATTTGAATTTCTACAACCAGTTGAGTAATATCCAGAAAAAAGTCTTTTTAAATTTGACTTAAAATTTTAGATATATTGTTGACGTCATCGGTCATATTGATGATAGACCTCAAAAATACATATATTTTAAAAATTTCGGAGTAATATGTCACTATTATGAAAATTTCCGCTTGATTCTCGCACTTTCAACTAAAATCTTGTTCAATGTAATGTTTATAAAGTTTTAAATATCATTTCCCAACAAAAAATTTCTACCAAATAACCGAAAAGTTAAAATGTAAATATTATATTTGACAAGCTTGACTTGCCGCGAAATATAAACGTCACTTTCGACTTTTCGTTTATTTAGTAGAAATTAAATTATGTATTTTAATTGAAGTGTAATTTAACACGATCGTGCAAAAAACAGCATAAGCATCGCGAACGTAAAGGGTTGTACCTCTCTCTGGCAAAAT
Source organism: Rutpela maculata (assembly GCA_936432065.2). Classification (NCBI taxonomy): domain Eukaryota; kingdom Metazoa; phylum Arthropoda; class Insecta; order Coleoptera; family Cerambycidae; genus Rutpela; species Rutpela maculata. Next base: position 164,633,082 of record OW386289.2, on the reverse strand, counting down.
TGAGTGCTTCGCTATCGCTCAGCCTTCAAGCCTTGCAGTCGACTGGTAAACGTCCCCTACCGATCTTCGTATTTAATGTACTATTTTAGCATTTTCTGGGGCAGGCTGTTCTTCCATTTTAATTGGTATTAGTAGCTGGTTATTATCATTCTTTCATCTCTATTCTTGCGATAATACGTCATTTCCTAGCCACAACTGGACCTGTAGAATAGTTGTTAACATAAATGCGACCGATGACGTCATCAGTGCCCGTTGATATGACGTGTAAAATTTTGATTCAAAGCTTACAATGATTTTTTTGGATATTACTCGACTGTTTGTGGAAACTGAAGTGTGTTTAATTATGAGTAAGTATTACCTTCACAGTCAAAGAGATTTTTAAAGTTGTGAAAGCATTCGTACATTCTATTTTTAATTTACGTTTTATGTCTTGTACATTTAATTGTGTCTTAACTTGATATACTGTATTTAATCTAAGTTTTCTCCCTATTGACCTCAATCTTGTTAGTTTGGCTATTACTTATTGCTTGCATTAGACATTTATTTTCTTCACGCTCCGATTTCTACACAAATACCACCCACACTCGCAATTGATTTTCCTTTACATCTTTATATACATGTGTCATCGCCCATTGGTATTTCCAACGTATTAGAAGCGATTAAAGCATTCATACTCTGCAGATATCGAACTCCCAGTTCCACGGCTTTGGCTTCTCAGTAGGCTAAATAATAATTATTGCTTTCGTTTCGAGTTGCACTCTCATATTTCACATTAATCTACTTGCTTCTTACATTTCCACCACCCACTTACATCAGTTTTAAACAATATCATTTCGAAATTACGTGATGTGATTACGTATTAAACTGTAATCTCTATAAATCCTCCCTTTGTGTGCAATTAAGTCCTCCTAGTTCTTGCAAAATTCAAGATTGTTTCTCTGCACTGGATGACGTTTAATTTTCGCGTAGGACATTTATAAAATAAGACTAAAGCAAGTAAAAGTGTTCTTGGGAAAACAAGAAACTTGATGTATTATATAGTTATATAATTCATCTCTAATACATCCATAATAAAAAACCGCTTCCCAAGGAATCACTACTTCCACATCCAGATTTTCTATCCAAGTCACTCACAACGAAAAAATTTTGTATGTGGAAATATTTGCTTATGGAACTTTAATAATATGATATTTGAAATTCTCTACCCCAAAGTCCTATAAAACGATACCCCACATCTGTTAGTGGGGTGGGTGTGGTGATAGGGGGGTGGTAGTGGAAGTGGATGAAGTAAAAAAATATTTTGAGGTTTCTGGTTCTTGTACACACACTAAATCACATTTTTTTCATCCCATTTAATAATTTAATAATGGGGTGGGGGTGGTAATGGGGGTGACTATTGCCAAAAATTTTTTTGAGACCTTAGCTTCTCTTGTATATACGAAATACCAATTTTATGGACTCTTACCTGCTTGATTTAGCTATTTACCCAAATTTACCCCAATGTACCCCCCAACCCTCAATATTATTTCAAATAATCAAAAATAAAAATAAAAAGTTTATACATTTTTCTTGTCACAGAATTCACATTCATTGATTCATTATTTGTCAAAGTTCATTTTTGCGTATATAAGGTGGTTCCCCAGAATAGCCACTAGTCCACAAAGGGTTAATAAATTATTACTTATTATACATCGCATGTAAGAAATCGCCAAAAAAAATTGTTTGAATGACCCTGTTGATCTGTAATCTAATTATTGCAAGCTGAGAGGTTTTTAAAGTAATTTAAGTTGATAAAATTGAGATTTAATACTGACATTTCCACTTTATCATATTCCGGAGGATTCTCCAAAAATGCTTCTATCACAATTTACACTTTTAATGGAATTTTACACAAGCCCGTTTCTCCCTTTATTCAGCACAAAATTAGATTTTGTTACTTTTTATTACTGATAAAGTTGTGTTATCTCCAATTTTCCTTTACAGTCTTGCTTATAGATGAAAAAGAAAGTAGCTCACCAGAGCCTCCATTACACCCAAATATACGTAACCATTAATTACAATATACAGCATGAATCATAAAGAATATACGGCATTAACAATGAAAAACTTTCTTAAAAGTGGTAAGCTTGACTATAAATAAACGAGGGAAGGATGCATTCCAATTTCAAAGAGGATAATTATTTTTTGTTTTCTTGTATACCGGGTCTTTTTAATAAATGTGTCTACCTGTCCAGAACAAAAAAAATATGTGGAGTTTATTTAATAATTATACGTCCCAATGTGAGAAAATTTTTAATGTAATTTCAAAACTACAACAAATGTCGATTGAGAGTATTGAGTACATCTTAAAAATTGACAAATATGATATGGATAGTCCTACTGTGATATCTCCTACAGAGCGACATCTACAAAACTTCGCCCCTAATTTTTGTGAGGTTAGATTTTTGGCGCTGCCCTTTATAAATATTAGTCCAATTGCCAAAACCAATACCATAAAATTTTGTATTAAGTTTCTTTACAGCTGAATAAGTACAAGGACATATTAAGCTTCAATAAAATGGATGATGACATTCTATCACCCTTGGGCAACTCGATATATTCAATATGGCGGCTATAAATTACCTTAATTTGAAAATTATCTTTTCATGCAAGTTTGGTATGTCAAACTATATGTTTTATAGGATGCAGAGTTCAAAAACATCATTGAAATTGTATTAGGTGATTAGTATACAAAAAAATCATTTCTCAAGCAAAAGCAATGTAATTTGTGTAATATTGATGACAATTCAAATATGGTAATTTTTCTTGGTATAAAAGGAAAACATTCATAAATCAAGACTAACAAAATGTTATCTAGATAGAGATCAGCCCTTTTTTTAAGATATGGGATCAGGTGTAGTCTCTTTAAGATCACCATCAATTAAGTCTTCATCCCGTTCCACTTCTACTTCAGCAAACCGTGTGAAATCATTGGAACAGAAAGTATTTGTGCATGAACAAAACATGGTGCATGGTAGGCTGGTACTCCTGCAACTACATCGATTGCTATTGCATGGCAATACACTTTCACAAGAGCACTTAACCAGATTCAGAATTTCCGGCGGTGCAACTTCAATATTCTCTGGCCAAATTGTGGGTAGCAGACACCTCGAGTTTTAATCTTTGTAGAACCCGTGAAGCAGTGGATCCAAATCTGATGGGTCAGATTCCAAATGCAGGTTTGTAAGTGAGCTCGCTTAAGCTTTTCTTCAAACGCTGAATTTGTTGGTGGCAGTGAGCACAGTTTCGGTAGTTGTGATTTCGCACTTCCAACTTTGTCAGCCCACAGTTTGACACGACCCTCTGAAGTTGCAGTCATAAACTTCGATGCTTGCCAATTCCTGTCAGACAGATCAGCATGTAGATCTCCAACCAATGACAAGGAGTATCCTCTTTTCAAAACATTAATGACTTTATTCTTCCCAATGCCATAACACAATCGTATCTGCTTCTTCGTGAGTATTTCTTATGTCGTGCCTTCATTTTACTTCTGCACGATAAATGTCGTAAGGTTCTTCTTGTGGACCTGTCAAAATTAGCCTATATTTACTAGTCTTGTTTTTTTTTTAAACGATTCGTCACCAACAATGCTACTGCAAGTCAGCTCAATCAATTGCTTCTTGTTTTCATTTGAGCTCAAAATAGCTCTCCATGAAAGCAGAGGTGTTGTATATGTGAAACAAGGTGCACATTTCCATGCTGCAAATGTATGCTTATAGATGTTTTGAGTGCCTTTATGAAGTCCTCTACAGTCCCCGTTTCTGGCCACTGTACACACCATAACAGTGCAGACTCATCAATCCCAACACCTTTATTTCTTGTTGAGCAAGAAACCCTTTTTTAAGCTGGATTTAGATTTGCAGATTCTCATTTTCAAATTAAGGTAATTTATAGTCGCCATATTGAATATATCGAGTTGCCCAAGGGTGACAGAATGTCATTATCAATTTTCTTGCAGCTCAATATGTCCTTGTACTGATTCAGAAAAAAAAACTTAATACAATAATTTTGTAAAAGTTTGGCAACCGGACTATATGGAGTCTCTTAATTTCATAAAAAAGTACCATTATTTAAAGTTGTTAAAATGCACCTTTTTTGAGGCATTTAAGGTTGAAAATAGCAATTCATAATCAATGAGCAACAGGTGATGACTGGATGTTTTAATTTTTTCATTAATTTGGTTTTATTTTCCATATTTTCATGAAATTTGTTTATTATACGAAACAAATAAGTTATTTGGAAATTAATTGGACCTGACTAGCCTACAAACTTGTTTTTAGAAGTCCAAAAAGAGCCGTTTAGTACAGTAACTAAAGGTTTTAAGTTCGGAATAACGTCATTTGAAACGGATTTCGTTCATTTTTGCCAACTTAATAGTAAATGCATCAGAAAAAAGTTTCTATAATAAGCGTCGGCTTGCTAATTTATAGGGGGTGGATGCCACCTCTTTTCAGAGGGTGGTAACTAAAAACTTTTAAAAAAATTTTCTTGCCAATTATAAAATTTTAGTTTATTTTACAACAAAAATTTGTAATATTTTTTTTGTTTAAAGGTGATTGTTTCTAAAAAATTTTGATAAAAACACGTTTTTATCCAAAAAAGCGTTGAATTAATTAGACTATAAATTACACAGACCCACAAAAAAAAAGGTCTTGTCCTAAAGTTCTCCCTAGCTTGTCTGAAGAATTTTGACGCACCGAAGCCAATTTTGGACAATTTTTTTTTAATTGGGTCACCTTTCATCTACAGTCCCCTAAAAAGGGCAAAAAGGGACTTATTTGTCCTAAGGTTCTGGTCTAACTTCTGAAGTATTTTGATGTGCTGAAGGCAATTTTGGGCAAGAAAACTTTCTATTGTGCCAGATTCCATCCGCCACCCGTAGGAGATAAACGGGGGTAGTAGAGGGAAACTGACACGATAGAATTTTTTTTATCATCGGTCACTCCCTCTACCGCCCCAATCACCACCCCCACCACATTATTAAAGAGGTATTAAAAATAAATTGTGATTTAGTGTGTATACAAGAACCAGAGACTTCAAGATCCGCCACCCTCTCTACCACCCCCATCATTATTCAACGAAATTGTAATTTAGTGTAAGTACAAGAACTAAAGGCGTCAACAAATTTTTTTGCATCAGCTCCCCTCAGCCTCACCATACCATGTGGCATATCGTATTATAGGTTTTTGAAGTAGACAATTTCAAATATTAATTAATTAAAGTTCTATGAATAATTTTTCCACATAGTGGAGTCCTGTCGTGCGCAAAAAAAATGGGGCGTCAACAAATTTTTTTGCATCAGCTCCCCTCAGCCTCACCATACCATGTGGCATATCGTATTATAGGTTTTTGAAGTAGACAATTTCAAATATTAATTAATTAAAGTTCTATGAATAATTTTTCCACATAGTGGAGTCCTGTCGTGCGCAAAAAAAATGGGGCAAGTCTTATATCTAAATCTAATTGTGTACATCTAACTTTAATTTTTGTGACATTGTCAGTTATTTGTCAAAATTCATTGCAATTGTGCAAATAGAGACAAATTTACATTAGAAAAAAATAGTTGTCCTGTTTTTTTTGCTCACGACAGTACAAATAACAACATAACAACATTTTTTTCGTTGTAAGAGACTTGAATATGGAAGTAGTGATTCCTTAGGCAGCGGTTTTTGAATTTCAATGCTCAGTATATCGAGAACTGTTCATATTAGGACATATAAATGAAAAGTAAAAATAGCCAAATTACACAAACTCTATGTATTCTTTCATGTTCTATGACCTGGAAGTGGCAGTGATTTTTTTAAATACTTTGTATTTATGCGGTTTCAATTTTAATAATGACAGATACAAACATTTTCATAAGGTCAACGGTCATGGAAGTTTCATTATAGAATATATAATATTTCTTGAAATACAATGTATAAAACTTTCAAGGAAGCATAGTTATTTACAAAGTACCTGAAGGACATAAATAAAAAGTAGTTCAACAGTAATTAAATGAAGTACTTTAAAAACCATTTAATCGACCGTCTAACATTTATCTACTAAATTAAATTTCAAATGAAATGTCACCAGGTACACACCAGAAGCAATTTGCTAGAATGAAGTTCTTTGAAATTAGATAGCTTCTTGATAGTCCAGGATCTGTAGATTTTGTCGTAACTTTGGCAATAAACTGCAATATCAGGTTATTTTCTAGTTTCTTTGAGACTCAGAACCGAGTAATAACTATGTACATACTCGTCATAAAATAGAAAGCTAGAAAAAGGTCTGTTCGTTCGATTCCTGTCAAATTTACAATTTATTATAAAAAGGAGAGTAACAACTCAATACAATAAAATAGTGCAGTGTTAATCTCGGTGTTAATTTACTAATTCTACAAGTTAGAGTATTCAAAAACAAGGACAACATATCGGATGCTAGATAAATACAATATCAAAATTTGTATTTGAATTTTTAAGCCACGTTTTGAGTATATTTTACTGTATAAAGTGATGATTAAATAGTTTAAGCTTATTCGGAGGCATATTGTAAATTTTAAATATTTCTTTATTTCTAGATAAATATTCTTTATGTGAGATGAAAAGCACATGTTTATGATTTTTTGCGGTTTTAATGTTATATTTACGGTTAAACAGGGTTACGGATTTTTATGCTCATAATACAATTTTTATATATCAAATGTCAGTTCTAAAGTGAGAACATTCTATTAAGGGTAAGACATTAGTTTTCCCCGAATGGTATTAATAATTATTTTCTGAAAAACAAATACTATCTATATTAGTTTTATAAATTCCACTCTAGAACAAAATGCTGTACAATTTCTGACCAGCTTATTACTAATAATACAGCTAAAACTTTTAAATATGAATATGTATTTTTTTAATTCTTTTTAGTTAAAAAGTGATATGTTAATGCTATCTAAGAGGCTGATCAATGGTTACACCGAGGTATTTGATCTTATCGGTTTGTTCTATATACAGAAAGGACATTGAATCCTTAACCACAGTCAGAGAAATCCATTCTCATAATACTCGAAATTCTGGTAACAACTCTTTACCAGCGTATATAACAACACAAGTAGGAAAGGGTCCTCATACAATGTCCATAAAATTATATAATCATCTTCCCTGGCAGTACAAACACCAAGGCCAAGATTGGTAGACTATGAGGTTCCTTAATAAACAGCTTTTAGGCGAAGAAGTCAGTGCGGGGGTGAAAGGTCAGACTATCTTTGTTCTTCGAACGCGCAGTAGCGGCGCAGTTATCTCACTCTAGAAGAACCGTCTGTACTGGCCCGAAATATGGTCTGACGTTACTATGATCTGTAGTGTTACATTCTACAACTTATCTTCATTACCAGCATGCAGAACAGTGACTCAAAATGCGAGGATAATTACCACCGAAAGCGGGTTATTGCGAACCCGTTCCAGCTACGAGTTCTTATTTGCTTAATTAGCATTACACAAATTCTTACAATATTTTAAATAAGGCTCTGCATCTGGTGTGATCTCACACCAGCTGTTCATTGGTTAATTCTAATTTTTGGTGGGGATTGTGAGTTATTAGGCCACCTTAAAGTCTACCAACCTTGCACCAAGGCAGCCTTCGATGCTTGTTAACCTCGGCTAGCGCCTCGGCCAACAATTTGCATCGTGTCGTCCGGGAATGTATTGCCTTCACACCTATATACACAGTATACTATTCCAACTTTTTTACTGCTTTTACTATTAGATACACAATGTACGGTTTCCAATACCGAGAAATTTATGTGAGTAATTTTACCAATTGCACTGCTTTGTTAATATAGAAAGGCTAATACATAATTGTCCAGTGGTCCATCAGAATAGCTGATTTAAGCTAAATTTCTCTATCCCCCATTAATTCCTTATGTTTTGTGTATCGGTGTTAAAAATAAATAAGTTTACTAGACCGCAACTATAAATTATGTCTATCGAGACGCCGACCTTATCGAAAAAAGAAAAAAATAGATGACGCATCTTCTTGTTCAGTTCAGTCGGGATGTTTTCATCTTTTGATGTTGTGGGCTACTGTGTTGTTTCCATCGCATCCTTAACCCTTCTCGAATGCTTTATGCCATTAGTACGGATCACTGGTTAATAAATTCGTTCAGCGTCACTCTGCGTATTAAATTGGCTTTAGCTTAATATTCAAACGAATTACTGAGTAAACAGTTTAATTTCAGTAAATATTTTATTTATAAAACCATTATGTCAATTTTTGACTTGAGGGCTGTGTTTGGACTACACAGGAGGTGCAGGAGGGCACGAAGAAGGTCCTGGTTTTTGGATTTTTGCTCATATGTCAAAAGAGGTTAGTCCTAGCCAAAAAATGGTTATGTATAAAATTGAAGCTGACAAAATTTCCCATAACAATGTCCCTATTAATTTCCTTTTGTATCTGTTATTGTTCAGTAATGGCTTTTATATTTTTTCTCTTTGTTCTAACTTTATTATAACTGGACAAATTTTTTTAATAATCATCATAGGAAAAAAAAAATGTACAAAATTCGTTTTTTAATAGACTAGACTCAAATATCGAATAAAAAATGTTTATGTGTCTATGTGTGTGTTTGTGTGTGTGTACCTATACCGTTTCTTGTAAACATTATAACTGTAAGACTTAAAATATTTAATTACAAATTGGAACATCTGTAAAATAGCATAGTAAAATAATCCCTATTGCAATTTAGCCGTATCTGTAATACATTATGCTCACCAGAGGCCTGCAAACTCTCACTTTTACATAAAATATTTTTATAGTTATTTTTATTATATGACTTCTTTCCCCCCAGGTATTACGGTGGCAAAGATTATCAAAAAACGTGAGGCAAAAAAAGTTTTTCGAAAATTTGCGAATTTAACGAGAGCCGTACCTCGAAAACTATAACAGATACGAAAAAAATTAACAGAAACATTCTTGTAGAAAATTTAGTCACCTTAAATTTTGCATATAGCCTTTTTGGTTAGGGCTAACCATATTTGAGATATGAGCGAAAAACCAAAATCCGACAACATCTTCGTGCCCCCCTGTACCCCCCGCAACTCCTATGTTCGGGGACTTTTGGTATGTTCACCTCCTAACTAGCCCAAACACAGCCCTGAAGTCAAAAACTGGGATCTCGGCATTTCCCTCTAGACTTCCTTCACTGACAGGACTATATAGTAGGGTGGGTCGGTTTATAACTTTTTTAGAAAATTCGAAATGCCTGTAGTGAAAAAAGTTGTAGATTGGTCTTTTATTTAAGAAAAAAATATATAATTTTTTTCAAAAATGTTTTAGGCCGCCCGCCGGGCTTCCAAAAAAAAAGAAATAAAAAAAATATAATTAAGCCGCCTGTGTTGGGAAAGGCTGTTATGGTTCCTTATTTACCCATAAAACATATTTTTAAATTTGCAGTGTATTTAGACCCCCGTCGGCCCCTCAAAACTCGTCTAAATAAAATTTTTATGTTGCGCTAGTACTTAAACAGCTCTTTGCTTATTTCGCACAATAATTATTACACAAAATAACCCAGAACTCACCACGTGGAGGTGGCTGCCATCGAGTTCCACTGCTGCCCACCCATTCACCCTTCCATTTGGGCATTTAATAATTATTTGTCTATACTACTACGTATTCTGATTTGGTTCCAAACTTTTGATTTTTAATTTTTTATTTTTTTTAATTTTATGTGTCCGGCGGGGGGCTCAAATGTCAAAATAAAAAAAAAATAAAAAATATTTCTTCATTTTAGACCATCACACAACTTTTCACACTACAGGCCTTTTGAAATTAGAAAATCGACCCACCCTACTATATAGTCTGTAGATTAATTTCCAAATCCAAAAAATACACTATTACTTAAGAACAGGACATTCTCACTTAATGGAATTTGATATTATCATTTGAAGGCTTTGGAGTTCTTACAAAAAAGAATATCAGTCCTCTAATTCAAATAATTGCTGGGATAAATATAGTAATTTGAAAAATTCCCGTCATTAACAAAACTTGTAATGATGTACTAACTTAGAATTGAAGTTTAATTAGCTTTAATCAAACTAGGTAGAAGTGGGGACCTGATGCATTTGAGGTTATCCCCAAAATGTTGTTCGGATTCCATAATAATAATAATAATAATTTATTTATCCAATCGATCGTATACATGATATAGGACAAGTTAAAATAATATCTGAAGTATCAGATTAAAGATAATTTTACAGTGACAATATATAAACAAACAACTAAAATAATAATAAAAAACATTAAGATATACATAGATACAAATTAAAGTTAAATTATCCAAAATTTAAGGATTACAAGGTATCATTAAGGTACTCGTTAATAGAATAATATGCTTTGGTTTTCAATAAATGCTTTATTTTTATTTTAAAATGTTTCTCGTCTACGAATTCCGTAGGATTGTACACTTTAATTGCTAGATATTTTGGGCTTTGTTTATATAGTGTTAGCCTGGGATACAGAATTTCTAGGGTGTGAATATTTCGAGGTTATATGAATGATTTACATTAATAGTATTATTGTTTAATTTTGATCTGGCATATATCAAGAGACTAAGGAGGAATAAACAGGGCACCGTAAGTATTTCATATTTTTTGTAAATATCTATACAACTGGCTCGCCTGGTTACTCCCGCTATTAAACACACAGCTCACTTCTGCAATTTAATAATTCTCAACATATCAGGTGAAGAACCCCAAGCAAGTACAGCCTAACTAATAGTTGGCTCGAAATATGCGTAATAGTATGTAATTAATGCTGATTCACTAATTATCCACGGTAATTGACTTATATAATAATATATTGGAGCTATTTCTTTTCCAAATTTTGTTTATATGTACTGACCAAGTACAGTTCTCACTAATGTGCAAACCTAAAAATTTCGTGTGTGGAACTTGTCGAGTGGATCCTTCATTAGACTTTATTAAGAAGCTCTGGTTAACATTAATTTTACTTGTATTAAAGTGAATAAACATAATATTTAATATGAGGCTGTTTTCGGTATTCCAATCGTGAGCACTGCCTAATAGGTTCGTTTGCTTTTGATTAAATCAGCAGTTCTTTGGGCGGTGATAGGTAAAGAAGCAAAAAGAATGGAATTTGTACTACAAAAATTGTTAACATAAATTATGTACAGTAGTGGTCCCAGAACAGACCCTTGTGGCACACCTACTGTAAGTTCCATTTGATTAGATTTGATGTTCTCTACTTGTACATAATGTTTTCTGTCATGCATGTAACTCCTAAACCATTCTAGTCGCGGATGCCATAATTCTCTAATTTCTGCAAAAATGAAATATGATCAACTAGATCAAAAGCTTTACTGAGATCTAAAAATATCCTTAAACATTTGTTTTTATTGTCTAAGTTGTCATATAGTTGTCAAGAATTTAGTGTAGGACACGACTCTTTTACTCTGGATTGCCTTAAGGGGGTCATTGAGGTGGTACGCAAGGCGGTTAAATACATTTTAAACTCAATTTTTGACTTCCTAATCTTTCAAAAATATGTCACTACATACTATTCACATAATATATATTCTCTAAAAATGGCATTGGCTGTACGAGGATATTTTCGAAGAACACTTGTTGCCATTTTAGCGAATTTGTTCCTGTTTCATAATTTTACCACCCACTGAATGCATTATATAGTGGTTGAGTTGTCGTAAGCCTGACTAAGTTGTGCACACTGAAATGCACCCACGCTGGAAACGTGCTCGCTCACAGGAATTAGTTCTATCATGGAGCATCTCTAATAACAGAGTTGTTACTGAATCTAGCACTTTGTACTTTCAAAGGATCCGCTAACCTTTAGAGGTGTATACCGTTTATAAAGTTACATTATTGTAATGCGGTATTATCAAGTAAACTATGTAGCACTAATTAATTTGCGTTTTCTAGAACAAATGTCAGTGCATCGTGGTATTTTTATCTTCGAGTTCTGCTTCACGTTTTGATTTTTTTTATTGACATTTTTGGAATCTGGAAACTATCCATGGTACGCTGAGGTGTGTTAATCCTTTAGAAAGCATTTTCAACTTTTCTGGAATTAACAAAAAGAAAATCACAAATCAAAGTCACTAAAAATTACAAAATAAAATTTCACGCGATCACAGAGTAAATTCGATCTTATTATCTACTGAGTTCAATGAGATCTTTAGACAAGCCGTACTTTTCAGAATTTTCAACCACTTCTTGACCGATCTTCTCCCAATTTGGTAAGGAAACATTTAGCCACTACGTTTCGAAAAAAAAAAAAGAAAAAAAAAATTCATCATCAGGTATAGCTCATGAGGCGCCTTTCCTAACAAAATTGGGAGAAGATCGGTCAAGAGGTATACTTCTGTGCAATGAAATTCCGTACACTTGAAAAATCAAGCAATTCAGTTTTTACTAATTTTGAATGGTGTGAATCAGTCTTTTTGATATTTAGATTTTTTTATTATCATATAGGTTATAAAAAACTGACATTAATTGTGAAACGTCATAAGTAAGGTATTTGAATAATGTTAATCCAGAAGAAAAGCATACGTATTTTTGCTGATAAATGAAAGTGTTGTTTGGATATAATTGCTCCCCGAAGGAAGCATAACGTTTTCCAAAATATCTACCATTACCCATAATACGACACGCTACACCAGGGCCATGCACGCTTATCCATGCCCAAACAATAACAGAAAAACCTGTTCCGCGGAGACACTTAACGTTCGTGAAACCTGGTATTTGCAGGACGGTACACCCGAATATGTCCGTCATTACAAAACTGAAAAATTTTTTCATCGGTAAACACAACATTGTTCCAAAACTCCAACGGGCGATAGAATAATTTAAAAAAAAACAGAAGGCAGGCTTGCTTTTGTTCTTCTGTTAATATGGTCTTCTTGGCACTTGTACAGTTTTTTAATTCCGATTTTCCTATTCTTCGGCTAGCTGTTGATCTCGATGCTGGAAAATTTATCATGAACACAGCGTCTCTTGCTCTTTGAAACGGATTTTCCCTCAAATAGCCAATGAACGAGATTTGAACTTCTCGATCGGCCTGAACCATCTTTTCTCTTTACATTACCTTCCTCCTCCCACCTTTTCTTCACACTCATAAACAGTACTTTTATTTAATTGATAATGGTTAGCAGCTGCTCTGATAGACCATCCCTCTTTAATTTTAGAGATAATTAAATTTTTTTCATGTTCAGTTAATTTTGGCATTGCGAAAATGTGACACTGACACTGATAAATAAATAAAGAATGATTTAATATAGGGAAAAATAGGTGTACGGGATTTTATTGCACAGAAGTGTAGTTGAGATATTGCAAAAAAAATCACAATTTTGACACCCTGTATCTTTTTCCACAGTAACAATTTATTAGAGCATGTTTGATTATATCCTCATATTTTGATCCAAAGAATCTAGCCTTGAACTATAATCTATTATTAATGGTCCACCCTGTATATACCAAAAATTGACAATTCTTAATTATTTGACATTTTTGCATCACTTCCTGTTTCAACCGAAATAACCCCAACTTTACAATTTTGAATAGAACATCCTGTATATTTTTACATTGTTAGATTCCAAAGATAGTGTTAAGTAATGGTGTGCCGTTTTAAACAAAATTTTGAGACTACTTGATTTTCTAGAGATTTTTTATTTTTGGGTCAAGAACGCAGTGAATGTAATCAAATCAATCTAATGTACAAAAATAAAAAATAGAAACGTGAAATTTTTATAATTGATTTAATATCTAGGACCAATCAAAATTTCCGAAACGACTAATTTGTAATTAAATCACATTTTCCAAATATCTAACATAGACCATACCCATTGAAAACTTCAAGTTGAAAATATGTGTGATATTAACCTAATATAACTTCTTTGGTGAATAGTAATTAAAACATCGAGACAATACCCTTATCAAGATGTCGTGGAAATCGAATAAAACTGGATTCAAAACATTCATTCTGTCAATAAAACAACGCTTCAAATAAAAACGGTGCTGTGGAAACAAAATTGCTTACAGTTTGCCCTTTATTGTGATATTGTTTGTTGTTTTTAATTGTCAAATTGTTGTTATTATTTAAAATGTATACGAGGGGTGAAAAAGTTGACAAGTCTTTAATTTTTGGGGAATGCCACAAAAATTGGAGAAATGCCGCAGAATTGTATTCCAACATTTGTACGAAGATGTTGGAAACCGAAAATTAATTTCGTCATTAAAATAAGCCAACATATAGTTGAATAATAGATGAAAGAATGGTGACTGTAGAGAGGCTATTAAAACCAAAAACAATGCCTATCAGAAATATGATTCAAGAGTTAGATTGTTCCAAATTATTAGGGAAAACACCATGCAACAACAATGCTCTAGGAGAAACATTGTTAACAACTCCAAAATACTAAAAAGAATAAAATAAAAATATAAGTAAAAACTTAAAATTTAAATCTTCTTCGCTATAAGCCCCTTCTTGGTCACCGATCATAGGCGAAGATAGAAGATTCGTAGGTAGTTATAATATACATTTTTTAAATGCCATATAATAAATATATACATAAAAGCTTGAGGCGTTACGACTGTTCAGAGTTAGCGTTATATTATATTAAAATAAGGACCATATATATTTTACGTCTGTTCATATATTTATTATTATTAAATAAATTTTCTTAACGACTTTTTTTCATTGGAGACAAGAGTAATCAAATACGATATCTAATTCCATAGTATTCAACTATCTAAGTTAAACACTTCAAGATTTTATGTGTTATATGTAATTTAAAAAATGTATGTTATACCTACCTACAATCCTTCTATCTTCGCCCACGATTGGTGACCAAGAAGGTGTTAACAGCTAGGAATTTTAAGTTTTAAGTTATTTTTTACTTTTTAGTAAATTTTTTTATTAAATGAAAGCTTGGATTCAAAATATTCTTTTTACTTATATTTTTATTTCAACTAAACAAATGTGTCAAAACGACAGCATCGCACAGCTGCGCTTTTTAAGAGTCCTTTTAACATGGCCACTCTTTTTTATTTTCGTCCAGCTTTCCATAAAAGACCTAATTAAAAATCGTAAAATGCTTCAACACATTTGTTTAAATGAATCGAGTTTTTAGAGAGTGTTTTGTGGAATTGAGATTTGTCTTTAGATTTATATAATTATGCCTCTTTTCTTTATAATGGTTTTAATAAAACATTTGGATGTTTTAAGAGACTAGTTTTGTAATGGCCTTTAATACGGACCAATAGGCCTTGAAAAAAGTCTAGTTTTACAAATAACTTGAAATTTATTTATTGCATACATGTTAAAGCAATAAAAAATAATTTAAAGCCTTTTTAAATCTTAATGAAATTCAAGAAGCAAAATAAAACTATTTAGCTTTATGCAGGTATGATAAAAACATTACAGATACAAATAATTCTAGCAGAAAATCAGCTTGATAATTAGATCTTAGTAACGCCTATTTACCTACTTAATTAATTAGTTAAGAACAAGTATTCTTGAAACCTAAAATATCTTTATTTCCAGCTTTAGTAAAGCAAAAGATTGTTTCCTAACTCTGAAAAAACTTTCTTAAAACCTTCTGAAGTCCAAATTGCTTTTAAGTTGTTTTTTCGGTTTTTAGTACTTCCATATTTAAAGCGGGCCATATACTTCTTGAAGCTGGTTATAATAGGACTTATTCTTTTTCCTTTTTTCAACGTACTTTAGATAAAAATAATTTCGGAAATCCTGGAACATCCTTTTGATTCAATTTTGGGTTGCCTAAAAGTTGTAACTTACTTTCTGATGAACAGTCCTTCTTGTCGGTTTTCTAATTATATACCAATTTAATTGCGAATGTGGCAGATATTAACAAACCCGTAAATAAAACTAATTCAATTGAATTAAATGCGTTATACACAACAACGAACATCTTAATACGGTTAAATTTAATTAATTACGTATTCAAATGGAACCTACGCGGTCATTCCTGACTAGAATTATTGCTAGTTGGCCTAATTAATGCTGAATTTATGACAGTTATTATATTTCCACCAACGTGATGGGGTTCTATATAATTATAATGGTAAAGTTGGTTAAGCTAACTATATTTTACGCTTGGATTTGTCAGTTATGTATCAATTTACTAAACAAATTTTATGGTCAGTTTCAACAATGACATTCTTTAAGTAACAGGACGGGTCACGAAATTTTTTTTTCTGATTTTCAAAAATTTTCGAATTTTCAAAAAAATTTCATATTTTCCAAAAAAAAGGGCTGTAGGGCCCCAGAGCTCGCCTATCTAGGCCTTTCGCTAGGAGATAAAATAGGCGTTAGAAGTAATATTGTAATAACACGGTAGACGGCTATCAAGATTTTCGAGCTACTTTGGCGAAGATAATCCCAGCGTTTCTCATCAGTTCTGGGAGAGCTGAGAAGAAAAGTTCAGGGTGACGGAACATTTCACCTATCCTAAAGGGTTCAAATAGAGCTTTGAACATGTAAAGAAAAACCGGTCATCTCGGTCTTCGCAGCGAGACAGTTTCTGTTTTCTTCTTGTCGAGGGAAGTAAATATGATGAGGAAAAATTGAGAACTGCCCTTTTGGCTGATACGCCGAGTTAAAAAGACAGAAATAATGACAAATACCCACCGGTTAAAATTCTGGTCACCGCGGCAAGGCAATTCTGCTCGTTATCAACATTTACACCTCATGTCGTTGCCATATGCAACGAAGTCATCCAACATCTCTATGTCCTCCGCACGCCGCAGCGCTAGCACGCCGAACGTATATGCGACTCCATTCGATTTCGCGCAGCTGCGGCCAACGGAAAATGGCAGTTCGCATTTTTTTTATAAATAGAAAAGTTGTTTATAATTTTAGCTTCCAATTTGATACAACTTTGATTGATATTATTGGAACTTAGGCCAATGAAAAATGGCAGTTCTCGATTATAGTTCTCGATTATAGCGCCTGCCTTGTTCAGAAGTGGCAGGTAGCAACATCTGGTGCGCAGCCAGTACAGTAAAGGACACAATACGTATAAACTGAAAGTGTATAAACTCAAATCGGACTGTGTGAACTGGAAGTAGACAATAATAATAATAGTAATAAATTGGACAGGTAATGAAAATTAAAGTTACTCAGCCATGAGTGTGTCCACATGTACTCTTTGTTCTCAGAACATTAAAAGACATCAAGAGAAATCAGTTCCCAAAACAATTATTGCCTGCCATTGGTGCGATCGATTATACGACTTAAATTGCATTAAAATAGACCCAACGGATACTGAAATCACAGAAAAACATAACAATTTTGTATGGCTTTGCGATACATGCTTAGCACACAAAAATATAAAGAATTTGTTTGATTCACTCAGCAAGAAAATAAACGATGTAGAAAAAGAAGTGAAAAACCAAAATAAATCCATTGAAAAACAAAATACAATCATCGAAACACTCTCAGAAGCTGTGGCGAAAAACAAGGACGAAATAAAACAGGACTTAAATAAAATCGCAGACAGAAAGAATGTTGAAACTTTTGCCAAAAAGGTCAAATTAAAAAATGCTGATCCTGTAGTTGTTATCAAGCCCATAAATAAGCAAACCAACAGTGATACACGAAGAGAAATTAAAAACTCATTTGATCCTACAAAAATAGCTGTATCTGGGGATGATCAATACGCGGGACGGAGGAGTTATAGTAGAATGCAAGAACAAGAATGCGGTTGAAAATCTTAGAAAGGAAGCTGAAAATAAACTAGGCAAAAATTACACTGTAAGAAGAAACAACTTCCCAGGGTAAAAATAGTAGGCATCACAGAAACAAACGAACCAGAGGAAATAGAAAAATTACTGGTTGCCCAAAACGACGAAATTTTCAAGAAGCGAAGACCCAATATAGTTCAAGTTACAAAAAATAAAAGAAACAGCCGAACCTACATTGCCTATGTAGAACTTGATGGAGAAACGTACGTTGAAATACTCAAGCTAGCCAAAGTCAATATTGGATGTTGGATGGTGTTATGTATACGACGCCGTTGACGTCACAATGTGTTACAAATGTCACGGATTTAATCACGTAGCCAAAGACTGTACAAAGAACTATGTATGTGCTAAGTGTGGAGAATCTCACCGTATAGAAGAATGCCAAGCTGAGGACAAAGATGCGATTTGTGTTAATTGTAAATACGTGGTAGAGAAACTCAAGCTAAAAGTTAACTTTAATCATCCTACTTGGAGCAAGCAGTGTCCTGCTTACATAAGAAATCTGGAAATTAAAAAGAGTAAAATAGATTTTTTTATAGAGAAGAGCGAACACAATAAATGTACCGATAGCATTAACCAAACGCCAATTGATGACGAATTACTCTGCTATTTCCAAAACGTACGAGGCTTGCGAACTAAGACGAGTTTTTTTGTGCTGTGAGTAGTAATGAATTTGATCTTGTGGCTTTGGTCGAAACTTGGCTGTCCGAAGACGTGTCTAACACAGAATACTTTCCGAATACCTACACTGTACTACGCTGCGATCGAAACTTTACTGATACAGGACTTTCAAAAGGAGGAGGTACATTATTGGCTATTAAGAGTGAGTTTTTCGCCAAGCCTATTAACTTATCTCATATCTTGGACACTATTCCACTAGTAGATATAGTTGGTTGTAAATGTGTAATTAACAATCTGTTCACTTTATTCGTATATGTTGTATATATACCGCCAGGCATTTCCGTTCAACTTTTTGAAATATTTCTCAATATATTTGAACAAACTGTTAGTAGCAATAGTAATATACTAGTGTTAGGGGATTTTAATATTACAAATTTCAGTAACAATATCACTGATTCAAAACGACAACTTATGCAATCATTCCTAGAATTTAGCAATATGACACAGTTTAACAATGTTGAAAATATAAATGGGAGACTTTTAGACCTAGTAGTATCTAATTTATCGAATTGTACTGTCTCTCGAGACAATGCACCTTTTGTGGGAGAGGATGTTCACCATCCAGCCCTAAGAATTACTTTTGTTCCGCGAATAATTAAATCTGTTAGATTTCCAATAAACCCGAACGAGCATAATTATAACTTTCGAAACGCAAACTATCCTGTACTGTACGACTCATTACTTCAGGTTGACTGGACGTTTCTTGAAAATTTTCATGACATAAATATTGCATGCGATGAATTTTATCAAAAACTATATTCAATTTTTGACGTACATGTTCCGAAATTTAAAGATAAAAAAAGAAAATTTCCCGTATGGTACACACCTGAAATAATAAAAAACGTGAAGCTGAGAGATAAGCACCGCAAAAAATACAAGAAGTATAACGATGCAAATACATTAGATGAATATAAACGCTCAAGATCACTAATCGAATTACAAACCAAAGACGCGTACAAAAATTACATAGAAAATATTGAGACCACATTAACTGTTGACCCTAAGCAATTCTGGTCCTACATAAACAATAAAAAAGGCACTACTAGTATACCTGATAAAATGTATTATAATGAAAAGGAAATTGATAACCCGCAAGACATTGTAAATAATTTTAGTCAATTCTTTAATAGCGTGTACTTACCAGGGTCTGACACAATGTCAACTTCTGATATTATAAATAACCAACCATCCATAAATATCGATCAGTTATCGGAAACAGATATCAGACAAGGTATCAAAAAGCTAAAAAACAAAATGACATCGGGACATGATCAAGTTCCCAGTTTTTTAGTTAAAGACTGCGCAAATGTGTTTATCACCCCACTCCGAACTTTATTTAATATTGCATTGCAAACATCTACCTTTCCCGAATGTTGGAAACTGGCAAAAGTATGCCCTATTTATAAAAGCGGAAATGTGGCAGATGTAAAAAATTACAGAGGGATCTCAATTCTACCAAATTTTGCCAAGGTCTTTGAGGCCTCAGTGTATACTATAATTTATTCTGGGGTAAAGAATTTGATTTCCACTCACCAACACGGTTTTATGGAGAAACGTTCTACAGTAACAAACCTAGCTTGTTTAACTCAGTTTGTCTCCGAATCACTGGACAACAGACGTGGTGTACACTGATTTTTCAAAAGCCTTTGACCGTATAGACCACAATTTATTAATTGAAAAATTAAATTATATTGGTTTTAGTAATTTAATATTAAATTTCTTTATATCATATTTAGAAAACCGGTTACAATATGTTCAATACAAAAATTAAAATTCTCAAACAAATACAACATTATAACAAGTACTTAGTATGGTTTTATGTCAGAGAAATCAACTCATTAATGTAGTTCAAATGGTGGTGTTCAAAACTTATCATAATCACAACAATGGTCCAGTCTATGGGCCGTTTTCGCATTACGAGTAACACAATGTATAATAACACAATGTATAAAACTAAATTTAGTTATCTTAGGCCCGGTACTTTCATCTCCAGTTAAGTCTATTCTATAGATAGATCCCATGGAAACAATTATTGACAAAATTTTATCCAAGGAAATTATCTGGAGAATAGACAACTGGAAATGAAAAATATCACAGTCGACTATGATATTTTGGTGTTTGAACTTTAATTTGTCAAAGCAGCTATATATAAAATAAAGTAAGGGTTATCTCACAGATAAATAGTTGACTTCACTGTAATGTGATATGTGAGTTAGAGCCCATCATTAGGAGATGACCATTACAATTAGCTAAATCTAATATAATATTTTGTCTTATTTTGTCTAACTACTGTTTTTTGAACAATAACATTCTGAACATACTGAAGCAGATACAAAACTCCAAGTTTTGAGAGTAATTAAGATTGCAATAACTGAGTTATTCATGAAATAATT
Organism: Rutpela maculata; assembly: GCA_936432065.2. Classification (NCBI taxonomy): domain Eukaryota; kingdom Metazoa; phylum Arthropoda; class Insecta; order Coleoptera; family Cerambycidae; genus Rutpela; species Rutpela maculata. Next base: position 164,612,204 of record OW386289.2, on the reverse strand, counting down.
CATGATGACGATTGCAAAGTGAAAAACGAAAAACCACCATTAATAAAAAAATGTGTTTAGGAAAGGGGTAGTATATTTTCATTTACACCCCCTAAATATCGCCCTATTCAATTAAAGAAATCTTTTCACCAGTTTTCCGTTAATTTGGAGATCGAATTCTATATGAATCCGAAATTTTATAATCTCAATCTGTTCATCTCGATGTTCAGCGCCTGAAACTACCCTATTTCATCAAAAAGACTTTATTTATCAATTTTTCATTGATTTTGTGGTCGAAATCTGTGCAAATCCAAAATTTCCAAATTTTACTTATTATACTCTTCGCAAAAACGAAGAGTATATTGTATTTGATCGGCACATTTCTAAAATCGTAAATATTGCTCGTAGAGAAAAAATTTTCATATCATTGTGTTAGTGAACGAATTCTGAACAACTTTTAAAATGTCCGTCTGTCCGTCCGTCCGTCACGTTTCTTGTAAGCACGATAACTTAAGAAAGAAAAATCAGATTTTACTGAAATTTGGACACTATGTTAGTGTTAGCTAGGGGAAGACCCCTTTTTAACAAAATCGATCAGTAAATAAAAATGTTATTAATGATTTAAATTTGAGAATTTTTTTTTAATTTTTATGTTTTTGTAAAAATTTACATTTTTTACATTTTTTTACGTGTTGGGTCGTTCTTACGCTTTTGACTCGGAATCCAAGGGTCCTAGGTTCGAAACCCACATGGGGGTATGGTATGGTTTTTTTTAATTTTTACTTTATTTTACACTGAGTCTTTCACCAACTAAGTTCGTACTATAAAATTAAAAATGTTTAAAACTAACATTATTTACAAAAAACTGCGAAGAGTATCTTACAGAAAGTGTAACAGTTATATAAAAAGTTTAGTAAACCGGCGAAGAGTACGTTTTTAGCTTGTTTTTAGTTCAAAACTGTTAATCTGGGTCCACTGCACTGTGTGGCGGTTAAAATTTTTGTTTCGAAACATCCGTTTGAATCTTGTAATGATTGGCGGCTCTGTTAAACATGATCGTGAATATGAATATTAAAGAAACCCCTCACATATACAAAATTAAATATTTCTCTAATGCGTTCAGAGAAAATCAATCGGTCACTACATGGTCTCATTACGTTGCGATTTGGGATGCCCAGTTTCATACCTATATCCAGTTAAAAATCAACAAGTAGCTAGCTCGAGGTCATGTCAATATAACCTTTGTACTTTATCTGCAACATGTAATTCGAGGTAGTTTATTAGAAGAACGAGCTTTATCTAAAATTTTGTAATTTAATTCTACAAAGGTGAAATGTCATCAGAATACGGCTTGATAAATGTACGAGGAAATAACGTTTGTGGTTTTCTCTTGTTTGATATAATTAATTAAACGCAAAAAGCAACTCCACAGTGAACAAGTTGCTTCATAGCAAATGAAATAATTAATAGTATATAGTTGAGGAGGAAAAGATTCGAACAAATTGACATAAGCAAATCTGAATTTTATAGAGTTTTAAACGAAAATAAGTTAAAACAAGCTAAAAATGTGCTCTTCGTCTGTTCACCGAACTTTTTATATAATAATTGTTACACATTCTATAGGATACTCTTCGCAGTTTTTTGTAAATAACGTTAGTTTGAGACATTTTTAATTTTATGGTACGAACTTAGTTGGTAAAGGCTCAGTGCAAAATAAAGTAAAAATAAAAAAAAACATACCAAACCCCATTTGGGTTTCGAACCCGGGACCCTTGGATTCCGAGTCAAAAGCGTAAGAACTACACCACCACCTTAAACGTAAAAATTGTAAATTTTTACATTATAAGACACGAGTTAAAATCATATTTTCACGGTTGTATATTATATTATGAAATGGATATTTGTAAAATATATAAATATTTAGATATTTAAAAGAAATATCATTCTACCAGATTTCTCTTCAATTACAAAAACATAAAAATCAAAAAAAATTTCAAATTTAAATCATTAATAACATTTTTACTTCCGCATCCAGTGGTATAGTAACGACAAAAAATTTTTTAAAAATTTTTATTGTTCAAATAGGCTTAGAATGTCACGAAACGTCGAGATTTTAAGTTTGAACGAAAAAAAAATTTCTGTATGTCGGTCTGTCTGTAACTTTTTTGTGCGCACGTTTACTCTGGAACCGTTTGAGATATTGACTTGTTTGGTACACATATGTACTTTAACGAGATCTAGAACTAGATTATATTTTCATCTTGTTCGTCGAAGGGTTTGGGGAAAATAGGTAAATCAAGCAGGTAAGAGTCCATAAAATTGGTATTTAGTATGTACAAGAGAAGCTAAGGTCTCAAAAAAATTTTTTGGCATTAGCACAAGCAAAGGAGTGACTCTGTCAAAAAATTAAAATTTAGATTCGTTTGTGTTGTAGGTAACCCCGTCGAAGGATACCGTGTATAAATTTATATATTTTTAAGTTACAACAGCTTAATCATGCCAATTATTGCTAAAAAAAATAGGTATCGTATCTGTAAACATTTTTCATTAAATAACTGAAAAAAAATATCACATTTCACCTCAAAGCTTTTATGGATATGGTTTGCTATAACCATAAATAAAGAATTAGAAAAATTACATTCTTCATTGTATACCAAGTATTAATTTTAAAAATAAAAATATTCACTGAATTCTACGCGTAGCATAGTTACAATAATTTTAAGAAATGCCTGATTTAAATCGGAGGCACTCAAGGGTAAAACTGTCTAAATCGATTCACACAACAAATAAAACATGAAAATAAATAACATACTCGATTGCCTGTTTTTCTTTTAACAAGCAACAATGTTTCAGCTGGGAAATACGAACTCACTTGGATCTTTTGAAACTTGTTTATAAGGTAATTGGCTGTATTTTGAACTGAGTCTGTATTTTCTATAGTGCATCTCTTTTATTAAATTATAGAGAAAAATTCCCAGGGAAAGAGATACCTAAAACAGATACCTTTTGCTATTTAAAAAATCTAAAAGTTGCTCAAAAATGGATATTAAAAATAATTTACAGCAATGGCTGCACTTACCCATTCGATGATCTCTATTTAGAAAGTAAAGTATTCAACTCAAAACAACTTTATTGCCAAAATATCTTGTTACTAATGCATAAAAGTAAAAATGACTTTGAGCAAGTTAAACACACATATAGCACTAGGCAGAATGAAAATTCAATATTAATACCAAAACGGAGTAAAACAATAGGTCAAAGGTGTTATTCGTATATAGGACCAAAAATATATAATAGTTTACCAGATTATATAACAAGTCTTAACTCAAATAGTATTTCCAAATATTTCCATTTCCGGATAAACAGTCAAACTAGGAACAAGATACATCTATTTATAGATATGAAAATGTAATTTAATTAGTATATTGACACTTACTTACTTATTACTAATTCATTTCCATGAACCATGACACAAAATGCACTGAAGTAATTATATAGTTGTTTAGTCCACACAAAAGGTTTATTCTTCTGTGAACTTCTTCAATATTTATTGTAATGTGAAATTTGTTTATAAATTAAGTACAAATTGTAAACAAATATCCGCAATAAGTATTATTATTATTATTTATTAATTGTAACAGCACATACATAGTACAATCAAAACGATAAATACGCAAAAGAATATACCCAAATATAAACAAATCACAGATCAAAATTCAACAGCACACACAAAACGTTTAGAACATAATAATTTAATTTTAACAATATTAAAATTAATAAACGTGTAGGTATTTAATATACACAGGTCATATAAACATTTTCGTAATAAAGCTTCGAGAAAGGAGATTCGGTTTCCGAAAAGCCAGCAAAATAGATTATTTTTATATTTTTGCTCTTATTAATCATTTGTCAAAACGCCCTCTAACTGTTCCTTTGACATAAAAGTCACAGGCGTAGAGGCTAGTTTTCAGTAAAATACTGAATAACTGTATTATTTTTTAGATTCCAGGGACACTGTTACAGACAGAAATACATGTAGCGGAGAATCCTGTGCCGTTATGACACAATTTAATGCTTTTTCGGCTTTATAGATCCACCGAGTGGGGAGATTCCAGCCGCTTCCAGTCGCTGCCGATTTTCTTTATGTATTTTATAATGCCTTAGACATGTTATTGTTATTATAATTATTGCTAAATTATGTTTAAATTGTCCATATAACTGCAGTGTTTTATAGCCGAAAGTCAATAAGAAAATATGTCGTGACGATGATTATGTTAAGCAACTATATTAACAAATTTCAGCTGGTTCATGCTGACATATTTCGGATCAAATTACAAAAAAACTGACTTTGACATTAATACAACTTGAAAGTAAGCTACGAAAATACAGCCACGATAAGGGATTATTCACTAAAGCAGAAACGATACAAATGTTTGTATAATTACGAAAGACGTGAATGAATTAAATGTACCCTAATAACGTTGAATGATCAGGGAGCATAGAATGGAAATACGTTCTATTTTATTGATGGCTGCGTAATTTGCTGTGTTTTGATCCGACGTCTAAAAATAATTTATTTGAGAAATATATCAAAGCAACGACTTTGAGGAACCGATATATTTTAAATATAAATTTCCACTCAATGGAGACATTTATACTATCTAGTGCAGGAAAAATAAATTTTGACCTCGACAACATTAGTACAAGCAAGGAATTTGGTGGAGATGTTCCACTTGCCATCTTAATGAATATACTAAAAGTCCTCTAAAATCGAAGCTGTGCTTCGCCCGTCATATTGAAAAATGGCGGCTCATTTTCAAATTTTTGTATATAAATCCTTTACCGTTGCAGATAGGAAAAAAAGTTTTTTCTTACACTAATCATACAAATTTACGTTTAAAAAATAATAAATTTTACTTCCACATCCAGTGGAAGTATGGTAAAGACAAAAAAAAATTGTATTGTTCAAATAGGCTTAGAAAGTCATGAAACGTCGAGATTTGAAATTTGAGCGAAAAAAAAATTCTGTCTGTCGGTCTGTAACTTTTTTGTGCGCACGATTACTCTGAAACCGTTTAAGACATTGACTTGAAATTTGGTACACATATGTACTTTAACGAGATCTGTCCTAGAGTTAGGGGGTAAATTGGGGTAAATAGGGGGTAAATAGGTAAATCAAGCAAGTAAGAGTCCATAAAATTGGTATTTAGTATATACGAGAGAGCTAAGGCCTCAAAAATGTTTTGGCATTAGCCACTCCTACTACCACCCCCACTCCATTATTAAAGGGAGTGAAAAAATTGTGACTTGGTGTGTGCACAAGAACAAAAAACCTCAAAATATTTTTTTACTTCATCCACACCCTCTACCATCCCCCTATCACCACCTCCACCCCACCACCGATGTGGGATATCGTTTTAGGAGTTTTTGGGATAGATGATTTCAAATATTATATTGTTAAAGTTCCATAAACAATTATTTCCACATACATTCGTTGTGAGAGACTTGGATAGAAAATCTGGATGTGGAAGTAGTGAATCCTTGGCAGCGGTTTTTTCTTTTAATTTGTTTGGTTATTATGATTTTTATTGCCCAAAAATCTCTAAATCTGATTTGCCTCTTTGTTTCAAAATATTTTTTTATTTCAACAGACGATAACAACATTGGCGGGAGAAAGATTTATACGTACCATATGCTTGAAAAAAACATAACGGAGAGCCACCTGTTCTTCCATTTAGCTCAAGCAGAATATATACAATGCAAAATCAAGAATATGTGTCAAAAATTTTTCCAAAATAAAGAATTTTAATGTACTATTTATTTGAATATAACATAATTATTTTATTTTAAATAAAGACTTTAAGATTGAGAATGGAACAGGATGTTTCTAAAGGTCTTCTTGAAATTTGATATCGATAATGTTTTTAGCTTTTCTGGAATTATGTCTCTTTATATTATCTTACAATATTGTAGGCAAATGACTATCTGTAAAATGGTGAATTAGAGGAGATCGTTTGTAAATATTTTGAGCGAATATTAACACTATGAGCAGCGTGTCCAAAGGATTTTTTTTTTTAATAAGGAAAGATGAGTCTGTAGCTTTATAATTATATGATATAAAGTAGATGTGTGTAATTTACCTCTATTAGACATGTTGAACCACCCAGCAGCCACTCAGCATGCTGCAGAGACATGAGTGTTGTACTTTCTGTCTACGAGATTTAACAGATTCCGTTTTGCAAGAGTCATACACAGAGTTACAATAACTGAGACACGATAACACTAAGAAATCACACAGCAGTCTTTACCAAGACAATATTATGTATTTGCATAAAAATTTTATAAATTACAGTAACCTTTTTGGATGCACCGTGTAATACGTTCTTTGAAGTATAAATCTCTGTCTAATAAAATACCTATATTTTTACAAACATTGCATTGCAACAGAACCTCACCTCCCACTCTCACTGCGAATTCCCGAGTAATTGAATCTCTTATAAACTTCTTCCTGATTAACATGAAATATGACTTTGAAGAATTCATTTTAAGTGTATGTTTTTTACAGTCACAGCTTCATTTGAGGGATTGTGCGAAAAATTAATATAAAGGCACGTGACTTTCCGGTATGGAAGAAGAAGTAGCTTCGTTTCTGGCCTCCTTAATGTAAAAATTATAAATACAATTTTCACCAATGAATTTAAGCTTAAATATAAGCTGTTTTATTTTAGCGTGTTTCTAGTAAAACTTCGAAACACATTAAAAGTTTCTGCCACGTTTACCTGACATTCGGCTTACAATATTTACTGTTTGATTTCCGTTGTTTGATTTTAAATAGCCGCCTTCTGATTCTCAATAAATTATAAACCCCGGAGAAAACTCCCACTACCGGAAAAAAGTTTTTCGAAGTTTTACTAAAGCATATTACAAATTCCTACCCTTTTCTCTGTTCAGAAAGTGTGAAAATAAGCGTATAACATTGGTTCATATTACCAACAGATTTGCGGAAATTTATGTTCAGCTGATACCGCCTTCTGTTGGGTGCTAATTTTAGGAAATAAATGTTTTGGATGTTGTCTTTCAATGTAACAAATAAGTGCCTGTAAATTGCTTGTTTTTACTTCCCTGGCTTATCGAAGACAAGAAAGAGTAAAAATAAGTTTTATTTGTGCATAAATATTTACAAACGTATACAGTAGTAAGCAATTTAGTTACAGAAACTTAGAAAAGAGTTTGCTTATGAGTCCTGTCATATTTACAGTTTATTAATAAGGACAGTAATACTTAAATCATATTCAAAAAGGATTATATTACTTATAACTATAACTTATAACTAAAATAAAACTAAATAAAACAATACAAAGTGGTTTTACAATAACATAACATAGTTAGGAGGTAAACATACCAAAAGTCCCCGAATATAGGAGGAGCGGGGGGCACGAAGAAGGTCCCGGTTCTTGATTTTTCGCTCATATCTTGAAGACAGTTAGCCCTAACCAAAACGTGGCTATATAGAAAATTAAAGCTGACTAAATTTTCTACAAAAATGTTTCTATTAATTTTTTTTGTATCTGTTACAGTTTTTGAGGTACACGCTCGTCAAATTCGCAAATTTTAGCAAATTTTTGAAAAAATTTTTTCTTTTAAATTTTGCACATCTTCACATTTTTGTATGCTTAATCAAAAACGTTAGTAACGTTTTTCTCTAAAATTAAAATAAATCCTATTTTACGTACAAGTGAGAGTTTGCAGGCCTCTGGTGGTCACTATGTATTACAGATATGGCCCAATTTCAATAAGGATTATTCTGTTATGCTATTTTGCATATGTTCCAAATTTTATATTAATTTAATAAATATATTTATTTTATATTTAATCCACATTTTGACTTTTTTACTGACTTTTTACTTAAATAGTGGAAGCTTAGTCGAAAGAACATTGTAAATTCTAGATACGGGAATAGCATATTGTGTCACAAGGGCGGAAAATAAGCATTAGTAGCTCGCGGATATTAGCAGCCCGAGAGAGAGAAGCGAAGCGAGGGTAGCTGATAGCTAAGGGCTGCTAAAGCGTTTTTTGCCTGTTTTTCGCCTAACATGCTGTCGGTCTGTCTGTAACTTTTATTGTGTGCACGATTACTCTGGAACCGTTCAAGATATTGATTTGAAATTTGGTACACGTATGCATTTTAATGAGATCTGGAACTAGACTATATTTTCATCTTATTCCGTTAAAGGGTTGGGGGGTAAATTGGGAAAAATGAGAGTAAATATGTAAATCAAGCAGGTAAGAGTCCAAAAATTGGTATTTAGTATGTACAGGGTTATTCACTATATATTGACCCCCCTTTATTTTTGTTATTATTGAAAATAGAAAAAAAAAATTCGTATAAAAGTTGTAGGATATTACCTATATTTTAACGAAACGTGATAAAAAAAACAATATCATGTATAGGTCACGTGATACGAAATAAATATATGTTTTTTTTAAACGGAACACCCTATATATTATTACATTTTCAAGAAGCCCTTTTTCTCCTGATTTCAAATATATAATATTGTATAGATCTATCGTAGATACTTTTTGACATATTTGACATTCAAAATTCAAATAAACTGCTTTATTGACAGATGATTGAGACATGCCTGTCAAAACACAAGTGAAACAAAAATAACAAGGTGGGCCACGAAAATAATTATATTATTGTTTATTCAATTTTGACATTTCAAACCGTCATTATTAACATTTATTCAATCAAAATGGGTTATAGTGAGGCTAAAAAGGTCGAAATATTTTCTCTTTATGTGAAAAATAATAAAAATATGGGTGCCGCAAGAAGAGAATACTTTTATTTTACTAGTGAATAAACAACTATTTACGGTTGCTATGGAGTTGCTATGGAATGACGGTTTGAAATGTCAACATTGAATGAACAATAATATAATTATTTTCGTGGCCTACCTTGTTATTTTTGTTTCACTTGTATTTTGACAGGCATGGCTCAATCATCTTGCAATAAAGCAGCTTGTTTGCATTCTGAATGTCAAATATGTCAAAAAGTATTTAAAAGTATTTAAAAGTATTTTTGACATATTTGACATTCAAAATGAAAATAAGCTGCTTTATTGCAAGATGATTGAGCCATGCTTGTCAAAACACAAGTGAAACAGAAATAACAAGGTAGGCCATGAAAATAATTATTTTATTGTTTATTCAATTTTGACATTTCAAACTGTCATTCCATAGCAACTCCATAGCAACAACCGTAAATAGTTGTTTATTCACTAGTAAAATAAAAAGTATTCTATTCTTGCGGCACACTTATTTTTATTATTTTTCACATAAAGGAAAAATATTTCGACCTTTTCAGCCTCACTATAACCCATTTTGATTGAATAAATGTTAATAATGACGGTTTGAAATGTCAAAATTGAATAACCAATAAAATAATTATTTTCGTGGCCTACTTTGTTATTTTTCTTTTACTTGTGTTTTGACACACATGTCTCAATCATCTGTCAATAAAGCAGTTTATTTGAATTTTGAATGTCAAAAGTATTTAAGATAGACCTATACAATGTTATATATTTGAAATCAGGAGAAAAAGTGCTTCTCGAAAATGTAATAATATATAGGGTGTTCCATTAAAAAAAAACATATATTTATTTCATATCACGTGACCTATACGTGATATTGTTTTTTTTATCACGTTTCGTTAAAACATAGATAAGATCCTACAACTTTTATACGAAACTTTTTTTTTCTATTTTCAATAATAACAGAAATAAAGGGGGGTCAATATATAGTGAATAACCCTGTACAAGAGAAGCTAATGTCTCAAAAAAAATTTTGCCATTAGCCACCTCCATTACTACCCCCATCCTATTATAAAAGGGGGTGAAAAAAAAATTTGATTTAATGTGTGTACAAGAACCAAAGGCATCATTTTTTTCTTTGTTTCATCTATCCCTACTACCACCCCCCCCCCCCCCCCCCCATCACTACCCCCATCCCACTACCGATGTGGGATATCGTTTTATGGGTTTTTGGGGTAGACGATTTCAAATATTATATTATTAAAGTTCCATAAACAATTATTTTATTCTTTTCGCAATTTTTGTTGTTTTGTTAAAAAATAATAAGAGAAGTAACAGAAGTATACGTCAACTTCAACCAGTGTTGATAACCCCGCATTTTAATGCAAAGGCCATTATTACCCACACAATTTTAAAAATAATTCACGTGACCTCATCTCTAGAGGGTTAATTTTTGCTCTTGCTCATTTTTGTAACGTAATACATAATGAAAACGATTTAATAACATTAATTGGCTTCCATTTTCAGTTTCAACTAAAATTAATTCCAGCCTCAGTTTCTCCCACGTCTCACAGGTAGAACAAATGGAAATAATTGATGGAGATATGAAAGGCTTTGATTTCCATCCAGCTGCCTGGTAATTTTCAATAAATTCATTGCGTTCATTTGTTAAACGGAAAATATGTGAAAATTAAATTGGTTTCCAATAATGAATCAACACCTATTCAGTCTAAATTTAATCTTACGGCTTTTTAGAACCTATTCATTTGCGAGAAACAAGCGAGGACTCACTTATTTTTATCCGTTCTATAACTTTTATTAGGTTTATTCGAGGAACAAATCATTTAATATACTGTTTTGTGTGGTTTTGTAATGTCACACAGGCGAGGGGATCCTTAATTGAAAAGGTGGGTTGTCAAATTTTTCAACAAAGTTGGATAATTCCGTCGACATATTAATAATTATAATATTATTCATCTTGTTAATAATTAATAATGCACCCACATTCAGCATAAAGATGTATGGTTATGTAAATTTTTTCATTTTTTTAATCATTTTTAATTTATGTATTATCTTTATTTCCAATTTTACCAGGTACTCTGATTTGTTTCACTATTTTTTTAAATAAGAATGAGAAATTTACACATGAAGTATATAACACAAAGATTCTTGTTTAACGTGTCTACCTTTTTCATTGGCAAAAGTGTCGGAAATGCGATGTCGCCGTAAATTATTGCTAAACATCTTCTACTCTTGAATAACGTTCAATGCCGTGTATTACCATGTAAAATTGCAGCTCGTATGAAATATTGATACTTTATACAGAGAAAATGTCGTAGAGGAAGGCGTTTGAATAGCATGAAAATTTTAAAAGCTTGTGAAAATCCATTGAGTATACACGGTATCAAAGGGGGAATCAGGGAATGCGAGCAGCTCTGAGGGGAAAAAGCAAACAGTGAGTTAATGTTGTGTATAATTTTATTTAAACAAGCATTTCAAAATTATTTCAAATATTTAAATTCACTGAAGAGTAACTAAAATAAAGAACTGTAACTGTAACATTTAAAATATAAAGTGTCTTATTCTTGTCACCCAGCGGCTCACACAAACTGATTTCGAAGATCTTTTTTTTTCATTGCAGCTCTCTACCAAAGATTCGTCATCACTAATTTTCAGTTTATTTAAATTATATGTAAAGGTAAAACAAAAAATCGATGCACTTTTCTTCTTCTTCAAATCAATACTTCTAGCGACATCTGCTTTAAAAAAATCGGAACTAACTTTATAGCGCCATCACCGTAGCCAGTGTGTGTGTGTGTGTGTGTGTGTGTCCAATACTCAAGTCACTTTAAATCAATCTTGCATTGCAGTGGGAACTAAACTTTCAAGAGAGCAGGTGGAGGAGGCGTTTTGGACTGGTGGGCGATATTTCTTACAGTTAGTTTAAAGTTGTTTAATTATGTATAATAATTTGGTTTGTCATATTTTCCGGCTTATTACTTTTCTCGCTTACTGAATGAAGTATTATAATCGCAAAAAAAATAGCTTGCTGACATTTATTCGTATCTTCATGTTTCAGAAAATTTAGATTATGAAAATTAAGGTCTTTCAATTGCAGCGGTTTGTCTGTATATCTGTTTGTTGGCCTCATACCTAAAATCCTATTTAATGGATAAATATAATATTCGACATGTAGTTGATGCTGTTGTCAAGGAAGAAATCTAATACACTTTTAATGGAAAGGGTACTGGATAGATATCCTAAAAAATATCTTTATTTCAATTCATCCTCTCGACGCTATATTTAAAGAAGCATTGGACTGAAGAAAAATAATACTCATCAGGTAAGAAACCTGATATATTTCGAATGAAAATGTAGGGGTTGGACGTAATAGAAAAAAATAATTAAGGCAAAAATGTTACCAAAAACAATAATACTTCCCATGTGGTTAACCTAATTGTTAAGGAAGAAATTTAATAGTAAATGTATTAAAGAAACGTTTCTATATTATGTGAAGGCATATATTATTTTAGGAAGTGGCACCCAAAAGTAGCTATTGGTACTGAAGGAATATTAGATTTAAAAATATATATATATATATATATATACATAATTTCTATATAAATTGTTATTAACGACTTGAAAATTGCAATTTTAGCTTGAGAGAATGAAGACGTAAGCTTTGGCGATTGAAAGTACATCCACTCGGAAACACTACACCAATTATTACCTCACTTTCTGTCACTTAGATTACGAACTTCCTATATATGGTGACTTGGGACTGGAACTAGAGAAAGTCTGTTAATTTTAAACACGATTTTTGTTTTAAAAAGTATATTGTCTGTTTCGCGTTCTCGCAGTACTTTGTAATGAAATATTCATTAATTACTAGCACTAATTAGTAGATTGAGTAATGTTTAGAAGTATAAAGCCTTGTTGCTTGTTTCGGAAGTTTATCGAGCTAGTTTATTCGCGTATTGGTTTGGCACAACTTGAGATGAGTTTTTTAACTGCCTTAGACCGCGAAGTGGCTTTACTTATATATAAAATTACAAGTCTTCTCGATTATTCTCGAAGTTTTCGAAAATCGAATATTCTGGTATTCTCAAAGTTTCAAAATTGCATCTGTGCACTGAAGAGTGGCGTATCGAAAAAAATGATTTAATTTTTAAATACAAAAGGTTTAAAAGTTTTTTTCTGTAGGAAGCGACATAAAGATTTATTTACTAAATTTTGAAAATAATTTAAATCGAATGTTAATAACATTTTAAAAATACCACCTAAATACATATTACATAGTTTTTAGGATCGTTAATTGTGAATCCACCATCGACAATACAAAATTCAAAATGGCGGATTCTTAAAAAACGATTTTATCGCACAAAATGATTTCGAATCAGTTTTCGATATTGGTATGGGGTTTTTGGGATCTCTGAGTCTTATTGTATCATCGAAATTTCAAAATTCAAAATGGCGGACGTAAGCTCTTTCTAACCTGCAGTGTGAACTCAGCATATTTGAAACTACTGGTATGGGGGTTTTTCGTGTCTCTGATTTCAGATGTACAGTCGAAACTGCAAAATCCAAAATGGCGGATTCAAGATGGCGGACGGAATCAATATGGAGGTATAAACGCCCTTTGCTTTCGCTTATTAATAGTAGAGTTTATATACTCAAATTCGAGTATAAATATCAACATTATACTCAAACTTGGGCATAAAAACGGATTCCCGATGACAAGTTTGTAATGAGAGATCTTAAAAACGCCCATATCAATACTTTAACTTACCTGCATTCATGCTGTAGCCAAAAAAAAAAAAGAGCTGGAAAAGGCGTTTATGCTGGATCCGTCATTTTGAATTTTGAAATTTTGATAATACAATAACACTCAGAGATCCCAAAAACCCCATACCAATATCGAAAACTGATTCGAAATTATTTTGTGCGATAAAATTGTTTTTTAAGGATCCGCCATTTTGAGTTTCATATTTTCGACGATGGATTCACACTTAGCGATCCTAAAAACTATGTAATATGTATTTAGGTGGTATTTTTAAAAGATTATTAACATTTTATTATACCTTTTAATTAATTTTATCTCGAGAACCGATTTTGTAAGCGCCATATTGAATTTTTTTAAAGGCCAGCTGTTTTTTGAAGGTACATAACCTAATGAACATTTTGAGACCTCAAACGTCAAAATCCATCAGCAAATTTTGGGGAAGAACGTGATCCGTTTGACACGAAATGTCCCGTAGATGTTGGTATAACCTGGCTACTAATGTTAAAGGATCTTAACAAAAACATTACAATTCACTGGATTTGATTTGGATGATACACCAATAAACGTTCGTGACCGTTTAATTCGTAGTACTCCAGTCTAATACAAGTAATATTATGACTTAGTAGTTCCTTTATCAACTCGTTTACGGCTCTGTATGCGATTCCACAGGTCGATCAGTTCCTAACACGGCTGTTCTTTCCTTTCTTCTCTAGCCTCTTTGTCTGTTGTCTTGTAGAAGAACGCACTACCGGGCGTCAAAATGACGTGACACCAATTTATTTCTCAGGGGGCGTCAGTCGCGTGCTACCCCGTTCTTCTACCTCCCAGGCGGGTTCGAGATAAGATGCACTGAAGATAGTCGAATAATGGACCAAGGCTGCACTACCCCAGATCTTAACGACGCTCTCTCTGGCCGTGAATTCCTCAATTTAGGTTTTTGTACCTTTTGAAGAGCTAAATTTTTGCATAAAAAAATCCCGATCGGAGAATATCTCTCCGATGGAATTAATTTTTGTCGTGCTGATCACGTTTCTGTCTGCTAATAACGGACTCTACACCCTAGGAATTCTGAGAAAAACGCATAATGAACCCCGTACAGCAACTAGAAGGTCGTGTGCGATGCAATAACTCGACACATCCGGTTTTCGGTACGAAAATTCCAGAGATTATAGACTAGCAACAAGTCTGAAGATCAATTAAGATGCAATAGTTCAAAGAATCCGTTTATATAACAGATAAGGTTATACAAAATATAGCAAAATTCTTATTGTAAGAATCGCACCTTCCCCAATTAAGACAAACGGCTTTCAGATCATATAAGCGAGAGCGCTTACGCTAACGATCGATTAGGTAGAAAAGATTCATGCATACCTTCTCAGAATCAAAATGCGAGCTTTTTAGAGAAGTTTGAGACTATTTGTAATTTCATAATTACGGCTGACTGATTTTAACTTAAAAAAGTTTTATTAAATGAATTTAGTTTCGCTAGAGACTACTATTAGCTTTAAAGTTCTTGTATCGTGGCGGTTCACGTACTCAAACACATTGTGAGGACTTATGACTGCATAAGTTTAATGGCGTTCAATCAGTCTACAACTTACTTGCCCCTATGCAGTTGTTCAATATTATCAATATGGCAGCTACCCACCTTCGAGCGACTTTTAGGCAAAATTGAATTTTTGGTTTTTTATGCACTAGGCATTTTCCTCTATAACTTTGTCATTCGGAAAGCCCCGCTATTGGCTTTCCTACCATCGCTTTGTCGAGACCACTCAACGCGCTCGACCAAATTGCGAGCCGCTGAGTTAATCCAAACTCTTTCTATTCCAGAAACCGGACTTGTGCATTGATTTTTATCAATTTTTTGCTTATCGGCACTACGCCGGCTTTGTCAAAATCATCTATTTTGCCTTTTAGATGCAATGCATCGCTAAAATTTTATGCTCATACTTTAGAACAGAGCATTCAATGACCATACCTCAATGGTCCATGTCTTTGGTTGAGGAATAAAAATGGAAAATATTTCAATATTTTTTAAAGTACATTTTCGCAGTACTTTTTAAACGGGGTACTTTTGAAAAATTAATCTTTAGGTCCAACTTTGGCGTACTTTTGAAAAATCAATTTCAAGCCAAATTTCGACGCAGTTTTGAAAAATTAATCTGGAAGTGATATTTTGGCGTACTTTTGATAAATCGATTTTCAAACCAAATTTCGACGCAGTTTTGAAAAATTAATCTGCAAGTGAAATTTTGGCGTACTTTTGATAAATCGATTTTCGAGCCAAATTTCGACGCACTTTTAAGAATATTATTTTTCAAAGTCCAACTTTGTTGCACCTCTGAAAAAAGTATATTATTCAAAAATCCTTGCCATTATATACTTTCACTCTTATATCCTGAACCAAAACATATCTTCCTAAGTGAAAATTCGGTGTTTCTCCGAATTTTCACCTGGTCACTTCTGATGCCTTACAGAACTCATAACGGTCCTTATAGACTGATCTGTGCCTCTGCAGACTCTTAAAAATGTCCTTAAAAATTTTTTTGCCTAAGTCGAATTTTGATTCTGTCTTCAACTTAGGACGATTTTGGAGTCCTACAACAGTCTCACTTCCCATATTGCTCCAGAATCCACAAAGTATCTTAAAAATAATTAAAGGATTGCGAAACCGTTTTCAAAAGTCCTTATAACGCAGCTTAAAATGATCCAAGGAAACAGTGACTCACAAAATGGAAATAGTATGTTTCATATATTCAAACTAAACTTTTTTGCAGCAGCATTACTTTAAATAAAATGTCTCTCACACCCTTCCTATATAAAATAAGCTAGCATATTTGCCTCTTCGTCTAGAGAATTCTACGGTATAATTTACCATTTCACTCCCTTGCTCGCTTTATGTACGTAGCCTTTAGAAGAGTAATTTATTTTTGGTTATCTGAATCTTTTCCATTGATCCCTTTCATTCAAAGGCACCGGAACACTATCCTTCAATCAAAATGAACGAGAAAAAGAAAATGCCTTAAATCGAATTATCAGGAAAGCGGTCCCTTTACATTCACGTGAGAGTGATATGGATCTAATTGCGTCGTCTCAGTTGGGTACTAACTTAAACAAATAAGGAGATTAATTTTCGTCCTGGAATGTTACATGCAACAGGAATGTAGACTTATTAATAGTCTTATTTTACAATATTTTTCCAGAAAAAATGGGACGATTTCTTAAAAATTTGTTTTATGCAATATCTGGGTTAAATACGTAAGTAAATGATTTCATTATCAAAGTAAATTTACAGAGTGTATCAAAATAGTGAGTAAATAATAACGATTAAAGTTTCAGTTTTAATCGCCTCCAGATTGTGCCAACGTGGTTGACGAAACGTGCAGTAATAGTAATAGTATTTTTGGTATTTGTGGAGTCTACTTCACTATAACCTTTTCCGAAGCCAATTTCAAATTCAGGTACTAAATTATTTATTTCAATACTAACACATTTGATTATATAAAATTCATTCAAATATTTTAGATAAAGTTAGTAGAATACTTATAATTCTAAAAGCAGAAAAAGTGAGACGATTCGTTTTTTTAAAGAATGTCCGATGGCTACTTTTCATTCGTTAGGGAAATATGCGCTCAATACAGCAATTAAGGTGGGCGGCACGGCGCCATGAACGTAATTCGACAATTTCTTTTACATGCCTGAAACGATTGAAAACATTTTTGATAGGCCTTTAGAGACAACCTTATAGAATGGTACTAGGCTATTGAAAACTAAAAAAGAAAACTAAAAAAAAAAATTTTTTTGACTTTTAAATAGCCTGATACCATTCTATAGTGTTGTGTCTAAATGTCTATCAAAATGTTTTGAATCGCTGTACTACTGAACAGTATAGAATAAGTATTTAAACGTAAATGTTGGAAATAAAAAAAAATAATAATACCAGTGTTTCACTTATTTCTTGTGTTCTGTTTTTAGAAGTAATATTCTTAACCGTTTTTTTTTACAATTCATGTTTAATTTATCTTTTATAATAATTGCTTTTTGTATATTTTTTTTATTTGTGTAGTTATGATAATTAATAAACTCTTCTTTTACACCCAAATTAATTGAATGGTTCTTATACTAGGTTCTACAAGTGTACATAAACAAATAAACACCAACAAATAAATAGATAAATTATGCGGCAATTCTGCACCAAAATGTTAATTACGAGTGAGGAACTTTCATCTTTACTAACAACTTTCTTGCATTTTAAATTATTAGTAATTGCTCTTTTATGTGTTTGTGTATACGAGGAGAATCATTTATAAACACTGTTACGTAAAACCGCTTGTTGATATTGCTTTGATGGAGACATTTGACTCTTGCGCGTAAACAGTTCAACATTTCACTGAATATATGTATACATCAAACACGCGTTGAATTTTGCAGATATGCCTCTAGCGATTTCAAAGCGCATTTTTATCGTTGTTCTCTTTGGCTTGATGATGAAACAGTTGTTATCACATGGATATTACCCTTTTTATGTTTCCAAATACCTAAACTGAGATAATTGGTTTTAACCATCATTATTTTTGTAACATATAAAACTCGTCAAAACAATTTGTTTTTGCCAATATTTGTACATAATTGTATTATTAACCGATGCAGTTTTCCAGTTTTATATGTATTTTTTTATTTGGCAACAATAAAGCATAATAGTAAATTACTACAAATTGCTACGAGACAAGTGATATGAGACAGATATTAATTAATATAATAAGAATTTATATATAAAAAAAACCGTTTTGAAAACAAGCTTTTATAAAAAATATTCCTCCAAAATGTTGGACTGATGTCCCCAAGGATATCCAAAGTAGTGCCTGTTTATAAGAAAAATAACATCGATGATCCGTTAAATTCATCAGACTAATATCTGTTATTCCGTGTATAGCTTTAATATAAGAGGTTATACTAAAAAATTAGTTGACAATATATCTAGAGCCTAATAGCCCTCTCAATTCATCAGTATGGCTTTCGAAATAAATTTCAGCTTCACTAGCTATTGACAAATTAACATCTATTATGAATACTGGATTTGAGGATGGAAAATATATCTTTTCTCAATTTCCAGATCTCACTAAGGCATTTGATTGCGTATCCCACGATATACTTATGCATAAATTAAAGTATTACGGCTTCACTGAGAAAAACGGATCTCTACTTGAATAATAGAAAACAATTTGTTGTATACGACAGTGTTAAGTCTGAGTCTCTAAAATTAAAACATGGTGTTCCTCAAAGATCCATCCTAGGGCCTATACTTTTCCTCATTTATATTAATGATTTCCCTAAGGCACTTACAAATAATATTCTGGCCATATTATTTGCTGATGACACTAATCTAACTATCCAACACCGATATTGAGGATTTACTAAATGATATGTCAAACACCGAATTAGATTCCCAAAACTAGTTTGTCTCAAATAAATTATGCTTAATTGCATCAAAGACTGAAACCATGGTATTTAATTTGCATAACTTGAAGGAAATAAACAGTCCTATAAACAGGCAGCCACGAACCCAGCCGCAACGCGAAGTAAAACACAACACCAAATACAACAAGACAGCAGCAGGGGGACGGACGCTTAACACATCAAGCCGTGGAGGTAGATCTTAGAAAATAATAGTAAATTTCTGCTAAACAAACATAACTAGATACCATTTCATTTTACTGCTAAAAATTAGATATAAGTAAATAAGATAAAATACTCAAATAAGTTTAGTTTTAATTAAAATAGGTATTACATTTAAAATAACATAAAGTATAATTAAGTATATAAGTATAATTAAGTACGAATAAAAATGGATCCATTCATAAGAGATTTCACTTATGAAATTGTTGAAACAAAAGAAATTAATCATCCCAAGGAAATTAATGAACATTTTTATTGTAGAGATAACAAATGCACAGATTTAAATATATTCCATACTAACATAAGAAGTATCGCAAAAAACTTCGACGAATTAAAAATATTCCTAAAAGTAATAAATGAAAACATCCATTGTATAATACTAACGGAAACCTGGCAAATACCCGACATAACACTATATAAATTAGATAATTACAATATTATATATAATGAAGGAAGACTCAATCAAAATGACGGTGTTGTTATTTTCATTAAAAGCAACATAAACTATAACTCTAAAGTAATAAACATAGATCAATTAAAAGTAATCAACGTAAAATTCTCCTTCCAAAATGAAAAATATGAAATAACGGCTGTATATCGACCACCTTCCACCTGCCCATACAATTTTAATGAAAAATTGGCAGAATATCTAAATAATAATATAAATAAAAACATAGACCACCATCTATTAATCGGGGACATAAACATAAATTTACATATAAACGATGATTTTTGCGATCAATACCTAAATATACTTGCCGAAAATGGATTTGTATCCACAATAAACAAAAGCACAAGAGTACAAGGAGAAACAAAGACATGTATCGATCACATTTTCATTAGAAATAACAAAACTACAAACTTCATACCTATAGTAATAAAAAACTGCATCACAGATCACTACCCGCTATTCTTCAAAATACATAATCTAAAAAACATGCCTCCTGAACCAAGAAAAAATCAAAGGATAATTAAAAATATAAATTACAAAAAACTTAAAGAAACATTAATCAACACAAAATGGGACAGCGTGTATGATAACGATGAAATCAACTCGGCCACAGACATATTCATAAATAAAATAACAAAGTGTATAAATGATTGTACAGTTAATAAAATTATTAAGACGGAGAAAAAGAGAAATGAGTGGATCACGGAAGGGCTAATGAAATCGGTAAACACAAAATATGAACTATATACAAATATGCAGAAAAATCCTACACACGAAAACATCACACGCTATAAAAAATATAAAAATCAGCTCACGTTACTACTTAGAAATACAAAAACAGATTACTATAAACAAAAAATTAACCAAAATACGAATAATTCTAAAAATCTCTGGCAAGTAATAAGCAGTATGTCACAAAAGGATAGAAAAAACACAGACACAACAAATATCAAAAATGAAAATGGCGAGATACTTAAAGACGATAAAGAGATCTCAGAAAATTTTAATTTATACTACACAGAGTTAGGCGCCACCTTAGCAAAGAAAATAGTAAAACCAAAACGTTCCTTCCCAAATACTCGCATGACTCCAAACTCAATGTACTTGTCTCCCACGGATGAAGCTGAAATTAAGCAAATCATTAATCAGTTAAAGTCAAACAAAAGTCCAGGCATAGATGGTATAACAGCAGAGACAATAAAAGAGATACAACACGAAATTGCTCCTATACTAGTATACTTAATAAATTTAATTATCGACAAAGGTGACTGTCCATCACATTTTAAGACAGCTGTAATCAAACCAATTTACAAAGCTGGTGATAAACATGATACCTCAAACTACAGACCTATTTCCCTCATAACAAACTTCACCAAAATTTTCGAAAAAGTTATAAAAATCAGATTAACATCCTATTTAAATAAATTCAAACTGCTATCAGATCAACAATTCGGGTTCAGAGAAGGTAAATCGACGCAGGATGCAATTGCCGCACTAATGTCAAAAATATATAACGCTCTCGATGACAAAAAAGCAACCCTGAGTATTTTTGTTGATCTAGCAAAAGCCTTTGACACAGTTAGCCACTCCCAACTAATAGAATCATTAAATAACTACGGAATTCGTGATAAAACGCAAGAATTAATAAAAAGTTATCTATCCGAGAGGGAACAGTGCGTAAAAATAGGAAACAGTTTAAGCACAAAAAGAGTTGTAAGATTTGGCGTTCCCCAAGGAACTGTTCTCGGACCCTTACTCTTTACAATCTATATAAATGACTTGTTTGCACTTACAACTAAAGGAAATATAATCAGTTTCGCCGACGACACAGCCATTTTTTATACTAGTGAAAACTGGACTGACTTAAAATCTACTGTTGAAAAAGATATGGTACTAATTAAAGACTACTTTGATCATAAACTGCTAACCATAAACTTCAAAAAAACAAACTACCTCTACTTTACTAGCTATAAATCCAACATACCGGATATTGAGTCTCTTACTATAAAGTGTGACGAGAGTGAATTTATAATCAAAGCAGCAAAATCGGTCAAATACCTTGGTCTAACACTAGACCCCCACCTTAGATGGAACACTCACATCGACTCGCTTATAAGAAAACTAAGAGGATTATTACCTAAATTCAAACTATTGAAAACAATTATTGAAATAAATCAACTAAAGATGGTATACTCCGCCTTAGTAGAATCTCAATTATCCTATGGTATTCTTGCATGGGGCGCTGCTACAAACATATATATCAACAAATTAGAAGTAATTCAAAAATGGATACTGAAAATAATATTTAACAAGGAACCTACCTTTTCCAGTGATAATCTCTATAAAGAAGCTCGTATACTAGACATTAGGCAATTATATGCATTAAGAACATTAATATTTAACTTCAAAAATAAAAAAGCTACACCAAATATTGACCATTGCTATCAAACTAGATACAAAATAGGTTCTATAAAAATACCCAAAATGTCAAAAACTATAGGGCAACGAAGTTTTATATACTTATACCCAAAAATATATAATAATTTACCACATTATATTAAACAAATAAATTCAAAAAACATGTTTAAAAAACACACAAAAGGATGGCTATTAGATAATCCTCGACTGAAAATACATGCTCTTATAAATGAGAAATATTGAACTAGCAGGCCCAGGTAAATGGTTTTGTGCATTCTAAAAATGGTATATATTATAAAATGCTCCCACATAATAAATAAACCACAACATAAATATATGTCTACATATGTATATGTGTACATATATTATAACAAAAACTAGATAACATCCTAATATCATGTCTCTAAAATGATTGGATCCATTCTACTCGATAAAATAAAATAAAAAAAAAAGCTACATAAGGAGGTCCTGTACTTGCAATATTACATTCATAAACAAGATTTCTTCTGTGAATTGTAATGTTGACAAACAACCTTAAATGACTTTTTTATCAAACTTATATATAATCGCTATAGTTCTACTACTCTCTAGTTTATTCTTAACTTTAGAAATTATAAACGCACATGTGTAACAGAAATAACAGTCCAGACTTCATAAAATTCCTTGAAGTTAAGAGTGCTTTGGTGACGTCTTAGTTCTGTCATTTACGTATAATTTCATTGGCTTGACATTTTGACAGAACTAAGGCGCCAACAAAGCACATTTTTCAATAAATACAATTTTTCCTTTTCAAATTGGGTTTCGTTTCAAAGAATTTTTGGAACCTATGAGGCAGTTTTCTCGAAAACGGTTGAAATCATCAAGTTCTATCAAGTGTACCTTTTTTACGCAGAAATGACTTCTGCATGAGATTTTCTAGTTAAAAGTGCCACTACGTTTCGTAAAAAAAAAGAGAAAAAATATTCATCATCAGGTATAGCTCATGAGGCGCCCTCCACGGACTAGCGTGATGTAATACATAAATTATTGTGTCCTAGCCTAAAAATGTTCCTTTGCCAAATTGGGAGAAGATCGGTTAAGAGATAGTTGAGATATTGCAAAAAAAAAAGAAAAAAAAGAAAATTTTGACACTCTGTATCTTTTTCCACAGCAATAATTTACTAAAGCATGTTTAGTTATATCCTCATATTTTGATTCGAAGACTCTACCTTTGAACTATGGCCTGTTATCAATGGTCCACTCTGTTTATGTATATTATTGATCAAGTTAAAAGGTTCACAATATACAATTAAGAAACAATTAATGATTGTAGTTTAAAAGAAAAATGTAGCAAATTCAAATTATTTTTTAAAGACTCTTTTACTCAGCGAGGCAATATCCTGTTGCGGTATTTCATCACAGCCTTCCTGGAAATAATTGTCTAAATCCACAACGTTGTTTAGAGTTTGGGGCAAGGTGGGTAAGCCGGACAATCTCCGGAAATTGCACAAATTATATTATTCTTGTTTCAGCCCGATAAAATTGAATAAAATGAAAATATTTTACAGAAAAAACCTGAAGTTTCGTATTTATGGAAAATGGAAGTTTAGGAAATAACGAAACAAGCTGTAAGAATGTAAACTGTGTTGGACATCACATTGAATAATTCATTCAACTTTTACTTATTATAAGTTCTTATTAACGCCAAATAAAAAAAAACTTATGTTGTTTTATGATTCTCACAAATTTCTTTATACATTTTTTCAAATAAGTTTTATTTTCTTCAACATTACGTTATTTTATATTCTAATGATTTTGTTATTATTTAATTTTGAAATTGTGGAAAATCATTTCAAAACCAATGTATATAAAGTAAGCTAAAGCAAATAAAATGTTAATTTTTGCTTCGGCCGTTCATAAATTGAGTGAAAGTGCACAAGCGGGAACCGCAGTGATAAATAAAAATATGGAGGGATTAGGATTTTGTAATCATCAAGGGTACCGCGTCCTACACTCACTCATGTCCACATGAATGAGGAGAACACAAAAGCCTTATTCTTCACATTGTGTGTTCTTAATATTGTGTAATTTGCGGGATTTATTATTTAGGATGTCTATTAAAAGACTCTAGTGGTACATTCGTCTACCAAGTGATATTTCGTAAAATGTTTTGGATTTGATCTTTCCCGAAAAATTTTAAGGAGGTACACACTGAATAAAGTTATAATAAAGGTCTAAAGTTTGCAGGTAAAAAATATTAAAGGTGTGGTATTATTTGAAATTTTATTTATTTATTTATTTATTTATTTATTTATTTATTTATTTATTTATTTATTTATTTATTTATTTATTTAATTATACACCATCTAACAGTACAAATCATTTACAAGATGGGAAACAACACATATTTAATATAAACTACACACCACAGATGAGTAACTAGAACTACAAATTTATTACAAAGAAAACAATAAGAATAAAATTAAAATTAAACTTAAATAAAACCAAAAATAAGGCTAACATATAATTATGCATACGGCACATAAAAGAATGTAATGATGGTAACTAACTGTAGATAACGTTTCCTATTAAGTAAAAAATATCAATATCATTCGGGTTGTTATTATAAGTAGAACAGATATTATATATCGGTGAGTATTGTAAGACATTAGTGCGGGCTCTAGGCAGATAAAAAGTTTGGTGATGTCGCGAATTCACTCTTGGAGTGTGAAAATTTAATTTATGGAGGATCTCACAGCAATCAATTTCATGATGAATTACTTTCTTTAAGAAGATAATGGCGTAGTTGTTACGTCTATAACTTAGGCTGCACATGGAAAACATTTCAAGCAAATCTCTTTGCGGAAAACCAATAGGTGGATATGTATCATGAGACTTAAAGTGAAGATATTTAAGAAAACGACGTTGTACATTTTCTATTTTTGAGATGTGAGTATTATAGCAGGGCTGTCAAAAAAGGGATGCATACTCTAACTTAGATCTCAGAAATGAAAAATATAGTAATTTTAGCGTTGCAATATTTAAGAAATCGTGGCTGTTACGTATGATAAAACCAAATGTCTTATTTACGTCACATATTAACGTATCAATGTGGTCATATAAAGTTAGTTTCTTGTCGAAAATTACACCAAGGTCTTTGAACATAGACGGTCGCATTAATTGTTCATTGTTTAGCGCGTAACCGTAGGTAATCATAGAATCTCTATTTGAAAACGACATAATATTACACTTTTGCACATTTAATGAAAGTTTGTTTTTAACACACCAAGAAATAAGATTAGAAACGCTATTTTGTAATGTGATGCAGTCATTCAGATCAGTGATTCTATGTAAAAGTTTTATATCGTCCGCATACATTAAAAAGTGAACTAGAGTATTACCTATGTCGTTGATAAAAATATTAAAAAGCAGCGGCCTGAGGAACACCTGAGGTTGAGACATAATCAGATGACTTTAATTTCAAATCTCAAATAAAATTCTTATAAAACTGTTGTTTTTTTCTTTTCTTTAATAATCTTGTCCTACCAGATTTACTAAACAACTCACTGTGCGTCAGGGTAAAATGGCATATTGCAACACTTAATTAGGGAAGAAATTCTAGTTTCTCTTGAGGCTGTGAAAAATAGAGACGGAGACGAAGAAGAAGACGTCAGCAAAAACGAACCATAATCAACAAAATTATAATATAACTTGTAACCCATAGATTAGTCCCATAGGGGACACCATGTAAAAAAAAAACGCGCCTTGCATTTTACCTCAAAGGTGCTGCGGAAACGAATGCATCACAATGCCCGAGTTTTCTCAATAATCTCAAAAACTATTGGTTCTACGTAAATTTTGTATAGGACCTTTTTTATGCAGACTCATCTCACGAACAAATTTTATAATAACCAAAATTAACGTGAAACCGATGATTTACGAGATATTTGAGAAAAACTGATTTTCTTCACATTTGACCTGCTGTAACTATTGTAGCTGCCCAGTTGGCTTTATGGACTTCTGAGAAATTATTTGTGATACCAAAATAAATAGAATCCCTTTGGAAAATCTTAGGTTGTATTTTTTTAGAGGTTCATGTATAACGTAACTGGGCTATAGTCGAGTAAACTCTAAGCTGGCGCGTCCAAAGGTCGCTTTACAAACTAAGATAATAAGATATATGCAACTAGTTCATCTCTAAGTCACTGCGATAGCTTTATGTGCATCACATATCAAATCATACGTCGTGTTACCAACTCATACATACGCCACCTTAGAGTTTACCGGACTATATATAATAATCTGAAATTATCAATAGTGCAGGAAATGGTGAAGTCGCTGGTCACAATGACGAAATTAAAATCCAATATAACATTTTCACTACCCGTATTTTTTACATAGGTTTCTTGGGTCTCACCATGTTATATCTATATTATTACCTTCCTCAACGATTATGACCTGCCTTTTTTTTAGTCACGTTGTTTTCAAAATCAGCTATATATAAAAGAGAATTATGGTAGTTTAGTCATAAAACCACCACAAAAGTTTAATAAAATAGTAAATAAATTATTTTTTGCTACAAAAGTTAAATAAAACTACTTTTTTAGGATTTAGGAAAAGGTAGAGAAAATTATTGATGACTAATCAAAAATGAAAATCTGTCTATTAAAATATCAATTTCTGATCTTCCAAGTTTTCTGATAACCTACATTCTGATTATACAAGAAGTAACTAGCATAGAATGAAATTATTTACAAAACACCTTTCTAAAAATATTTGAGGTACAGAAGATGCGTGCCTTGCGATCAGTCTCCATCAATTAAAAATGAAAATCAATATCTAATCTTTGTTCTAACATAGCCGACACTGGTTATGCAAGCCACCAAAAAGTTCTAACATGAATTTATTTCCAAAAAAATTTTTGTGACTTACAAAAATCATTCACTTCTTCCACTCCCTTATAATCCAGGCAACGAATGCTCAAAAAAGGGTGTAGAGGAAAATTTTAGGGACAGAAAATTTGACTTCGGAACTTTGTTTGGACTAGTCTGGAGATGAACATATCAAAAGTCCCCACTAGGTAGTGAGCGGGGGGCACTTTAAAAGCCCCGTTTTTTGGTTTTTCGCTTATATCTCGGAAACTATGCGTCGTAGCGGCTTGACCAATCTATACAGAATTAAAGCTGACAATATTTGCTACTTATATTTGTCGATATGTTGTTCTGTTCTCGAGATATCCACCCTCGAAATTCGAAAATTGCGGAAAAAAATTTTTTCTTTAATGGATACACTACTTCATCATCAAGTACCAAGGTCGCTGAACAGCAAAGGAGGTACCGCCTCAGCAAATTTGCCAACATTAATTTCGGTGAGGATATAGAGTTAACTGTGAAACAGGAAGATTTTCTTTCAAACATCTTCAACAAAAGCCGACTCATCGACATGCTGAAATTGAAGTTACAGGCAAAGGGAATCAGAGTGCTTCAAGCCCAGAACGATGCAAACGTACTCATTGTAGCCACGACTGTGGAATTATTTGAAGCAACCACTGTAGGTGTTATTGGTGAGGACGTAGACCTAATAGTACTCTTGATGGCAAAAATCAAAATAATATATATTCTTGAAGGAAATTTAATGCTCTACAACTTCTTTTTTCACGACTTTTTCGTGGGAACTACATTTGAAGAATTATCTTAACAAGTAGAACAAAAAACATGAGGCGGAAAAATTGTGTTCGGCAATTTCCGAAATTCGAGGGCGTATATCTCGAGAACAGTACAACATATCGACAAATGGTAAGTAGTAATTCTTATAGCAAATTTTGTATAGAATGGTCAAGTCGCTACGACGCATAGTTTCCGAGAAATAAGCGAAAAACAAAAAAATGCGGCCTTTAGAGTGCCCCCCCCCACTGACCACCTAGGAGTGGGGACTCTTGATATGTTCATCTCCAGACTAGTCCAAGTTCTGAAGTCAAATTTCCTGTCTCTAAAATTTCCCTCTATAGTCATTCGTTGCCTGGAGTATTATACCTTGAAGCATTTTCGCCGTTGTTGTTGTGCTTCTTTAATTAAAAAAATTTTCTAGATAAGTATTTTTTGTACATAAATTCATTTTAAGCGCTTCGTGTCTTGCATAACCGGATGGCGTCGAGGCGACCACCTCAGAACGCCAGACTCTTGGAACTCCAAGCTGGTAGCTCAACTTTTTTCTTAATTTCATAAAATAAAAATAAGTTAGGACTGGATTTTAAAAAGGGTCATAAAATTGACCTTAGTTTAAGATGGTACCCATAAATTATAATTTATTGGTGCCATCTTGAACTATGGTCAATTTGCCATCATGTCAATTCAATTCAATTCAAAAAGATTTATTAGCATTTTAGTTACAAAAAATGCGCCTGAGTTGCCAGCACACGCGCACTGGCGCACAGGCGCACTGTATTAAGAGGTCGGGTTACTAGTATGGGAAAAACTCAATGAAAAAACCCGTTCGAACAAATGACAACCTTCATCCGATGGTCTACCTGCCTTAGGAAAGGTAAGGTGAAGGGGAAGTTATGATTTAAAAGGTTTTGATTTGTAAGAAGTTATTAGTCGAGAGGGCATTTTGAAAAGAACAAATAGAAGCCAAAGAACAAAAATTAACAAAAATAAGACTACTAGAGAGAATAGAGAAGGGGTTTGAGAGTAAAAGGTGGTGAAATTGAAATTTTGGTATAGGAAAGATTTGGCTAGGGAGGTTGCCGAAAGATAGGCAACGCCTGGTATGGTAATGGGTGTCTTATATCGAAAAGTATGGCATTATGCTGTCTGATTCGTGTTATGTCTCGAGTTAGCGAACTGTCGCCCAATTTGAATTGATAGAATTTTTGGGATGTTTCCCGAACTAAGTCTGCTAGTGGGGTTATGTCGTGGCGACGTGCGTAGAGGTCTCTGAGGGAGGTGTACCTACCGGAGTTTGAAATGAGGCGCATAAATTTATGTTCTAAAACTCTTAGTTTCCGCATTATCGTGGACGGGATGCTGCACCACACCGGCACCCCGTATGTGATGGGCCATCATGTCAGTATATTATGAAGCGTCATATTTCGAGAAAATGAAAATTTTGAATTGCAAAAAATCTAGAGCTTACAGAGCAAAACTACCTACAGATTTGAACCAAGCGCCTTCAAATTAGGTAAGAACGAGTGCTGTAATAAATGCAGCAAAATTTTTGTTCCCCTGTGTTATCAATAGTTACAATATTCCAAGAAAGAGGAAGAGAAAAAACGGGTGACTTGCACGTGCTTTGGTCATTAAAATATAAAATTCTATTTCAGAAATCAGATTAACTTCTGTGCATGCATGTATTAAAGAATATTCTTTTATTTTAGTTTGTTAAGTTTGTTAAAGTTTATTTATGTTTACTGCTCTATGTAAATATTTAGTTGAATACTTATATATTTTTAAAAAAGATAATAGTCATACTATTATGATTATATTTTCAAAAATTAAAAAGATAAAATAGAAGTTATATAGTTTTATACTCTGCTACACTTCATATTACGATACGAGTTTTCAGAACAATCATACCTATCAATTTTTAAGGGGTTAAAGAAGTTTGGTACATACTTTAATAGGGATGGCCCCTCCCAGAAACAAAACGTATGCTCCCGAGCATAAAAGTTCTTACAGTGTTTAGGCGAGCACAGTGCTTTGCAAAAGTTCTGTATCTCTCTCTTATTTTTTACGTTATATATTTTAAACTTTTATCGTACATTTTTGTAAGTTTCTTATAAATTGATTATTCCCTCATTATATAAATGAGTTTATCCCGTAGGGAGTTGTGATTTAGATAATAACAAATTTCATTCGATATTTATTCCTTACTGTTGTGTTGCAAACAGTAGCTTTCTATTATAATTCTACTGCTATTCCTAACTAGCGATATTGGGTTTCAATCGGTATTTAGATTCTACTCGGAGCGGATGGATGAATTATCCAATGTCATTTTCCATTATCTCCATTGCTCGTATCCCCGTTACGGAAATTAGCTACTAATATTATCAAAGCCTACTACGTAAAGTTATGCAAAACCGTATTATGCATGTGCTATTGATTTTTCCTTACATTGCGAGCGGTAATGTGAAATTCGTATTAGAATTTCGAGGTACTTTGTCAGAGGCAATTTGTAACTCTAGCAATATATTTCAATGTACTGTAGTGTGGGAAATGCTATTAGGAAAAACGTGATTGGAAAAATTTAGTGAGAATACTTACTAACAACTCAACTAGCATGCTAGTTTTATAAACGGGCTATAGCATTGTATAAGTAATTTGGTACTTCTTGTAAATATGTATTTTATTTTATTAGTGCTGCAAATGAAGGTATTTTTGTTTAGGAGATCAAATAGTTGATGTATTATTTTATCCGTAAAACAAATTAATAAAACATTTTGAACTCACACTTAAAACATTTAGACATTTTGTAAAAAAAATGATTTTTTTCCCTTTCCACCGAATTTAGTTACGTGAGGAATCATTTTTTATTTTATGTCTAGAATAAAAAGTATTAGCTAATAAGTGAGAATATTAATCTGTATTGGTATTCTATTATTTTAGTACGTCTGGTACATGGCTAGATAAGCCAAAAAGCTGCACTTTTTCTGTGTCTCTCTGTATCAAAAGGTAACATTCCAGATAGGGAGCCACTTCAAAATCCGTGCTGGTCACCAAAATGGCGACCATTAAAGATGACCGACATTAGCCACACTCATTTTTTTTGTATCTCATCTCCTAATGGTGCGATTTCTATTTCCTTTTTTTGTTTGAAACCTCTTGTAAATGGGCACTTTTCTATCTCTACACCTTAAGGGTTCTGGGCAATTTTCAAAAACCTGAAAATTTTACTTTTCTCACAAATTTCATTGATAAGTAAGTTTTAATTGTGCTCAATATCCCTTTCTTTCCCCACAAAAAAGGGTTTATGTATATTGTGTTCCGTATATGTCAAGAGAGACCTGTTTTCACAAATAATAGTGATTTTAATTATTTTGAAACCATTTATTACATTAAGTAAACAAATTTTTACAAACAAAAAACTACTAAATACTAAGAAATATTCATGTAAATGAACTGCTTCTATAGAGCTTTTACGACTCTAGATCATGCGCAATCATCTTTTTTATCTTCCAGTTCATCCCTGGAACTAAATAATTATACATTATTTTTATATTAAGGAACTGGATCAGCAAAGCAATATTATGATCTTGAAATTGTGAAACGAATTTAGAAATAATCATGACTTCCTATAT
Organism: Rutpela maculata; assembly: GCA_936432065.2. Taxonomy (NCBI): domain Eukaryota; kingdom Metazoa; phylum Arthropoda; class Insecta; order Coleoptera; family Cerambycidae; genus Rutpela; species Rutpela maculata. The sequence goes on along the minus strand of OW386289.2, from coordinate 164,580,810 downwards.
TGCGATCAGAATAAAACAGAACTCTTCAAGTTACTTGGAGAACATGCATTTTTGAAATTTGATTGGGCTCATATCAGTACTGAGATTGATGGCATCATCCGTTCATCTCAGCCAGATGAAACTTCAATTGATGGAGAACAATGCAGACAACAAGAAGAAAAGTGCCCTATTTACAAGAGGTTTCAAACAAAAAAAGAAAATAGAAATCGGACCATTAGGAGATGAGATACAAAAAAAATTCGTGGGGCTAATGGCGGCCATCTTTAATGGCCGCCATTTTGGTGACCTGCACAGATTTTGAAGTGGCTCCCTATTTGGAAAGTTACCTTTTGACATCAACTATGAACACAGAAAGTGGCACATTCCAATCAAAAACTGCAGCTTTTTTTGGTGTACCCAACGTACTATTTCACGGATCTCTATCTACCTTAAAGAAAACATTTCTTGATGTATATTATCTGTCATTTATTAGCCGATTCTGTCTGGTGTGCCGACTTAATGACTAAATTATTTTTACATTGTTTCATGGTTATATTTTTTGTAAAATTTTGCCTTGTAATTGGGTTGTACTTATTGGGAAGATGAAGTGTATATTTATTTATTTAAAAATAGGACCTAAAATATTGTTACGTGTATACACCACTTTTGTAAACTCCGAAAATTATAAAGTCAGGGTAACACTAAACACTAATTTATTAATTACTAATTACAACAAATAATTACTTTATTAATGTTACACTGAGTACCTACTATAATTCAATATTTCAGCCCTTTTATTACTTTATCACGTTTACTCCTTGATCCGTTCTCACCTTAACTGTACTGAACTATTTACCACTTTGCTAACTGAACTGTCCACACACCGCTTCTCCATTTCTTTATATAGTCTTAGGTAAGTAGTTCTAGATCTAGATCTTTCTATACCTCTCCACAAGGTTCCAGTAGATGTTAGCATCGCGCGCCATTTCTGAAATGATTGCCGAACTAACTAACTTAATTGTTCTCTGTTACTTCTACATGGAACTCTCATAGATGTCTCTGGGGGTAAAACATGTATCAGTATTATGATTAATTTCATATTTCCCCATTTTTTTCTATTATTTTAATTTCTTTCTATACTTATATCAATTACTTCATTTCGGATATGTTCTGAACACTCTGTTTATTTACTTTGCATGTTGGTTATTTGAATATTTTCATGAATATGTTTTACGTCCAAATTGTTTTGTCTTTGTACTTCCAATTATAGTTTCACAAAATACGATTTTATTTTGTAATAGTTCCTCTACAATGAAAATTTCCAGCAGCAAATTGGATGGATATGTCTTTGAAGTCGCATTTTACCTTTTGTAGTTGTCTTTTAATTTCTCAGAGGAGGTTAAGCTACTTTATCATTATTATTTTCCAGATTTGCATTGCATTTATAGGTTTAAGAATACGAGTAAAAAAAAGGGCAGTTCGAAGTAGAAAAGAACATAAGATAGAAAAGTAAAAGGGCATACTTAAGCAGCACATAATCAAGCGAAACTCTTTAATGGCATTATTGTATTGTATGCTTTCCCTTTCTACAAAATTGAAAATTATATATAAAAAAATAAGGAGCCACTAAATTAGATTACATTTGATTGCTGTATTTTTTTTTAAAATTTTGTCTTCAAAGCCCTGTATGTATAGTTATTTATGTGCGTTTAAAATGTTATGTGTTTTATTTTTAGTTTAAATCTTCCTTAAAGTAAATTTAATGTTTCTAACGACAAAATTTAGGAATTTTAGATTAATAAGTAATACGTACCTTGTAAGTTGAATTTACCACATACTAAAAATTTGTGGTGCTGTAAAAATTCATAACGACACATGTGCAGTAAGTAAAATATTATTAATTGTATGATATGAAATTTCTACCTTGATATAAAGATGTAAAGCAATAGAGTGTAGCAATAGTAAACAAAAAACTTTACTCAATAATATTAAAATTAAATTTACAATTTGTGCAATAGGGTGTTTTCACTTTTTTTTTTAAGTCGAAATATACAAAATACTTATGGTAAATATTACAGCTGAAACAATTTTTCGGCAAAAATTTTTTTTTTATAATTTTAAAAGAAATATAAATTCAAATTAAATATTTCCCGCCAAAAAAGACAAATCTAGTATTACTGGTCATCTGTGACGTCACTCCCTATATATGTCACTGATTATAAAATCTAACCTTACTTAATGACTTTTGTTGTTATTGTAAATTGTATGTCAGAAACATGAATAGTGCACCAAATAAGTGGTGTTTTGTGCCAAGGTGCAGAAATACTTCAGTGAATGCTCCAAAGAAAAAGTTCCCAAGTGTTCCTATAGCGAATTATTCACGGAAAGTGAAATGGTTTAAAACAGCGAGGCGCGATTTTCCCAAATCGAAATCGACATATTATTGTTGTGAAGGTTATTTTAATGTAAGTATAATTTATCTTTTTTTATCATGGTAAAAGTTAACCGATGATAGCTAGATGGATTATTACCTACAATATTATAAATAGATCGTATATATTTACCATAAAATTATGCTTGTAATGGTATGAGATTTATTTTGAATTGAAAGTAATATATTATAGCTTCTAGTATTATTGAACATTTATAATGAAATTTTGCTAGGTTATGATTATTAATTGAAATGACCAATATATCATAAGCGGTGCATGTCATGGCTAGTGATATTCGACGTCACAAAGATATAAAAATACTTGTTTATTATTTTCAGCTTGAGGAAGTCATGGAAAATTACATACGATACAAACTTATGGGAGGAAAAATGATTTTGAAGGAAGATGTAGTTCCACACATATTTAACTGCCAACCAGACAGAAAAGAAGCAGCGTCTGGACCAAAACGATCTCTTAAATATTTAGAATCTCACTGTAATAGATCATAATTTGACTGCCCACACAGACAGTGTTGTTATTGCATGTGCTGTTATTAATTTACAACCTTCCATTATTAAATAAAGTAGTTTGTGTAGTAAATATGAAACTAGTTTTCCCCTATAAAGAAAAAAATCAATATACTATTAATACAAATTTTGGTTTTTATTATTCAGATAGACATATTTTCAATATATATAATTTTAATTGTCAACAACAGTTATTTAATAGTGAGTAAACAAAATTGTCCAAATTTCGTAAACTGTCTGTAATAATTTTGTTCGTATTATATAGTTATCATAATCTATGTTGGGGCGAGCGTAGAGGCGACTTCAATGTGAATATCAGTCGATATTCACATTGAAGCAACGTCGAGCGCGGTTAGTACTTGGATGGGCTCCCATTTTGGGAAATACAGCGTTCTCGTCCCACCTTCTAGAGGCTTGTATATCAGTGTATACTCGAAAGTTACGTAATTTCAGACGAGGATTACGTAGTGGATATACCATCCTTCGGAGGGGATGTAAAGCAGGCGGTCCCTTGTCTATTAAATGTTAGGCAAGTAAAAGATCCCTACTCTTCTTAAGGGAAGAGGTTCGGCAAAATTTCCAGGTTGGGGGTAACTCGTCTCCTGGCGTCGGTGATAGTCCCTGGTAGGGGAAATAGGCCGACGTTAAATAGTCAAAAAAAAAAATCTATGTTTAAAATGTTCACATTATTCAAAATTTGAGTTCGCAACACAGAAAATGTCCTTTTTGTTGATTTGCACATAACATTTGTAAATATACTTGCGCTTTAAATTTGTCTGTAATTTGATCATTTTTTATATAGTTCTCCAAAGTTTTTTCAGTGCTCTGAAATAATAGGTACCGTCAGGTGAAACTGCAAAAACGAGATATAATGGTGACAAGAAAAGTCCACAATCTTTCACTTTTTAAGTTACAATTTTTCCTCCACAAAGGCCATCACCTTCTCTAAATTGCGGCCCCTTTCCATATATTTATTATCCCTTATTTTGTATGCACCTACTATAGACTTGACAGCTAGCGAGCGATTAACTTCTCAGCTTCCTCACACAATTTCTCTGACATTTTATTTTTAACAAATTATAAAAATCACTGCACTTTTTACTACTCAGAAGCAAAGGGTGTGGTGCACTTTAGGTATATTTTAGATCACTTGTTTTCACAACTGTGTTTTGCATAAATATGTTTAATATGTAAATACCAATTGATTTAAGTATGGATTGTAACCAGAAACTAACAATAAAAGGATGTAAAGCAATGAATTTATTTACTATTTTTGAGTGTTCGGTGCGGTCTCCATATTGAAAATGTTATTGTACTTGGCAAGAATGAACATCTTCGGACTTTTTCGGTTATTTTCGTCACATAACATTCTTGGTTCTCTGATTATCCTTGCCCTTAATAATTTTATTTAGGGCAAGGATAAATCGCAAATATGGTGTTTTTAATTTCGAGCTAGCAAACGTTTTAGTTCTTCAAATGACTACGCGCGCACTATCGCAATAATTCTTCTCTGCACCTGCTCGTATTTAATCTTAACATGGTCTTAACTTTCTTACGTTATGATTACGTTCACTTTAGGTTTCTTTCGTACTGATCAACAATACTAGGTCCGTTCGGACTCGACATTTGCTGCACTAGTGCAATTATTAGAAGGAGATAGATTGAGGCTCTACATAATTGAAGAGAGACAGATTTACACTGGTGCAGACAGTGGAGAATTTTTGAACAAAAAACAAACAAAGCTATTTTGTCTTCTGACAGATATATGAAGTGACGTCATCAGTATCATTACCCAATAAGGTGACGTTCTCGAAATTATTCAAATATTTGAATTTCAAGTCGATTTGTTTATTAAATATTTATTTTAATCTGATGATATAATTAATATGAATGCGTTTAGGCTTTCATATTTATGTATTACTTCATATTAATGCATCATTTGAAGTGAATTGTTATATATGGAAAACACCCTATTGTCGATTGTTATTGGAACACTTTGTTCCAATAACATGTAATTTCGAAACTGAAACAACAACAGAAAAGTCACTATAAAGAGTTAGAGAAACAAGTAATTTTTCACCCAAAATAGTTATTTATGAAACAAGTGCATAATTGCATAAAGTAGTACTGTTCTTCACGAAATAATGTCACAATTTAATACTTCGTTTTCTGCTTTTATATATTATGGTGTGGGAGCTAAGTGGCTTTTTCGGAAACTCATCGTTACAAGCATTTTCTATGCGTTGATTAATTCTATCGAACTTAAATAACGACAAAATAGACTCTGGCATGTCAGCCCGTCGAGTTGGCCATGGTTTAAGATATAAAAATCAGTGAAATTATATAATCGTTACAAGGCTCATTTTTTTGTGTGTACACGTTTTATGTTTAGAATGAATAAGTTAAGATCTCCAGAGAATGTGGCCGTCAGGGGCGCAGCCAGAAAGGTCAAAGATGTAAAAAATGGAGTTATATAACATGATCGTTACAAACTTTTTTTAGGCTGAGCATGTTTATTTAAATATTTTGAACACAGAAAAAAATTCCCAGAAAGAAACTCCCGTCAGTAAGGCTAGCCAGAAAGAAAATGTTTAGGATTTTTGAAGAAAATTGGATTTTTTTCGCATGTTTCATCTCAGAACTCTAAACTCATCGTTACAAGTTCTGGCTCCTTTTTAAAACGTGAATATAAGCTGCTTCAACAATAGAATACCCTCACCTGAAAGTTCTTAGTGTCAACAAAAGTACCATAGGCTCTAAAATATACAGGAATTTAACACTTTCAGCTAACTTGACTTCCTACCGTGCCTCAGATGTATTGTATCATTATTGCCTTTCTGGCTGCGCCTCCTGACGGCCCACACTTTCTAGCGATCTTATTTTATTCATTGTAAACATAAAATGTGTACACACAAAAAAAATGAGCCTTGTAACGATGACATGATTTCACTGATTTTTAGATAGTGTTCGTGATGCACCTGATAGGGAGTGCCCCGCCAGAAGTCGAAAAAGGCACCTAGCTCCCGCTCTATTACAGAACTGCAAAAAAATTGTGTGCAATATGTTGGTGTTGCAAATATTTGAGTATTCTTACTAGTAATTGTTCAACATTTACGAATAAAACAACTACGTTTTTCATCTTATTATTGCCTAAATAACTATTGTTGCTAGTCTAGTTCATAAACTAGAATTAACACTAGTGACCACCCTTAGCACTATAAGAAAATCTTCCTAATGATTATTGTGTTTTAATTTTTGTTGAAGTTTTACAGTAATTAAGTGGCCTCTGACCTTAAACATTTAGCAATCACACTAAAGTCGAAATGAAGAAGCTATAAACGTATTTTATCGCTTTATATCTACGTGCAACCGAAATTAAAATCATCGGAAGAAGCTTGGTAATAAGAATAAGTAGACAATAAAGTTTCTCTTAATGTTGTAGGCCACTGTGAACAAAATAATGCTTATTTAATTCGGACAGTAAATTTTAAGTAAGGGCAGAGACGTCGAAGGTCATTCTTCAGTATACCTGCTGATGGTAGTAAAGTACACTAAATTTGACTTGACATTATAAATAACTAAATAAACACTTTATTTGTCCAATAGGTACAACCCAATTAAAGTTATGCACAAAATTTAATCAACAAAAATTATCAATTAATTTAAGTTAAAGAATTGTATGATTTATTTTTAGAGAGGACTGTAGAATAAAATGAAACTTAAAATAAAAGCTAAATATTAGAAAACATATCTACATCTACACATTAATTATATACTTATACACACATATATACAGTGTGTCCCAGGATAGACGTAACAAGAGATGTAATGGACCAAACATTTTGGAATTTTGGAATGGTCTGCCTGCTTGTTGTAAAACTAAAGTATACCAAAAATGACTTGATTTGGTGTTCTACAGGGTGTTTTATAAGCAAAGTTGTAAAAATCACCACTTTATTTTTCAAAATATGAAAAAATTCCACTAAGAAGAGTTATTTAGAATGCAATTTTATACCTCTATACCAAATATTAGGAATATAAAATTATTTTTTTGAAACTTATGAATTAATATTTAAAGTTATGTAGAAGCTAAAAGTAGGCGATGAGAAAAGCAGTGGATACACATTTATCATGTATTATTGATATATCTGTCAAACGTAGTCAATATTAGCCTTAATTTCTGTTTCAAATTAACGAACCAAGAATAATACAAATACAAATAATTTATTGATGTCAATACCCAGTGGGTTTACACAAGTCAAAAGGTACAAATATTGTAAATTACATCACATGATATGCATTATATAAAGACAAACAATAGTAAAAACACTGAAAAGTAATTTAATATAAAACATCAGAGAAAAACTCGTCAAATGAGTAGTATGCTCCATTCAGCAGAATCTCTTTGATTCTAAAATTAAATTTTTTTTCCGGTAACTGCTTGATGTCTGGCGGTAACTTATTAAAAAATTTTGGACCATAATAATTTATTGCATTCTGGCTTTTAACCAATCTGGTGTAGTTTAAACAAACTTGATCTCTTGTGTCTGGTATCATGTCCGTGTATATCACTGTGCGAAACATATTTGTCTAGATTTTGTTTAACATACATGAGCGCGGTAAGAATATAATAACTAGGAACTGAATATTCATCTCTATAAATTTCTGCTTTACATCTTGCCTAAATGTCAATCGTGTCATTATCCTCATAACACGACTCTGCAGTGAGAATATTCTGTATAAATGAGAAGAGTGTCCCCAGGTAAGAATAGCATAAGAGAATACACTTTGAAATAAAGAGAAATAAACTGTTTTTACAACATTTTCAGGCAATTCTGTCATTAAATTTCTTATCAGTATACAACTTTAGAAAGTTTAACACATAGGTAATCAACATGTTGATCCCAACGTAGATGGGGATCCATGATTACTCCTAGAGATTTTACATTTTCGGGATTGTCGAAATGATCTAAGCACCGGGTTGAAAAAAACATAGTTTGTGTCTTTAAATTATTAAGATATAATTTATTTGATCTGAACCAGTCAGAAGCTTTCAACTGTGAGAGCTGCATATCCTGCAATAAATTGTTTGGATTGCTATTTATATTAATCATGGTGGTGTCATCAGCGAACAATACGAGTGAAGTGTCATTTATATGATTAGGTAGATCGTTGACATATATTATAATTAAGTGAAAATGGTACTCACAGTGCGTGAAAAAATTTATATTGGGCAATGCTACGGAATTGGCGGTGAAAACTCGCTAAGAGAAGTGGTAAGCCAATTTAATGTGAAATTTCCAAACACTGCTTTGTCACGTACTCAGGCTATGCGAATAATTAAAAAGTTTCTGGCTACTGGTAGTGTTCTTAACATGAAAAGAAAAATAAAAGCATATGATGAAGACAATGTTGGGGCTATTATAGCTCATGCCTCTGTTATAGAAAATCCTAGGATGCCACTAAGAGAGAGATCAGCTCTTATTAATATTAGCAAGTCTGAACTCCAAAGAATTTACAAGGCAAAGAAAATTAGGGCATATAAAGCAAATTATAAACATACGCTTGAAGAGGTAGATGACGGCCATAGGTTGGAGTTTTCTTTGACCATTGGAGAAAAAATCATGGAAGAGAGATTTCTTCATTTCATAATTTTCTCAGATGAATCCACATTCACAACCAATGGTGTTGTTTCATCTCAGAATTGTCGGTTTTGGGCTTCTGAAAATCCAAATTTTAGAATTCATTCCACAGAAATGGTTAATCGGTGGTTGAATTTAAATTTTGGAGAAAATTGGATTGCCAGGAATGGACCGATCAAGTGACCGGCGAGATCCCCAGACCTATCAATATTGGATTTCTTTTTATGGGGTCGCCTCAAGGAGTTGGTTTACGCTGAACCACTTCCTAACGATGTAGCAGTATTGAAGCAGAGAATTTCAAATGCCGTAAACTCCATATCGTTAGATCATATTCGAAACAGTTTTAAGGACTTCAGGCGAAGGATCGAAATGTGTGTGGATGTACGTCGAATAATAAAAAAATTGTAAACATTGTTTTGTATTGGTCAATAATTAATTTGTTTGTGAATCTGTTATATTTTTGACATATATTACTAATTTTTAAACCTCATTAATCTTCTGTTAGTAATTGTTTCTTGTTTTATAATTAGTTCAATTAACATTATACCTTCTTACATCTCGTATATTCAATTTTTTATTTACCAATAGCCTACTTTTTGAGATGATTAACATTTGCTCCTACACAACTTTAAATATGAATTCAACTCTTAATTCGGAAAAAATGGGAAGTTTCAAAAAATAATTTTATATTCCTCAAATTTGGTATAGAGGTATAAAATTGTATTCTAAATAACTTTTCTTAGTGGAATTTTTTCATATTTTGAAAAATAAAGGTACTTTATTAGTGGTGATTTTTACAACTTTGCTTATAAAACACCCTGTAGAACACCAAATCAAGTCATTTTTGGTATACTTTAGTTTTACAACAAGCAGGACTCAATCCCCAAATACAAAAATTCCAAAATTTTTGGTCCATTACACCTCTTGTTACATCTATCCTGGGACACACTGTATTTTCTTAGTGAAAAAAATACTTATATACTAAAAATCTGTCTTGCAAAATTTATGAATTCCTTTTGAAAACAGTATGTTGCATTTGATCGGTACATTTCTAAAACAGTAAATACCGCTCGTAGAGAAAAAAATTTCGTATCATTATGTTAGTGAACGAATTCTGAACAACTTTCAAAATGTCCGTCTGTCCGGCTGTCCGTCCGTCACGTTTCTTGTAAGCACGATAACTTAAGAAAGAAAAGTCCGATTGTACTGAAATTTGGAAAGTAAGTTGGCGTTAGCTGGAAAAAAATCAATCAGATATAAAAAAGTTATTAATCATTTAAATTAAAAAAAAATATTTTTCTTAATTTTTGCCACTTGGACTTTAATAGAAAACCTGCGAAATTTTATTCTCTATAATTTTTTTTGTTTAAACATTTTACTAACATACATATACATATTTCATAATAATATTTCTAGTCGGTTGAAATATAATTCTCGAATGATACATTACAGACAATTTTTGTAGTTATGTGTGATGGTCGAGTGGCTAAAATTTTGCCTTAATCCAAAGGTTGTGTGTTCGAATTCTCGAGAGAGGGTGGTGTTTTTTTTTCATTTTTCTTTCATATATTTTTTTTCACAACAAAGTTGGTATCACAAAATTTAGAATGTCCAAATACTAACATTATTTTCAAGAAAATTGCGAAGAGTATCATATAGAATGTGTAACAATTATATAAAAGGTCAGTAAACCGGCGAAAAGTATAATGCTTCCCCTAGTTTTATTACAGTAATTACACATACAGTATACAAGTGATTTTAACATCACAATTGTATTGGCACTTTCTCAGAATAATCGTAATGAAAGCAGTTTTTCTTTTTCGTATATGGTACGACTTTACATTTTCCGACATTCAGATCTAGTTTATTAAGAGGACGCCTCCGACTGACTCTGTGAAGTTCCTACTGAGGTACTCTCATCTTCAGATTTTAAACTTTTAAAAAACATATATTACTTTGTCACATTCTAAAGTTTCGCACAAATCGTTGATAAATAATAGAAACAGCAAGGGTCCAAGATTACTACCCTGCGGTTCTCCAGATGTAGATGCATATATAGATGGATTAAAATCGTTGTAGAATACAAACTGATATCTATTTCCTAGATATGATTCAAAGAACAATAACAACTGGGTATTAAAACTAAAATTCTCCAATTTGTTTAGTAATATTTTATGGTCAATTCTATCGAAAGCTATAGAGAAATCTGTTATGTAATGTAGTATGTTAAATTTGCAGCACGTTCATTTAATTACGAAAAAAACAGTCTTAAAATATTTTTGAGGCTATTCATTTGAGAAACAGGCAGTTCCGGGAGTCTTAAAATCGAATGAATTAGAAAATGTTCGGTAACTGGAGTTCTTATGCATTTTCAGGTGTAATTCGACATAAATAAAGTGTATCTAGATTTGCAAAAACTAATTCAAGATGGAAAGCAATTAAAAATGGTGTCTGGATGATTTTCATTCTCTCGATCTACAATCATAATTTTTGTTTTGTTGTGGTTTACATTTAAACCGTTCTCAGAGCTTATTGTTCGAATAGTATCCAACAGGCGTATGAGCTCGTCCTCGCTTGCTGCAACTGTCTTATCATCTGTAACCCTCAAGTTATAAATCGTGACTCCGTCAATTGGTAAAAATGCGAAAAGCCTTTAGATGCCAAAGTCGTTACAAATGAATCAGCTAATTAACCATATCTTTGGAATTTTTTAAAATATTTGCAGTTATTAGGAATAATAAATAGATGTGTGTTCCTTGGGGAGCTGATTAACCGAGAACATAGCATTTAAAGCCCATTAAATCTTTTGCATAAACTAAGAACAATTTTGAAAACGTGTCGCTTACTCAACTTTAACACTGTCAGTGTGTAAAAAGCTATGAAACTCTGTTGTAGGCTAAGGATTTTAGTGCATTTCCAACGTAAAAACGCATGAAAACACATTTTTCGGATTTCTTTCCAAAATAGCTGTCTGTCGTAGAAAAATTAGTGTATTGTTTTTGATGATGAAATTAAATAAACAAATAAACTTCGTCCACGGCGCTCTTTCGTCTGAAAGATTCACTAAGCGATATGCACTATACTGGGAGTTGCATTTTCTGTGTCACTTAGTATATCAATACGTCTTTCTGCCTATCATTATCACACATTTTTACTAAATAAATATTAGTTTTATCTGCTAATTGTGATTACCTTTCTATATGATATCAGTGCTAATTTTTTTTCAATAATGTAATCTACTACAAATAAATAAAATCATTGTAATCAGCTTGTATGAATCAATCAAAAACCACATGTTTTCGTATGATTTTATGACACTGTAGGAAGCAATAACGCTAATAAAAAATAATAAACTGCATGATGTAAATACATGTTTATCATTTACGCCGTATTACCATATTGCAGGAATTAATCTGGGCTCCGCACATACTAATTAAAAACGTTATTCTAATTAACATTGAGTAACTTTGTTGGAGTAAAATAAGTCACACATAACTAAACAGGAATGTGTTAAAAAAAGATGTTTGATGGTTGATAGTTTTGCGTTAGGGGGTTTCACAAATATCAAATAGTAGGCTTTATTTAAGCAATAAATTAATTAAACGTTATTAGCTATGGATATAACAATAATAAAAAAATTATTATACTGGCTAAAGCAGATAAGATTAGTAAGCTTTTAATTCTATAGTTGTGTGGTAAAAAAAATTTACCCAGCTTACCACCTAGGCATACTCGGGTTCATTTCTGAACATTTATGTTAGTACAGTAAGTGAAGCCTTTTAAATCCCAGAACGAAAACGATGTAATGAATTTCCAAATTTTGTTTCTTCAACAAGCTTTATGAAGTATGTACATAAGAATCTACCGGGTGACACAGGAGATATGTAACACCCCGTAGCATGCTTATTTAAAAAGATATTATTTTGAAATTTGGTATACTTATATAATGCGTGATTGTCCTTTTTTTTGGTATAAACAAGAAATTTTTTCTACTTCCGGTTTCACCGGAAGTGACATCTACTTCGTTATTTTAAATGGCATCCTGTATATATTTTTTTCCTATCTAATTCTACTTAAATTTCTCTTTTCAACTATGTATACCAAGATGACATTCGTTTTTAAAATGGCTGCTGAAAACCATTTTATTGCACTAAGTCAAGTTGGCTATGGAATGAAATGTGGCGGTAATTAATGCTTAATGTGCTGCGATATCAAAAGAAGCCTGGTACACAATTTTGTGTTTTATATTTGTTTTGTTCTAATCAGTAGCCGAAGAGACTTTGTAGAATTTTTATATTAAATAAAAATCTCTAGACTAAATCCCCGAAATCATAAAAACTAAGATAGAAACACTAATTTTAAACTTGACCCATTTGTAAAATATTTATTCATCTTTCACTTTTACCCAATACAATGCATTGTTATGTCTGATTTTGCTTGCTTTCAAATAAAATTGTTTTCGAAGAATCTCAAAATGCTGGCCATTATTTTCCCTGCAGCGTCGAATTCTTGTAACCAGTACCTCGAAGCACATTTTCTAACTGCAATTCAGTAAACTAATTTATTGCTTACCTAACTCTCATTTTTAAGTCTTCCCTATTTTGCAGTGGAGTTTTATAAACCATTTCCTTGAGATGGCCCCATATGAAAAAATCAAGTGGCGTAAAATCCGGACACCTCGGGGGCCATCTAATTGGTAAAAGTGAAATATGAATAAATATTTTACAACTGGATAAAATTTAAAATTAGTGTTTCTATCTTAGTTTTTGTGATTTCGTGGATTTAGTTTAGAAGAAATATGAAACACAAAATTGTGTACTACGGTTCTTTTGATATTGCAGCACACTAAGCATTAATTACCGCTACATTTCGTACTATAGCCAACTTGACTTAATGCAATAAAATGGTTTTCAGTAGCCATTTTAAAAATGAATGCCACCTTGCTATACATAGTTGAAAAGAGGAATTTAAGGAGAACCAGATAGGGAAAAAATATATACAGGGTGCTATTTAAAATAACAAAGTAGATGTCACTTCCGGTGAAACCGGAAGTGGAAAAAATTTCTTGTTTATGCTAAAAAAAGAACAATCACACATTATATAGGTCTACCAAATTTCAAAATAATATCTTTTTAAATAAACCTGCTACGGGGTGTTACATATCTCCTGTGTCACCCGGTATATTGTCATTTTTTCTGCTTTTTGTTGAAAAAAAAATCGGGTTTTCGTTAGGGGTGGTTTCAACCCTTTCTTAGGGGTTGTCGCAAAAAAAAATACGCACAGTCTGATAGGGAATCATATTATACGAAAGAAACACTTGTACACTTTTTTGCTAAAATGCATATTTTTCGAGATATTGTGAGCAGAAAATTGCAATTTTCACACCATAAAATCAGTATTCCTAGACGTTTTTTTTTTTAATTACTCGAAAAATCTGGATGAAAATGCAAGGGTACAAAATTAAAGCTTTTTCCAAAAAAAAAAAAAATCGAATGGTTTTTTTTCTTTTTTTTCTCCGATATTTAGTTTTGGAAATATGGCATTTTCAGAATAGCACCAAAACGTTCAGAAAAAATATACGACGTTAATATATAAAATTATTGAAAATCTACAACTATGAGAAAACTTTTTATTCTTATAAAAATTAAAGGTAGGTATTAAAATTTTCTTTCGATTGAGACGTATATAATGAAAACTAAAAAAGTTACAAACAAAAAAGTAGCGCATTCAAAAATTTAGGCGCTATTTTTTCTTAGTCATATTGCTCTAATTTCTTATTAATTCGTTTTTTTTTAAATCTTTCTAGATATTGTTAATGCATATTATTACTAACATGCTCGAATTTTTTAGAATTATTTAAATAATTATTTTTCATTCTGTACCCATTTCAATAATGAAAGTTTTCATAATTTTTTGAAAAAAAATCGGGTTTTTAGGTTATTGCTCAGAAAATATTTTTTTATAAAAAATGGTAATAGTACAAAAATGAGGTTATAAAAAAACGTTTTTATTTAACTTGCCTTGTTCTTGTGGGTCAAATCTTGCAACTGAATTTTAAAATAGTTATCCCCAACCCATTGAGCTGAAATTTTGCATACACGTTTGGTTTGGATGACAATGCATGGTTAGTTAAGTGGCGTCATTCCAAATCCAATATGACGGACTCCCAAAGATGGCGGACCAGTTATTATACTCTTCGCAAAAACGAAGAGTATATTGTATTTGATCGGCACATTTCTAAATCAGTAACTATCGCTCGTAGAGAAAATTTTTTTATATTGTTATGTTAGTGAACGAATTCTGAACAACTTTCAAAATGTCCGTCTGTCCGTCCGTCCGTCCGTCCGTCCGTCCGTCCGTCCGTCCGTCCGTCTGTCCGTCCGTCACGTTTCTTGTAAGCACGATAACTCAAGAAAGAAAAATCCGATTGTATTGAAATTTGGAGAGTAACTTAGTGTTAGCTAGAGGAAGAACCCTATTGTTTTTTAACAAAATGGATTGGTAAATAAAAAAGTTATTAGTAATTCAAAATTTAAAAAAATATTTTTTACATTTTTTTATGGTTTGTAATAAATAGAAACCTTGCGAAATGTTATTTCCTATCACTTTTTTTTTTAATACATTTTACTAACGTGTGTTTCCTAATAATCACAATAAATTTTCTAATGGTATATATTACACTCATTAAAAATTGTAGTAATAAGAAATGGTGGTGTAGCGGCAAAAGTTTCGTCTCGCAATCCAAGTTCGATCCCTCACATCGCCCCAATTGCATCTGTCGTTACAGCCGAAGCTAAACCCCTCCACCCGATCACCTACTTACCGCGACCTTGCACGCCGCGGTGGGGTGATCGGCTCTAGACTGGACCCAGCTGAGGCGCATTCATATCTTTAAACTTTAATAAATATCTTTGATTTGATTTGATCTCGCAATCCAAGGATCCCTGGTTCGATCCCTCACATCGTGATTTTTTTTTCATTTTTTTTTTCACAACAAAGTTGGTATCACAAAATTTAGAATGTCCAAAAATTAACATTATTTACAAGAAAAATGCGAAGAGTATCCTATAGAATGTATAATAATTATATAAAAAGCTCAGTAAATCGGCGAAGAGTATAATGCTTCCACTAGTCTTTTATGCACCCCCCATGATATGGGTATCAAATGGAAGGGTTTGCTGAGAAGAATACGAAAATAAAATCACGTCACACTAAATTCAATATGGCGGACGCAACTGAATTTTAAAACAGTTATCCCGAACCGACTGAGCTGAAATTTTGCATACATATTTAGTTTGGATGACAATGCATGGTTAGCTAAGTGACGTCATTCCAAATCCAATATGACGGACCAGTTATTTTTTATGCACCCCCATGATATGGGTATCAAATGAAAGGGTTTGCTGAGAAGAATACGAAAATAAAATGACGTCACACTAAATTCAATATGGCGGACGCCCCAAGATGGCGGACAATATTTTTTAATTTTAACACTATAATTTGATCGTATAGTGTATTCGGTTTAAACTATAAGTTTTATATCGGATAGGAACGACGCAATGAATATACACTTCTCCAAGAAATTAACGCACCACCAAAAAATAACCAAAAGTTTGAAGTTAGTTAATTTTTAACCCCCGACCCAAAAAGAGAGTAAGCTGGATTTAAATAAATCATAAGAGTTCGTATATGAAATCAAAATTATTTCATAATTTTTAAAGTTCTGTTAATTTATTTTTTTTATATTTATTTAGTCGATATTTTTCTGTCGGGGTTTTTTTTAAATTTGTAATTTAATTTTATTCTGCTTCATATACTATACTATGTATCTATTTATTTATAAACTCACCTATTTTGGTGATTTTTTTTTGTTTATTTGTAACTTTTTTGTAAAGTGCATTGAATTATATATATTGTTATTATTATAGCGACACTTTCTCTCTTTCTGAGAGGCCAGGCCCCAACAAGGGATCAAAGAGACGCCTAGTCCAAAACTTTCCTTAAAATGTGCGCTGTTCCTGTAGAAGAACGCACTACCGGGCGTCAAAATGACGCGACACCAATTTATTTCTCAGGGGGCGCCAGTCGCGTGCTACCCCGTTCTTCTACCTCCCAGGCGGGTTCGAGATAAGATGCACTGAAGATAGTCGAATAATGGACCAAGGCTGCACTACCACAGATCGGAAACGACGCTCTCTCTCGTCAGTAGTTTAGGTACCTTTTGAAATTCTGAATTTTTACATAAAAAAATCCCAACCGAAAAATTTCTCTTCGGAGGGATTAATTTTTGTACGTAGTATCCACGATTTATCTGTTAATAACGGACTCTACACCTTAGGGATTTCTCAAAAAACGCATAAAAAAATCCCTATCGAACCTCCGTAATGCAACCAGAAGGTCAAGTGTTAATGTGAGTTAACTCGACACATCCGGTTTTCGATACGAAAGTTCCAGGGACTATAGACCGTCAACAGGCCTCAAGATCAATTAAAATGCAATAGTTCAAAGATTCCGTTTATTTAACAGAAATGGTTACACAAAATTCTTAAGATAAGAATCGTGCCTTCCTCAATCAAGGCAATGGCTTTCAGACCATACAAGCGAGAGCGCTTACGCTAACGATCGATTAGGCAGAAAAGATTCATGCATACCTTCTCAGAATCAAAATGCGAGCTTTTTTTGGAGAAGTCTGAGACTATTTGTAATTTCACAATTACGACTGACTGATTTTAACTTAAAAAAGTTTTACTAAATGAATTTAGTTTCGCTAGAGACTACTTAGCTTTAAAGTTCTTGTATCGTGGCGGTTCACGTACTCAAAAACATTCGTGAGGACTTATGACTGCATAAGTTTAAAGGCGTTCAATCAGTCCACAATCTACTTGCCCCTATGCAGTTGTTCAATATTATCGATATGGCAGCAACCCACCTTCGAGCGACTTTTAGGCAAAATTGAATTTTTGGTTTTTTATGCACAAGGCGTTTTCCTCTACAACTTTGTCATTTGAAAAGCCCTGCTATTGGCTTTCCTACCATTGCTTTGTCTGGACCACTCAACGCGCTCGACCAAATTACGAGCCGCTGAGTCAATCCAAACTCTTTCTATGCGAGAAACCGGCCTTGTGCATGTGCATTGATCTTTATCAATTTTTGCTTATAGGCACTACGCCGGCTTTGTCAAAATCGTCTATTTTACCTTTTGGATGCAATGCATCGCTAAAATTTTATGCTCATACTTTAGAACAGGGCTTTCAATGACCATACCTTAATGGTCCATGTCTTTGGTTGAGGAATAAAAATGGAAGTTCAACTTTAGCGTACTTTTGAAAAATCATTTTTCAAGTCAAACTTCGACGCAGTTTTGAAAAATTAATCTGCAAGTGAAATTTTGGCGTACTTTTGATAAATCCATTTTCAAGCCAAATTTCAACGCAGTTTTGAAAAATTAATCTGCAAGTGAAATTTTGGTGTACTTTTGATAAATCGATTTTCGAGGCAAATTTCGACGCACCTTTAAGAATATCATTTTTAAAGTCCAACTTTGTTGCACCTCTGAAAAAAGTATATTATTCAAAAATCCTTGCCATTATATACTTTCGCTCTCATATCCTGAACTAAAAACATATTTTCCTAAGTGAAAATTCGGTGTTTCTTCGAATTTTCCCCTGGTCATTTCTAACGCCTTATAGAACCCAAAAGGACCCTTATGGGTTGGTCTGAGCCTCTTGAGTCCCTCAGACTCTTAAAAAATGTCTTTAAATGAAATTTTTGCCTGTCGAATTTTGATTCCGTCTTCAACTTAGGACGATTTTGGAGAGTTCTACAATATTCCCAATAGTGCATTTTTTGCGCTTCTTAAGGCAGTTGTTGTAGACTATGGTCATGGCCCTTTTTGACAGTTTCAAGGGCTCCTATAATTACTGGCATGACTGTGGTCTTTGCATTCCACATTGTACTAACTTCATTTTGGAGGTCTTTGTAGTTGGCTCAACTTCTCCGTTTAGTGAGCCGCTCTGAAGAGAACTCGCTTTATATCTATATGTTCTTAGTTTCAATAAGGATATCCGGTGTTCTAATATATAGCTTCGTAGACCACTCCTCCATAGTGTCTCTCAAGAATCGCGTTATACTTATATCTCAAGAATCAACAGTGTGGGATATAGTCAAATACTTTCCGATAGTCTATACGCCATATTGAGACTTCTGTACGTTTTACTTGCTTGTTCCAGGATTATGGTGCCTATCGTTATCTGCTCTTTGCATCCCATCGCCATCTTCTTACATCCTTTCTGCTTTTCAGTTAGGATATTGTTGTGGTGCAGGCAGGTATATATTTTCTCACATACCATCACGGATAGTACTTTGTATAGTGTTGGAAAGCAGGTAATACATCAAAAAATGAACGTTTTAATGTAGAAAAATAACTATTTAAAAATATAAAAATTAGCGATAACACATCTGTGGATAGAGAGATTTATTTTTAAAAAGTCGGAGAAGAAAAACGCTTGGTGTTTGAAATATATAGATTACCCGATCCTAACAAAATGCATTCTTAGACCCCAAATTGACATTTATTGGAGGTATCAAAATGATAACATTTGTTTGCAACAATAATAAATACTTATTGAAGATTATGTTAGTTAATAAATTTAAGAATTTGCAGTATTTAAACAAAACTTCCCTCGTTAATAGGCACTTTATATTTTTTAAATATTTTTCTTTTGGGGGACTATCCTGTACATTTTTTTCATCAGGGGCGGATCGGGGATTCTGTCCTGGCAATGGTGTCATCTACATTCCAAATATTATTTTCTTTCGTAGTTTCAGTATTACTTTTTTACGATAATTACTGCTTACATTTTTAGCTAAAGGTATAGCAGCTTCCTTGATAATTGTGTTAACTACATACCAAAAGTTATTGTCCACTGTCACATTTTTTTAATAATATAATTTAATTAAGGTGTCCGTATATTTTTAACTATAAGTATGTCAGATTTCTTTCTTGGGGAGAGCGTCAACTACTTGCTAAATATAATTTTCTCTGCCAAATAGTTTCTTAGGTGTAGCTCCAACAGATAAAAAGACAAACAGACAAAATTGAAAGACCTTAATTTCGTAATCCACCTAATCTGAAACGTGAAAACCCGAAGGAATTTCGTAGAGTGCTTTTTTCAGGAATAAAAAATTTTCTTCGTTAAGTGAAGAAAGTAAAATATGATCTGCTGGTATGTCAGTATTCCTCTTTCTAATAAATCCTGAGAATGAATTAGTCAATGCAATTACATAAGGAGGATAAAAACAAAGTACACATTAAAAGTAAGATACAAATAAAAAATCAGCGGTTACTGAGGGTCTTAGAATGTTACATTCATTTGTGTGATTTACATACATATTTCAAGTCAATTTGTTACAACATGAATTAGATTTATCCTTCATATAATTTAAAAAAATTTGCACAGCCAAATAAAAACATGGTCACCCCGAGAGCAGTCGTATCATTATTTACTCGAATTTTAGTTTATCCTGTATTTTCTATAAATAAAACAATAAATAACCATTTTTATGGTACACCTAGTACGTAAAATATTGAATACTAAAAAGTAAATGTACCTAAGCAATTTATGAAGTAGCTGAAAAAAGTCTATCGGAGGAAGCTGGTCTCCCCATCTTCAAGTATCACGCTGGCGTTGGTAACTTTTGATATTAAACTAGCACATAACTTCATTTTTAAGGCTTCAATGACATCGTGGAGAATCTCATCAAAGTACTCTAGCGTAAAGGAAAAATGTAGGGGATAAATATAACCGAGGAAATCTTTGAGCAGATTGGAAATTAACGTCAGTTTGCATATGACGTAAGCTTTTATGATTCCAACTTCCATCTATAGCGAAGGTTTACTGTAAAACATTATTTTGTTGTACGGTAAATTAATTGTAGAACTGGAGGCTGCTCTATTATAAAGGGCCGTGTGTTTGAAAACATTGGAGCTTTGAAATTAAATTTCAAATACACTACGTTGTCGATGTATACTGTAAAGATGGTTGTTATTAATTAGTGTGGGTGAAAATAAACGGAGAATTTTTACCGAAAAACATTTACAAAGGGATTTCAAATATACAATCTAATTCTATCATAAATTTGAGATAATAATGAATATATCAGCATGTGATAAGTAGTCTGGAGCATCTGTAGTGACGATCGTATTGTAGTACTCTTAAGCGTTAACGTTTCTGTTTTAAAATCTTATATAATTATATTCAATGCATTTTGCTGCTTCTCTAATTTTAATCAGTCCAAGGCAACCGCGGCAGATGGTATAATGCTGTTAGACACACCATACAGCAGAGAAAAGCCAATTAGAATAATACATGAGCCACAAGACGTCTGATGAGATGTGTGAGTAGTAAGAAGAAGACATTATTAAATAAGATACTAGTTCAGATGCCACAAAAAAGATATTAACAGTGCAAATAACATAAACTAATCCTGGAGAGGGCTGGAACATTCGATGTGACGCTGTCTCTGGAGTTTTTTCCACAGACACGAAAACATTTGAACATTACACTCAAATACTATCAGAAAACGAGCGTTTCGCCTACCATGTTGGCATCATCTGAAAATTATTGAAACTGTTTTAATAATCTTCATATGATAGCAATTAGATGTCAACGCATCAATCATCGATTAATAATAAATATTTTATTTGTATTCGTGTGTGTTTATAAGTTCCATCCACTAATTCTGTTATTTAAAAATTTACCACAATGTTCAAAAGCGCTTTGTCAAACTCCTGGCGTGCTACAAATGCATTAAATAATATTGAGAGTAAATTCGTTGTGGCATTATAAAAGGCGAAAAACTACTGTGATGGACGAGAAAATTGTTTTGATTTAGAACGAATAAAAATCGCAATGTTTTGATTTTTCCGTGTGCATTATTTTCAGATTGTACGTCAGTGGAAATGATGCAAGATTTATTATTATTAGACTAAATTTATTTACCTAATATTCTAATTTGAAATATTCGAAAATGAAGTTGAGTAGAGAGTACTCTTTGAAAGGTAAAATAAGTGCTACTAATTGTAATGTATATCGTACACTTCATCATTTTGATTTCCCAAATTCAATCGATTCCTTGTCCTTAAAAACATATATTTAGACACCTAAATGATGAGTATGACTGTCGCAGGAGCAGAAATATATACAAAATAAAATCGGTGTCGGCCATTTTGGAAAATGGCGTCTAAAATACACGGTCCAGAATATGGTGATGTCTACCCAATTTTTTCTGACTTTCCGATATGTACTTCACTTGATTCTGTTGGTTAGAGAAATCAGTACTAAAATTTTTAGGGACTGCAGTACAGGGACTGTATTGTTAATATAATAATTCGGTGTACATAGTTTGCTGTGTGGTTCTAATATAGCGCTACTAGATGGCGGTACTATAGCAATATTTCATCTGGTATCGGCAACCTTAGACGGTAAAGTGGAAAGATTGGTAAAACTGCTCTATGTCTTTACTCGTAATGTGATTGGTCGAAGCATGCCCGAGAACTCTTTACACTGAAGACCAGTCTATGCATTATAATACCTATGGTGTATACTGTTTTTCTTGATTGCCGTTATATTTAAAATATGGCGAATTCTGTGAACTTTAAATTTCTGCAGCTGAATTTGATAAATATGTATACCTACTTTGTTTTTTACTAGACGAGTCGTTTTGGAAATGAATTTTTATTTGACGTAAATGACGGAATTGAAATTAAAGGTCAGTAAACTCTAAAAAATGACAAGAAAACTTCTGAACATAAATAATTACAAAACATACCTAATATTAAAGATGTACTCAATGACTTATTATTTATGCGTGAAATATTCTCCCCAAATACAACTCGTGCTTTTAAATTTTATTTATAAATTTTTCTTAAGCTAAGTTGCCAGAAGGTAATATAATTCGTGTAAATTGGCAGTTTATTATCAAAGATTAAATCCCTCGGTCTAAAGTGCTCGGGATTTAATCAGATAATAAACTGTCAATTTACACTCTTTATATTATCAGGCAACAAAGTTTTCGAAAAAAATTTATTGATAAAATTCTGAGCACTAGTGATATGATAAAAGTAGTATTTTACAATGATGAAACTGCATGCGGGTACTATCAAAAGCTGATCTAGTTGTTGCTTTTTCTAATGACATTTGCTTGGTGTGCCGATCTCAAAAAATGGAGATTCATTGGCTAGCATGTCAGTGAATGAAATGATTGAATACAAATTCTGCATTTAAAACTAAGGTAATTACAACCGAAAATAAGGGAGAGATAATTAGAAATTAGTACCTCCGGAAACAGCTTAAAATTTACGTTACCTTTGTGCATTTAATTTTCTTGTATGTTTTAAAGGTATTAATACATATATTATTTTCATTATATACCCTTCACGTCTAAAAATCTAATTTATTTCTGTTCTGCCATTCCATAAGTCTCCATTACCCTTTCTAATTATACTGTTTGAAACAACTACGTTCCTTAGAGACATACCTAACTAGAATGTTTAACCGTTGTTCCACCAAGTAAATAAATGAAGGCTAATAAAGATACTTTTCCGCTGAAAGCTTTTTTACATTTGTAAGGAGCCACCCTTTCATTACAATCCGAGACCCGAGAAGCATGCTAAATGATAATTTCATTGTATTGTCCATTTTTTCTCAAACCGTCGACCTTTGGTATAACATAATTTCAACTCTTAATGAGACAATAATAACATTGGTGGCCTCATTAAATTTTACCCACAATTTTGCGCAAGTACTAACACTGCCTATACACACTAATGTCTTTATGTTGTTCCAATAGTAGAGTTTCCAAGAGTAGAGATTAGCAATAGTTTAAAAACTTGTAGGATGATAAGATTACTAATTTGCAAATTAAGCCAAAATTTGTTATGGTGGAACTATCACAAAATACGCAAGGATCTTGTTCGCTAACATCTTAGTTTTCTCCATATTTGTTTACGCATCTGAGACATGGATCATTAGGAAAGCACACAGATGGCTATTAATGCTTTCAAGTGCTCTAGAGACGTTTGGTGAGAATTTACTGGATATACCGTCTTACAAACTGCTGGACTCTCCAAGAAATACGTCCTCCAACACGACTTTCCCTCATAGTAACCTCCCAAATTTCATTTTTTGGCCATATCAACCCAAGAGAGGACAACATAGCATGGTCGTTAGATCAGGGAAAATTAGATAGCAAGAAACGAAGAGGACACTCTCCAAAAGATTGGGCTGATATCATCATAAAGCTGATGAGAAAGAGCTTCGGTGAAACCGTGCACCTAAAAAATAAGGGTGATAGATGGCGTGGCGACTGCTAAGATGCGATGAGGAAGAATATTTGATTCTGATGAAAATCTCGTGATGATGCTTTCCTAGGCTAATAATCTTGTCAATGAATGGTTTCTAGAGGGAAATGCCGAGATCACAATTTTTTACTTGGGAGCTGTGTTTGGACTATTTAGAGGTAAACATACCAAAATTACCCGAACATAGGAGGTGCGGGGATGCAGGGGGGCACGAAGAAGGTTCGGGTTTTTGGTTTTTTGCCCATATCAAAAAGTGGCTATATGCAAAATTAAAGCTGACTAAATTTTCTACAACAATGTTTCTATTAATTTTTTTCGCATCTGTTATGGTTCAGTAATGAATTGTATATCTCTTGACTGTATTCTAACGTTATTATAAATTTATTATAAATTGAAAAAAATTTAATAATCACCATAGAAAAAAATTTTTTGTACGGATACCGTTTCACTGCAGACTGAACTCAAATATCGAATCAAAATGTCTTTGTGTCTGTAAGTGTGCGTAGGTCTCGCAATAATTGTGTGGACACACACCTCTCTATAACCATACTTGTGTGGCCTTTGCTAATTGTGTGGCCATACACATGGCCACACAATTTAAAACCTATTTCTACAGCATCTATGTGGCCTCCCCACCCTATATCTGTCGATTTCTGGAAATGGCCACACAAGTATAGTAAAAATTTGGTGTGTATAATCTCAGAAATTTCACCAAATTGTGTGGCCTTGTACAGTGCTGCCCCCAGCGGAAATATATATTATACTGCTATTATTTCCATTTCTTCGTGTGTATTCAAGATGTGTGTTAAATATGTCTTTTATGTGGCCCTAACAGTTTTATTGAATTGGTGGGTGAGTATTTAGTAGGTCGTACTACTATTAATAGAACATTATTATAAATGAAATAAGATCATGTTTTATTTGTATAAACGGACTTTTTTTAATCAAATATTATTGATATTATTTATTTATTCTTTTATTAACTGCATTTCATCTAGGTAAGCTTTTTCTTTTTTATAATAATTTGAAGAAAAAAAAAAGAAATATATCAGTATAAATGTGAATACACAGTATGTTACACAATAACGGAGAGGGAAAATTGTCATATTACGTTTTAGAAATTAACTTTATTAGCTAGAGGATTAGAAATTTGCTTATGGAAAAAATAATATTCACATAATAAAAAGCGAAATTTAAACTAAATGATTCCAAAAAGATAAGAAATGTTAAATAAAAAAAAATAAATTTTGTAGATAAGTCAAATACCAAGTTTTGGAAAGATGATCAAAATTTTAAAAAGTCGAAATTTTTATTTAAATATATTTTAAAACAATAAAAGTCTTGGCAAAAAAATGAAAGGATTCGGGAGAATACGATGCTGGAATGTCGCTTTTGAGAACGTATATCTTAGAGAATCGAGCTCTCTAAACCCACATCCCGAAAGCTTCAGTACGCCATATGTCTACATCCATGACGGTCCATCTCTTAGAAGCGTGAAAAAAGATGGAGAAAATTAGGGCGTTAAGGTAACCTGATCTTAGTATGTTAGATTTTTTGACAAAAATTTGATGGGCTTCTTATATACATATTTTCTTTTTCAATTAGCCTATCCTGGACACCACTTATAAAATGGTGCATCAAAATCCCGTATTTTTCTACGAATAAAAATCAGTAGTGCTCTTTTGTCAATTTTGCTGCAGTCGTAAAAAATGGTGTGTATATTTCGAACGGAAAGTACGCATGCTAACTTTTCATGATTGCAATATGCAGCAATATTCATGCCTAAGCTGCAATAGACCACTTTCCGCTCTTAATATGCAAATAGTCATTATTTGAATAATTAGAGTAATAAAATTTAGAATACAGTTCTTATAAAGCTTCTAAACTAGTCATATTGTAAAGAAATTGTGATAATCAAATACTTGTTTCTATACATTTCTTTCGCTTGGGAATCAGCCGTTATACAGGGTGAGGAACAGTGCTTCGGACTTCGATATTTCGGGTTCTACGATAGCTAGAAATTAAAAAAAAATGCAAGTAAACTAGATAAAAAAAGTCTAAAACCAGAAATTATTTTCGAATATACAGGGCGAGCCAAGACAAAATTACAGGATCGAGTGCCTTTTTTTAAATGGAATGCTATGTACCTATATCAGTATATTTTTTGAAGCCTCGTTCTATACTCTGTTCATTCCTATATTATTATTGGCTATCTGCCAACCACTTGAATGTAATGAACTTTTATGTTGAAATAATGCCATCTGCAGATGCATATTGAAAAAAATCACCAGTTACAATTATGGGTTTTAAGAGAAACTTATGTGAATGCTAGTTATGAGACATCTGATTGGTGTTTTTGAATCATTGTTACTTCGTAAAAATGTACAGGGTGGCCAAAAATTATTTTTCAATTAAGAGCTTTTTAAATTGAAAGTTATCAATTTTTCGACGATGTGATGAAGAAATAAAAAATGAACATTTTTTGTGAATACTTCCCTATGGCTAATTGCAACCATTTTTGTTTTATTGAGCAATAAGTATAAAATCCGAGAAAAATTTTAAGAATAGAGTTTTCTTCAAATAATTCATTAGAAAAAATTATAAAAAGTGCTCAGTTTGCTCATTTTGATCGACACTCTATGCGCTTTTGAAATGAGGTTTCTACTGCTCCTAAAATTGCCGGTGTGATAGATCTAAAAGGAGTTATTATCGTTTTCTTCATATTTTGTACTGTTGTTGGTGTGTCTTTATAAACAATTTCCTTCACATATCCCCATAAAAAGAAATCCATTTTTGTAAGATCTGAGGATCCAGCAGGCCATTTAGCGGGTTCATTTTTTCCAATTCATTGAAATGGGTAGGTAGTATTTAAGTGATCTCTAACTGAATTTTAATAATGTGGTGGAGCACCATCTTGCTGAGACCACATCCCATTTCAAATCCTTTCAGGAAGATTTATCAATAATTGAAGACCTAAGTGGATAAAGGTGTTATGTCGCATTTTTAAAAAAATTACTTTATGCAATTTTTGAACACCCCTGATACAGATTTAACACCCAATAAACGGTAAATTCTAAATTTGTAATATTTTATAGAAACTTTTTAATTATAAAGGCGCCATGTCATACATACAACCAGTAATTTTAGTGGATGTACACAGTTTTGGACAGAAAAATCTAGTTTCATAACAGCTTGATATTTTTCTTTAATATTAGTGTAAACAAAAGAACATAACCCAAAATTATCTATTTTATCAGGTATTATTTATTTGAATCGAAGACAAAATAAATAAGTTCCAACTCATAACCGTTTTGTTTAATTTACTCAAAACTTTAAAAGTGTGACATAACACCTTTATTCACTCAGGTCTTCAATTGTGGCAGATAGTTTTCAAGAAGATGAAGATAAATAGCTCCAGTCAATGTTCCATCAAAAAAATGTAGCCCTATTACATGTTCTCTAATAATTCCTCTCCAAACGTTTATAGACCATTTGTGCTGGTTATCAACTTGCCTAAAAAAGTGAGGATTTTCCGAAGCATAATAATGGAAATTGTGCCTATTAACAAATCCATTTTTATGAAAAGTTGCCTCATCAGTGAATAAAACATTATGAAAGAAGGTGACATCTTGCATTTTTTCTCTGGCTCCATTACAAAACTGTAGACGCCTTCGAAAATCGTCATCAGATAATTCCTGGTGCATTTGAATATGATATTCCTACTAACGAGCACACTTCTCTCTGACTAATATGAGGATTCTCAACCGTTGCCAGTACCACAGAAAACGCATTTTCTTCATTCACAACACGTTTTATTCTTTCACTTTTTTTATATTCGACATTTTCAGTTTCCAGAAATCTATCGAGAAGGTTTTGGAAGCTGCTAACATCCGGAATCCTTCTTCAGAATACCTTTGCTTATAAATTCTACTAACAAGCAAACAATTTCTGTCCGACTACCCCAAAACAAAAGTCATGTCTACCAGTTCCGCTTTATTAAAATTCATTTTGTAAAACTCGAAATATTTTAAATTTAATACAAATGATAACTGACGACTGATAAGTACGATAAATGTTCAATTGTACAAGACAATTCATACCAAACTGAGCAAAAAAAATTACAAAAAACTATTACAGTAAGGGACCAGTGAAATACTATTTACCCACTTCAATGGATTAGAAGAAATGGTCCCACTAAATGGTCTTATTTCAAAATTGCATAAAGACGTGTGTCAATCAAAATGGACAACATATAGCAAAATATACAATATACTATTTGAAAAAATTGAGAAAATTCAATTTAAAAAGTTCTTAATTGAAAAATAATTTTTGGCCACCCTGTAATTAGATGTCTCGTAACTGGCATTCAGATAAGTTTCTCTTAAACCCCACAATTGTGACTTTGGTGATTTTTTCAATATATACTTCCAGATGGCATTATTTCAACAAAAAAATTCATTACATCCAAGTGGTTGGGAGATAGTCAATAATAATATAGGAATGAATAGTCTAGAAAAATTTTACTGATATACACAGCATTCCATTAAAAAAAAGGCACTTGATCCTGTAATTTCGTCTTGGCTCGCCCTGTATATTCTAAAATAATTTCCGGTTTTAGACTTTTTTATCTAGTTTACTTGTATTTTCTTTTTAATTTCTAACTATCGTAGAACCCGAGATATCGAAGTCCGACGCACTCTTGCCCCACCCTGTATAACAAAAGCCTTATAGCAATGGGAATAAATCTTTAAACGTAATTTGCCTGAATACTGTAAAATTGAAAGAAATATCGAACATTAGTGTGACAATTGTTTTAAAGAGTATGAATTGTCAAAAACCACAGCATTTAAAATTTTTTTTTATAAACAATCTATCAATACCCGAAGTATTACAATTTAAATACAGGCATCCTACTACACACTAATCATAGAATAATGCAATACCTAATATGATATATAATCTATATGACATTTATTTTAAAATAAAAAAATTTCCCTTCTAGCATAACGTAAGTAGTGTAATCCTAAAGTAGCAAAGGGCAGGCGACGGAAAGTGCATAAATAAACATTTACAGATTTTTTAATATGAAAAATATGTACATGAATTACAGGGTGTGTATTATTGTCCACACAATATACACAAAATTGTGGGGCTTGGCCACACAATTATATTTTTGCAAAAAGTAACATTAATTTTGAGTGTAAGAAAATTTTGAAAATAGAGTTAGAAAGCTCTCGAAGTGGTGAGTATTGATTACGTAATAACTTGAAAGACCCCATTATTTGGCGAAATGTCCAGTGTCCACACAATTATTGCCGCACCTGTATGTGTGTGTGTGTGCGCGTGTATATGTATGTAAGTTTCTTGTGCACACGATAATTTCTGTTAGACTTAAAATAGTTCATTACAATTTGGAACATATGTAAAACAGCATATTACAATAATCCCTATTGAAATTGGACAATATCTGTAATACATGGTGATATAAAATAGGTTTTATTTTAATTTTTGAGCAAAATGTTATAAGGTTTTTGATTAAGCATACAAAAATATGAAGATGTATAATTTTTATAATCCGCAATATACCGGGTGTATGTTAGGTTCAAACCAACTCTATTTAAATTAGATGATATATCAATGTTATCTTAACATTTAGAACATGGTATTTTTAATAAGATTATTATGAGTGAGCAAAGCAGAAATACAAAAAGAGGAGCACAAACACCCCACATCATGACACAATGCGGCCACACATTTCCCAAATACCTACAGACATATACTCTATCAGAACCAGAAACGAAAGAATCAGAAGACTCAGAAGAAGAAGAGGAAAATCTGTAGAAGCAGAAACACCAAAAAGAGGAGCATAAACATTAAATATCACAAACACAATGTGGCAACGCATTTCAAAAACAACTACACTGCCCACCTCCACTCCTGTACCATGCGTCATGTGACTCTCGCTGCTGACAAAAAGCATGACCCAAGTCCAACCGAGCATCGGAAACCGAAAAATCAGAAGACTCAGAAAAAGAAGGCGAACCAAAAACACAAAAAGGGACGACACAGTGCGGTAATGCATCTCACAAATACCTACACCTCCCATCCCACATTCCTTTACCATGCGCCATGTGGCACTCGCTGTTGGCAACAAGTATGACCCTAGTCCAACCCAGGGTGGACGTAGCAGGCCCAGCTGTATAATCCTTGAGAGTGGCAGAAATGCCTACCGCACGCTGGTAAATCAATCAATCAATCAACCGTTCGATGAAGATTCTTAGCTGATGAATCATCTTGTATAGAGAAAATAAAAATAATTTCAGTCAGTCCTTCAGACAACAGCGATTAACCGTGTTGCCTTGCAGAATCGTGGTCTACTCCACTGTTACCCTCTCCGTTGCACATTAAAAGTGCTACTAAATATTCATATCCTATTCAGGATTCGAACCCAGGACTCCGTGATCGTAATCCTGATACCGTAAACCTTTGTCACTGAGTCGGCCAATATGTTGATATATTTTTTTTTTGTCAGACTTGTCTGAGAAGTGGCTCTTCAACCTGATCCATCAGAGTTCTCACTAACCTGGAAAAATTTATAAACCTGGAAAGTCATGGAATCAAAGAAATGCGAAGGGCCTGTAAGGCCCGTTGTCGCCTCTTTTTATTTTTGGTCAAAAAATTTTGAAAAATTTTTTTTATCATAATTATTCAATATCTAATCTATTCCACCTCAAACAACAAATAATGACACAAGTAAACTACAAAGCCTTAAGCTGCCATTACTGTTAAGTTAATAATTTTATTTACGATTTCAAAGGTGACTAGATTTAAAACAAGTAACCTATATAGGGCCCGTATAAATGGGCAGAATTTTCTTAGCGTTTTTGGCGAGTACGAAGATATTTTTGATTATTACTTCAAATTTGAAGCAAAAAATGTGAAATAACAAAATGTCATATTATGTTTATATTTCTAAAACTACTAGAGATATTTTAACAAAATTTAGCAAAAAGGGGTTTTAAAGGATGCCCTATAAGATGGTGGTAATCTTTTTTAAAAAAAACCTAATACAATTTTCCTGAAAATTTACCCCATTTTCACCCCCTTAGTCCGCACGTTTATGGAATAAATTAAATAGGTATATGCGCTTTTATTTACGTTCAAGAGGTGTATACCTTAACCAAGTTTAAATTAAATCGATTTATTAATAACTGTTACCGTGAAAAGTGGGACACACTATATTTTTGCCTTAAAATGCTAGGAATCCTATCATGTAATTCAATACTTCGTCAGTATTAGCTAGAAGAGTAGTTGTTTTGATTGGTTCTCCAATAATGAGTATTTTAAAGCATTTACCTAACTAGTATATTGGCGTGCCCAGATTAGGGCAACAGTATACAGAAATTAGGTAATTTTATAATAAATAAAAAAGTGTGTGAGTTGTGACTTACTTAATACCTAAATAATATTCTTTACTTATATTTTGAAAAATTTAAATTTTGTTCTTGGGAAGTTACGAAATTCAAAATTCCAGTGTTGGTGAGAACCCTGTTCAGATTTGTAAAACACCCTGTATAGAGGGTGATCCGGCAATTATAGTTTTTAGACGTAGCTAGTGCACCACTACTCCGTACTTTTCCAAGTCTACCTAATTACGTACGAAATACGAAATGAAAAATATAATTTGTATGATGTATCGTGAATGGGAGCGGCAAGCGGTGGTGTTGGTGGGGACGGTCTAGCGTAGGCGGATTCGGTCGAGACTTCGACGTTCGCCGGCGTCGGTTTTAGTTGTGAGCCGTCTCCAGCGTCGAAAACACAATCCACCAGCCGCCAGAGCTTTGCGCGGGCCCTCGTCAAGAAACAGGCGCTCCGAGTGGGGTGTAGACCATCCGGCAGCTAGAGCAACAAGTTGAGCCGCGCGGTGTGCTAGATTCGATGTTTCGACGCGATGATAACCTAATCCTGTGAGAGTGTGTGCCCTAGGCATGTGGGCCGTGGTAGCGGCTTGTTTGTGGGTGTGCGTTGTGGCCACTCCGCAGCCGCTGCACCTAGAAAGGGACTCTTATCGAAGGCCCGCAGCTTGGCAGAAGAGGGTCTCCGATCAGCAAAATCCCCCCGAAGAGTATTCCGATTATTCGCAGCACATTCCTCAGCTCTCCGCTGTCAATTCGCAGCTGATGTTACGATCTCCTCGAGGCCAACGTCAGTATGACGTCCCCCAAATAGGTAGGAAATGTTAGATATCTTGGGCAGAGGGCTGCAGTGGGGCAGATTCGATGTGCATGAAAATGTATGTTTCTTTGTTATTTTATTTTGTCGATGTGGGTTACATTTTTGGCATAACCCCCGTACTATGGCGATGGGGAGGGGGGCAAGAAGTGTCCGGATCTTGTTCTGACATAAGAAAAATCTAAATTTGCGTCAGCAATGTATTGGGAATTTCAGGTTTTGTAGATAATACTGAAAACATATCATGCAAAGTCGATTAGTAAGAGAATATTGATTTTACTGTTAACGCTCACATCATGGTCACTGGGCAATCCACACCTCGACTACCTGCATCTTAGCGGAACATGACGCAAGACATATTTCAAGCAAGTATTTCCTAGGTGCATGAAATTAAACTTAATTTTGATAGGGTCCTTAATTCTACTATGCTCCGCTGAAATGTCTATGAGCCCTCCCTGTTTTTTACAGAGAAAGAGTGACCTCAAGAACATGTGTTTTTTGGTCAGTTCGGGTCCGCAAATTTTTTAATGATACCTATGATGAGACATTAACCGAAAAAAAATTTGGAAGAAAGGTTTCAAAGATATAGAGGGTCAAAGTGGTCAAAATCGACTCGCATAGCAGTGAGTGAAGATGATAATTCAATGACCAGACAGAAACAATAACTCATGAAACATGAATTAAAAACTGATCTAAAACAATAAACCATAAAAAACCATAAAGAAACTCGAACAAAAACTAAAAAATAAAAAAAAATTAAAAACCTCTTTGTAGATTAGTACCGTGACGTGGTAAAGGAGTTGAAGTATTATTATTATATATTATTATCATTGTTATTATTATTATTATATTATGTTTTACAATAATATAATACAGTCAAATCTAATCTATTGACCTTCTATATCTCTGACACCTCATATTTTTGTGTGATTAATGTCTTATCATAAGGTATCATTTGGACCAAAAATCAGCCGAAAATTTGCGGACTCCCAAACGGGCTATTTTTAGTGTCACTCTTTGTTAATAAAAAGTTAAATCCATTCCTGTAAAGAAATGTAGCTTAAATGCTCAGATCAATTTCAAATTTATATTGGCTGAAATTTTGCTTACAGGCAATGCAATCTTAAGCGCTGTTCCGAATAAAATAGAAAATTGTTAGAAAATTTCCAAAATAGAATCGAATTGCACCACCAAATTAATCATAATGGTCATTGTCGTACTACCCCTTAAGTTCTATTCTTTTTTAGCATACAGGTTGTCACTGAGATAGGGCTCACCTTCATTTATTCGTTTGTTTTAACTTAGAGAGATGATTTTTTTTTAATGCACCAATAAAAAGGCATGATTTGACATATACGTGAGGTATTTATTATTTCAGTTTTTACCGAAAATGATAGCCTGTCAGATTTTCATTATTACACCCTGTATGTTTTCACGCATTTTGAGAGATCGGCAGTGTCACATACCAATGTTGGGCTTCTGTTTTCTTTATTACCTGCGGTATATTATTAAATGCAGAAATCGCGGAGACTTTTAAAAATTATAAATATTTATTCCAACTTAAACTCCATTGTTTTTTATTGAGAGTTATGTATTATTATGTCTAAATTTATTAAGTATAGGGACCGTAAATTATTTCTTTAAGGCTAGTTCTACTATGCTCCGTCTAAACAGCCTTCCCTGTTTATTCCCAAGAAATTTATTAATAAAACATTAAAATCCATTCCAAATCCTACAATGGAACTTTGCTTGAGATCAAATAGACTTCGAATATATATTTGCTTGCAGGCAATGCAGTCGTAAGCGCGATTCTAAATAAAATAGAAAACAAGCTAAAAACGGTAGGTACTCTTCGCCAATTTACTGAGCTTTTTATATAATTGTTACATATTATATAAGATACTCTTCGCAGTTTTGTAAATAATGTTAGTTTTGGACATCCTAAATTTTGTGATATCAACTTTGTTGTGAAAAAAATATATTAAAAAAAAATTGATAAAAAAAAAACACCCAACCTGTTTGGGATTCGAACACAGGATCTTTGAATTGCAAGGAAAAACTTTAGCTGCTGGACCATCATATATTGTTAAAAACATTGAATGTCTGTAATATATATTATTCAAGTATCATATTTCAACGCATTAGATATATTACTATAAAATATATTTTAGTAAAATGCATAAACAAAAAAATATATATTATATAGATAACATTTCACAAAATTTCTGTTTAAGTACAAGCGACAGAAATTAAGAAAATAATTTTTTTTAAATTAAATGATTAATAACTTTCTTATTTACTAATTGATTTTATTCAAAAACAATAGGGTTCTTTCCCTAGCTAACACTAACTTACTTTCCAAATTTCAATACAATCGGACTTTTCTTTCTTAAGTTATCGTGCTTACAAGAAACGTGACGGACGGACGGACAGACGGACATTTTGAAAGTTGTTCAAAATTCGTTCACTAACACAATGATATGAACATTTTTTCTCTACGAGCGATATTTCCGGTTTTAGAAATGTGCCTTCGTTTTTGCGAAGAGTATAATAATTAGGAGTACAAAATAAAATCGGATTGTATCACCAATCACACTAAATTGATTTAATTAGTCATACTGTCCATTGTTATACTGCCCGTTGTGTTTTATTCTTTTTTGGCATACAACTGGAACTGTCGGTAAAGTAAATCATTACATTTCTTTTCTCGCAAACTTTTGTTGGAAACCAGATTAAGATACAACAAGAGATTGAAATTTCGAAGGACTGGTTTCATCTACTTCTGTTAAGATTTATGAATTATTACATGACATTTCTTAAATTATTGAAAATGGGCATTAAACCATTAAAAGATTAAGTAATGGTCTTTATTTTTTTGCAAGTTGACAAATTATTTAATTTCAATGTGAAGAATTTGGTATTATTTCCACATCCAGTGGAAGTATAGTAACGACAAAAAAAAAAATTGAACATTTTTATTGTTCAAATAGACTTAGAATGTCATGAAACGTCGAGATTTTAAGTTTAAACAAAAAAATCTGTCTGTTGGTCTGTTGGCCTGTCGGTCTGTCTGTAACTTTTTTGTGAGCACGATTACTCTGGAACCGTTTAAGATATTGACTTGAAATTTGTAGATTAACGAGACCTGGAACTAGATTATATGTTGATCTTATTGCGTTGAAGTGTTGGGAGGTAAATTGGGGTAAATAGGTAAATCAAGCAAGTAAGAGTCCATAAAATTAGGATTTAGTATATATAAGAGAAGCAAAGGTGTCAAAAACTTTTTTGGCATTAGCCACCCCCATTACCACCCCCACCTCCTTATTAAAGGAAGTGAAAAAAATAAAATTGTCATTTAGTGTGTGTACAAGAACCAAATTCCTCAATGTTGAAGCATAAAAATATTTTGAGGTTTTTAGTTCTTGTACACACACTAAATCGCATTTTCAGCTCCTTTAATATTTGGTGGGGGTGGTAATGGGACTAATGCCAAAAATTTTTTGAGACCTTATAGCTTCTTTTATATATACTAAATACCAATTCAATTGACTCATATCTGCTTGATTTGTCTATTTGCCCCAAATTACTCCCCAACCCATTAACGAAATAAGATGAAAATATAATCTAGTTCCAGATCACGTTAAAATACATACGTGTACCAAACTTCAAGTCAGTATCTTAAACGGTTCCAGAGTAAAAGAAAGTTACAGACAAACCGACAGACTAACAGACAGACAGATTTTTTTTCTCTCAAACTTAAAACCCCGAGGATTCATGACATTCTAAGCCCATTTCAACAATAAAAATTTTCAAAATATTTTTGTCGTTACTATACTTCCACTGGATGTGGAAGTAATTCTAATCAAATTAAAATTCAGATTTTGCAAAATTTTTCATCTTTAAGGTAGGTTCATACCTAAAAATGAAGAATGGAGCCCTTTCATTCATGTGTTCGTCCATCCGTCCGTTCGTCCGTGTGTCACAGCAGTATATCTTCGAAACTATTATGGTTATAAAAATGAAATATTACATATAGTTAAAGCTAGACATTTCGTAGGTAACTTAGGCGTTCATGCTCAAAAAGTATATTCTCATCGCCTGTTATGGGTGAATATGTAGGATATTAGTTTTTTTTTTTTAACTAGAGAAGTAAGGTATCATTTGAAAAGTCTAAGTCCAAAAATACATATTTTATAATCGAAAGTATTTTGTCAAAAATTTTGAAAAAGAATTGAAATCTCATGGATTATGCCAAATTTTAGAAAAACTATAGCGAACTCTCCATTGTTATTAATATTTAATATAAGTTGTTAATAAATGTTCAAATTTTCAATTAAAGATCAGAAATCTGAAATAAAAAGGATCTGGCATGTATGTAAAACTTCAGCGGATGAAGTATCTTCTCAGGGTTTTATATCCAAAAACGAAGAAAATAAGAGATTTTAAAAATCG
Source organism: Rutpela maculata (assembly GCA_936432065.2). Taxonomy (NCBI): domain Eukaryota; kingdom Metazoa; phylum Arthropoda; class Insecta; order Coleoptera; family Cerambycidae; genus Rutpela; species Rutpela maculata. Next base: position 164,544,185 of record OW386289.2, on the reverse strand, counting down.
AAAAAAAAAAAAAGAAAATGAAACTGAAGTGAAAAATATTATATAAAAAACCGCTCCTCAAGGAATCACTACTTCCACATCCAGATATGCTACCCAAGTGTCTCACAACGAAAAAATTTTGTATGTGGAAATAATTGTTTATGGAACTTTAATAATATAATATTTGAAACCGTCTACCCCAAAAACACATAAAACGATATGCCACATCGGTAGTGGAAGTGGGGGGGGGGGGGTTGATAAAGTAACAAAAAATTGAAACCTTTGTTTCTTATACACATACTATATCACAATTTTCTTTCATCCCCTTTAATAATGGGGTAGGGGTGGTAATGGGGGTGGCTAATGCCAAAATTTTTTTTTAGACATTTGCTTCTCTTGTATGTACTAAATACCAACTTTCTAGACTCTTACTTGCTTCATTTACCTATTTACCCCCATTTACCCCAATTTACCCCCCAACCCTTGGATGGAATAAGATGAAAATATAATCTAGTTCCAGATCTCATTAAAATACATATGTGTACCAAACAAGTCAATATCTTAAACAGTTCCTTAAACAGTTCCAGAGTAATCGTGCGCACAAAAAAGTTACAGGCAGAAATACCGACAGACAGACCGACAGACAGGAATTTTTTTTGCTCAAACTTAAAATCTCGACGTTTCATGACATTCTAAGCCTATTTGAATAATAAAATTGTTTTTAAAATTTTTTGTCGTTACTATAATTCCACTGGATGTAGAAGTAATAAATTTTTTAAAAAATGTAGTAAATTAAATGTTGTTACGGTTATATTGTTTGGCTTGCAAGTCTGACTCGCTCTTGCCTGGTTTTTGTAACTTTGTCTAAAATTTGAATTCCTATTAATTCTTATTATTCACAACTCGTACCAGATGTTTTGTGATCTATGAATTTTTCTAGTTCCAGTTGGCCTCTGTTTACTGTATAGTACGCTTGACGACATCACGCCATCTGTCGCGGTTATGTGTTAGGCGCACACAGCCTCAACAAGCTCTTTGGTGACATCATCCCAACATTTTGTAGGGCATCCACTTCACTAATAGGCCACATTTATAACTCCAGTTAGCCCCAACAGCCTGCACTACGAATACTAGCTCTGGCGCAAATAATCGTGGAAAATTAGTCTACCGATTTTTTTCTTAGTCAATTATCACCATATTAAAACAATTTACAATTTAGCTCAAGTTTTTAATATTTCTTTGTATGATGAAATCTATACAACAATATGCGAGGACAGCTCAGCATTTTTGAGCATGGCTTTATAAAGGGTAGATCAACAATTACAAATGTATTTTCTATCACCTAATTTATATCTGAGGCTATTTATGAGAACAAACAAATTGACGTTATATACCTGCCGATTTTTCCAAAGATTGATAGGCTTAACCACGGTATTCTTCTTCATAAGCTTAAAGTATTCGGTTGTTAGTACTTTTTTTCTTCCTTGCTAAGCTCTTCAAGGAATCAATACGTAGAATACCATGGCTTTCAGTCAGATCAATTCTTAACTACATCTGGAGTGCCACAAGGCTTCATATCGAGGTGTCTATTATTTTTCTTATGTATTAATGATATAGTCACTTGTGTTGATGTCAACTGTCTGTTCTATGCTAAAAGATGTGACGGCCGGTGTGTTTTTTTGGTGGGGGGAGAGGGGAAGACCTCTCGTGAACAATACAAAGGGCCTCGAGAATGGGAACGCAGGTACACGGTGACGTAGTTGGCCTTGGCTCGTCTGTGAAGGAGTCGAATGGAGAGAAAAAAGGCTTTTAAACCAGACGGAGTGTCCCTATCCGCTGAGCCACCCGATATATAAATCCATCATCTATGTTCTTCGAGCCCAGTAATTAGTTGATGTATCATTAGATGCATCGTCAGAAATGACTTAACAGAATATACTCCATGTCCACGTACATCTATTAAGAATAATTGTTCTAAATCATCATGAATCAGAAAAGTATGAATAATTGTAATTTTCGCAAAATTATAAAATTAAAAGTACAAATTAATTACAACGTTTGTAACTTTTATTTACTATGTTTAATTTCTGTGAATAACTGACAAATGCGTTCTATTTATAGTTGAAATTGTATTTAATTTTTTAAGCTCCGCAAAGTGTAATTTATATATTCTGTATCGAACTCTATACCAATTTATTTTCAGCAATTTAATTTACTGCAGAATATACTCTATGTATAAATGCACTAATAAGCGCTTGATTTAATCGATTTCGCTTCGCTGCCTGTATTAAATTAGTTATTTATTAGCGCCTAAAGAGGTAAGTAATTAACTATATTTCAGTTTATAAAAAAATGTATTAAAAAGTACATTATCTCAAAGTTTTACAGACACTTTTTTCTAACTTTGATGTACGTTCTAGTGTAATGGATATTGAAAATAGTTGCCAGAGCCGTAGCGAGGGTTGGGGGGTTATTTTCTAATAATTTACCAACCCCATAAACTTAAAAAGCTTACTCTATAAATGAATAAATGATTCCAACTGAGCAACTGGAATTTCTTTTAGTCGAATTAATTTAAATTAATTTTTTTCGGCGACAACATTCCACCTGAAATTTTATTGTTGATTCTTATGTATTATAATCTCCTGATTACGAAAAAAATATTTGCGCCCAAAAATTCCTGGTGCGTCAAAAGCAATATGTACTTTTTGACTCGTTTTCACGGATTCTCAACTTATCTGCTTAATATATCTTGTACTAGTTAGTAATCGGATGGGAATTTTAAATATACTGGCTTATTTGAAATAGAATTCTTGAAAAATATAGACCGGTCCGATACATATTGGTCAATTCGCCATCTTGAAAAAAATAGAAAACACCAAGAATTTCCTAAACAATCAAAATTGAATGTCTTTTCTATAAGAAGGAATGATTTCACCATAGTTGGCAAAAATAAAACTCATTCATGGTCAAATACAATGTACGAATTCCGGACACCGTATGTCAAATAGAACGGTAAGATGGCGGACGAAATAAAATTTGTAATTCTTCGTCAATTATCAAGGAAGCATTGTACGTTACTTTTTTCTTTTCGATTGGACGTTATTTTATGTACTTTTAGGAGATGGAGTTCATTTTGTTTTAATTTTCAAAAAGACTGCGTTTTTTTATTTTCGAAAAAAGTGCATACTTACAATTTTTAAAAATGTATTTGTTTAATCCTCCTTTTTTTTACCCAATTTTGATCGAAACAAAATGAAATATGCTATAGAAAGTCTCGTATAACTTCAAAAATTTAATAAAAAATGAAACTTCATTAATTTGGAAAGGAAATTTATTAAGCATACGCATGATAATAATAATAATATATGAATTATCGTCTCACATCGATCATTCCTATTTTTGGCAAGATAATTGAAATCATCCTAAAAAACCGTCTAATTAAATATTTTGAGAAGTATTCATTATTACATAAACTCCAATTTGGTTTTCAAGCTAAGTGCTCGACAATAAATGCAGTCTGCAAGATTGTCAGTGACATTGTGGAGGGCTTTGAGGAAGGCAAACATACAGCGATTACGCTGTGTGACCTCAGTAAAGCCTTCGACTGTGTTCAGCATAGTCTTTTAGTAGAAAAAAACTCAGTTTTTATGGAGTGAAGGGAACACCACTGTCTCTGCTTGAGTCTCACCTGCAAAATAGGCAGCAATGCGTTTCAGTAAATAATAAAAAATCTAACTATAGATCAGTAGCACATGGTGTGCCCCAGGGCTCTGTTATGGGGCCACTGCTATTCATTATTTATGTCAACGATTTATTTTATTACTTGTTTCCTAGTCAAACCATTATGTTTGCCGATGACGGTACCCTACGCGATTCAGATAAATGCCTTGCAAAACTACATGAAACAATATGTGAAACTGAAAGTCGTGCTGAATTGTGGTATAATACCAATATGTTAAAACTAAATCGTGATAAAACTCAAAAACTAATTTTTTCCACAAATAACAACATTACAAAAGGGGGCAACGTCAAACTTTTAGGCGTCGTCCTCGATGATACTTTAACCTGATCGTCTCATATTGAGCAACTCAGTAGTAAATTGGCTAGCTACATCTTTCTTGTGAGACGTCTAAAATATGTGGTAAATAATAATACATTACTATCGGCATAATATTCACTGATTCATTCTCATATAAGTTATGGGGTCGTACTATGGGGAAACTCAAGCAATGCTCTCAAGATTTTTAGACAACAAAAACAAGTCATTAGAATTATTGCAAACGTAAATCTCGATAAACACTGTCAACCTTTATTTATAAAATATGGTATTATGCCCTTTCCCTCGTTATATATATATATTTCTCATTGCTAGAAATACACAAAAACGTTAGTCTTTATGATAGGCCAGTTGATTGTCATAATCATAATACAAGGTCAGCAAACTTACTAAAACCACCTAGATACCGTCCTACTGAATCGGTTAAAAACTCTCTAAACTTAAAACTGTACAATGGGTTACCCGAACAGATAAAAAACTTAACCTCAAATAAATTCAAGAAAATTATTAGGACTCATATTCTTACATACTGTTTTTATTCTGTTGATGGGCACTGAATTTGATATCAACTTATATACTGTATGTTAGTGTGGCGGCTACTCACAGATTTTAAAACATTTAAAATCATTTTAAATCTTTTTTTATCTTTTATATATTATTATGTACTAGTGCCCGTTGTGTAAACTGCTGACTGTAAATATAGTTTTCGTCTATTTACTTTTATGTAATTTATGTAATTCTAAAAATGTTTTGTCTAGCAAACATGTTTTTAATTTTAAGCTTACTCAACTGAAATATCAGTATTGTTGACTTGCTACAAATGTATGATGTGTATATAACGTAGTCAAATAAACATCTATCTATCTATCTATCTAATATATCAGGGATTCCCAACAGGTAGTCCGCGGGTCCGCGGACGATGTCTTAAAGGTCCGCGAAATGTCTCTGAGATATTCAATTGTTTTGTATTTTACTTGACTTGCAATGGTAGATTCTACATAATCTTGAATTTAAGCTTTTAAGGGGTCCTTGTTAGTATAGCGACCTTGAAAAAATCTTGTTGGGAACCACTGTAATATATGATCAATAATCAGAACCAAGCGGTCAAGACTAGTGTAGTATTATTTTTAATGGGTATGCCGATGAACAGAATAGCACTAAGAATAACGAGCGCATTCGTCGTTTAGGAAAAAATGTTTGCGTCGGTATTTTAATCACAAGTGACATTATGAAATTATCGGTTAGTCAAAAAAAATCTCTAGCTAATAGTAAAAATAAGGATAGCTTTATAAAATTATTGCATAAAGAGTTAATAAATAGATAATGACTTTAACGTTAAAATATGCAGAGAAGACGCCGATACTACAATCATTAAAACTGCTATTGATTTAAAAACCGAAGACAATCAAGTTATAATAGTTGGCGAAGGCATTGACCTTTTGGTTATAATGACTCGCATGACTAGCATGAAATCATCATAAAAAAATCTATTTTTACAAACCTAAAATTAATAAAATTTGACAGATATTATGACGAAAATATTGTCTGCAATTCCACCTTCTGAAGAGGTAATAGAAAAACACTGTTTAAAAGTATATTTTCAAGTTTAAAAATGGATAGGTTCTGAGGAAGATCCGTTACAATTCGGGTTGGCTTGATGCCTGATATTATTAGTGAAAGTAATGCTTTTCCTAAAAATTTACTAAGTGATATTTCTTGTAAATGTAAGAAAGGCTGTAAAAATAATCAGTGTAGCTGTAGAAAACTGAATATATAATACTCTATTCTATGTGTCTATTGTACAGGAAATAATTGTGCCGATGCTTCTTCTACCTTTGATGAATCAGCTATCGATGAGGAATGCGGTGAAATTATGGTATATGACGGTAATGAAATTAATATAGTATATTTCATTTTGTTTCGATGAAAATTAGGTGAAAAAAAGAAAGGTCAAAGAAAATATAGGTATTTTTGAAAATTGTAAAAATGCACTTTTTTTGAAAATAAAAAAAAACGCACTCTTTTTGGAAATTAAAAAAAAATGAACTCTACCCCCAAAAAGTACACAAAATAACGTAAAATCGAAAAGAAAAAAAAGTGATGTACAATGCCTCCTTGATAATTGACGAAGAATTAAAAATTTTATTTCGTCCGCCATCTTTGATCGTTTTGTTTAGTATAGGGTGTCCCGGATTGGTGCATTATATTTGATCATAATTGAGTTTTATTTTTGCCAACTTTGGTGAAATCACTCCTTATAGAAAAGATATTCAATTTTGATTCTTTCAGCCATTTTTGGTGTCTTTTACTTTTTTCCAAGATGGCGGATTGACATATACATATTGGACAGGTCTATATTTTTTAAGAATTTATTCCAAATAATCCAGCATTTTTAAAATTTGTATCCGATTACTAGTACAAGATATATTAAGCAGATAAGTTGAAAATCGTGAAAAAGTGCATATAACTTTTGACGCACAAGGAATCTTTGGGCGCAAATATTTTTCTCGTAATCAGGAGGTCGTAATATATAAGAATCAACAATAAAATTTCAAGTGGAATGTTGTCGCCAAAAAAATCAATTCGACTGCACTAACAGTGTGTCGCACTTAAGAATGTATGAATATTTTCTATTTTCTCCGAGTTGAACGAAATTTTACTTAAATATAAAACAAATTAGGATCTTCTTAAGGTCAAAAAAAACGTTCGACTCCTGCAAATGCAAAGCTACCTGCAACACCAATATAAGCGGGAAAAAAATTATGGGCATTTTTTTATTGGAAAATTTTACTAATAAGAATTGTTCAGAATTGCCCAAAACACTTAAATCCAAAGTTTGATCAAATTTAAAAAATATTGAAATATTGCTTAAATTTTTTCAAAACAAAATATAGTTTTAATGAGTTTTACAGCTTGAAAAGTGTACTGTGAATTATTAATGTTTTTAAAAATAATTAAGAAATTAGTTGACTGCAGGGGGGCACGAAGAAGGTCCCGGTTTTTGGTTTTTCGCTCATATCTCGAAAACGGCTAGCCCTAATCAAAAAGTGGCTATATGCAAAATTAAAGCTGACTAAATTTTCTACAATAATGTTTAATTCTTTTCGTATCTGTTGGTTCAGTAATGCATTGTATATCTTTTGACTGTATTCTAACTTTATTATAAATTGAAAAAAAAATGTAATAATCATCGTAGAAAAAAAATGTCTTGTACAAATATCCGTTTCACAGCAGACTGAACTCAAATATCGAATAAAAAATGTCTTTGCGTCTGTGAGTGTGTGTGTGTGTGCGTGTATATGTATGTGTGCTTGTATACCGTTTCTTGTAAACACGATAACTTCTGTTAGACTTAAAATGTTTAATTACAAGTTGGAACATATGTAAAATAGCATATTACAATAATCCCTATTATAAAAAATGGTGATAACCAGAGGCCTACAAACTCTCACTTCGTAATAATTTTATTAAGAATACCATGTTCCATATTTTAGTATAACATTAATATATCATCTATTTTAAATAAAGTTGGTTTACCTAACATACACCCGGTGTATTGCGGTTTATAAATCTTATACATCTTCTTATTTTTGTATGCTTAATCAAAAACCTTAGTAATATTTTACTCTGAAATTAAAATAAGACCTATTTTACGTAGAGTTTGTAGGCATCTGGTTATCACCATGTATTGCAGATATGGCCCAATTTCAATAGGGATTATTGTAATATGTTCCAAATTGTAATTAAATATTTTAAGTCTAACAGAAGTTATCGTGTTTACAAGAAATGCTATACACGCACACATACGTATACACGCACACACACACTTACAGACGCAAAAACATTTTTTATGCGATATTTGAGTTCAGTTTGCTGTGAAACGAATATCTGTACAAGAAATTTTCTTCTACGATGATTATCAAATTTTTTTTCAATTTATAATAAATTCATAATAAAGTTATAATACAGTCAAAAGATATACAATTCATTACTGAACCATACAGATACGAAAAAAATTAATAGAAACATTATTGTAGAAAATTTAGTCAGCTTTAACTCTGCATACAGCCACTTTGTGATTAGGGCTACCCGTTTTCGAGATATGAGCGAAAAACCAAAAACCGGGACCTTCTTCGGGGACTTTTGGTATGTTTACCTCCTAAATAGTCCAAACACAGCTCTCAAGTCAAAAATTGTGATCTCGGCATTTCCCTCTTACTGAACGTTCATTGACAGGGCTTTTGATCTTAATAATGATATAGTGTCATGGCAGAACTTATACCTCTTTAACTTTTCTAACAGTACTGTGTGAGACGCAATCAAACGTTTTACTTAAGTCGCAAAATAAAGTGCACATATGCTCCCGATCTTCGAAAGCCCCCAAAATGTGTTTTATCAAATCGAAAATTGCAGAGGTGGTATTTTTTGATTTCCTAAAACCAAATTGCTTATTAGAAAAAATATTGTTGGTCTCAAAGTAGTTTGCTATTTGCTCTGAAAAGCATTTTTCCACTATTTTTTAAAAGATTGGTAGTAGACACAGGCCTATAGTTATTTGCATCATTTGCATCTCCTTTCTTAAACATAGGAATAGCAATAGCCTCTTTTAGACAGTCTGGAAAGCACGATTCTTTAATGCACAAGTTTATAAGTTTCCACGTTCTTCATTTCAATCTCCAATAGTCCTTCATTGATGGTAAATTGGTAATCGCTTCAATAACTAGTTTTCTCTGTCCGAGTGTGTTGAGTATGTTGGAATTTTTTATATCAGATATCTCCGAAAAATTAATCCAAAAGATACCATTTTGTTCCACAAAGTAAAAACAATATTGAAAATATTCACACACTTGAACCGATTACTGAAAGTGCGAAAATTCCACAAAAAAGTTTTTGTAAATATTCAAGTTAGATTGGTAAGTCAGTAAACTCGTGGTTCAAAAAACAATTCGTGAGTTGACTCTGATTGCACTCTTCCCTCGGGCACAATATCTCTTTAGAGACAAACAGAGTCCTTATTAAATTGTGACATTTAATTTTTTTTTTAGATTAGGTATTTAATTCTTCTAAAAAATATATGCTTTCGTTTCCTACTAACAACATCTCGACATCACAAAGAAAAGTGTTTTGGGGTAGAAAATTAAAAATTCGGTATGCGGAAAATACATTACGTTTTTGTTGTGACAAAGTAATAATGGAATTTTTTCACAATCTAAGAAGCCCCAAGCTCTGCTTTACCGTAGAAAATAACAAGACGGAGGAATTTAAGTTAAAAGGGCCAGTTATTATTTTTATATTGCTCTTAACGAAATCTCATCCAAGCTCCTTTCTGTTACGGAAAGGACATTGTATAAATTTAATAACGAAGAGATCACTGCCTTTGCTTATTTAGTTCAAAAGTCGATTTGGGAGTAATTTAAGGAATCCTGGTTATTTACAAAGGAATAATATTTCTTTGAAGTTCTAAAAATATGCTGTCTGCCATCAAAAGACGTATAAGTTTTACTGTTGTAATCATATTAAAGTGAAATTATTTTTATTCAAAGAGTAAATAGTAAAGGAGCTTGTAGGTACCTTTTCGTACTGAGTATAAAAAAAATGTTTTTGTAAAAAGGTAAAATTAAAACCTCATCGTTCATTCCAACAGCCACTTAACAGATGAAATCTTGAAAGAGTTGTATCTCAGTGAGGAATAATTGCACAGGCCCACAAAAAAAAAATTATTTGAACTGGACATCTGAATATACTTTTTTCAGTGGCGGCTGGTGAAATTTCAATAATTTTTTTCTCGTCTTTGGCGCATGGGACCCATACGAAATATGGGAACTAACATCTAGAGAACCACTCCTCTAACGACCCGTAAAAAATTTTAAAAAAGCAGTTTGCGAAAATTTTTTTCAAAATTCGGTTGCCCCCCTAGGTCTAGGGACTCATGTTGAAAATTATTTTTTTTTGTCATAAACATTTTACTTTTCATAAAAGTACGACAATAGGTTCTGGAGTTTATGAAAATATTTTCATTATTAACTGAAATACAATGAACTGAAATTTTGTAATTTACAATTTAACAAATTATAAAATTTCAATTCATTGTACTTCAGTTAGTAATGAAAATATTTTCATAAACTCCAAAACGTATTATTGTATTTTTATGAAAAGTAAAATGTATATGAGAAAAAAAAATAATTTTCAACATGAGTCCCTAGACCTAGGGGGGGCAACCGAATTTTGAAAAAATTTTTCGCAAACTACTTTTTCAAAATTTTTTACGGGTCGTTAGAGGAGTGCTTCTCTAGATGTTAGTTCCCATATTTCGTATGGGTCCCATGCGCCAGAGACGAGAAAAAATTATTGAAATTTCACCATCCGCCACTGACTTTTCTTTAGTATTTTTTCCCGCTGATTACGAATCTGAAGTCAGAATTGGGGGTTAATGCGCATATTGCAGAGAAAATCCGAAAAACTGTCAAAAAATGCGTTTTTTATGATTTTTTATGATGCTAAATTGAAGGAAGGTATCTTCGTGACTCATCAAATGACTCAAATATATATTTGAGTCATTTGATGAGTCACAAATCTGATGCTAAATTGAAGGAAGGTATCTTCGTTGGGCCTGAGATTCGAACTTTATTTAGGAACTAAGAATTCGTTAATTCTATAAATGAAGTAGAAAAGGTGGCATGGCATGGTGATGGTGAAGTTTTAAAGACGTGTCCACAAAATTTCTCGGTAATACTAAAGATCCTGACTACAGAAACATTGTATCAAAAATGATAAAGAATTACGAAAAGTTAGGTTGTATGATGAGTTTGAAATTGCACTTTCTCGATTCACACCTGGATGAGTTTCCAGAAAATCCATATAAAATTGAAATACTATATATCACACACAATGATTGGGTATCCTGAAAAAAAAAACAGATTTTTGACAGTTTTTTAAATTTTTCTCAGTGTTTTCATCACTGACCCCAAAATTTGACTCCAGATTCGCGATCAGCGGAAAAGATTACTCGATAAAGGTATATGCAGACCATTGGAACACGCTATGCGTTCATGAAAAAACGCGACATCCATGAAAAAACTCTATTTTTGACAGTTTTTTTGATTTTTCTCAGTATTTTCATCATTGGCCTTCAAATTTGATTCAACATTTGTGATCAGCGGTAAAAATTACTCAAAAAAGGTGTACGCAGGCCATCGTAACACGCTATGTATTCATGAAAAAAACGTGATATCCATAAAAAACATGGTATCCGTGAAAAACGCGATTTTTTACGGTTTTTTTATTTTCCTCAACATTGTGACAATTAGCCCTGGGTTCTAACAATAGATTCGAGGTCAGTGGGGCAAAAAACATAAGAAAAATACGTGCAGCCTAGCCGAACACGCCACATGCATATTTTGCATATGCAAATTTGACTCAACATTTGTGATTAGCGGGAAAAATTACTGAAAAAAGGTTGTGCGCAAGCCATTGTAACACGTTATGTATTCATGAAAAAAACGTGATATCTATAAAAAAAAAACATAGTATCCGTGAATAACGCGATTTTTTGCGGATTTTTTATTTCCCTCAACATTTTGACAATTAGCCGTGGGTTCTAACATTAGATTCGAGGTCAGCGGGGCAAAAAAACATAAGAGAAATACATGCAGCCTAGCCGAACACGCCACATGCATATTTTACCACCCAAAAAACCATTAAAAACGCATTTTTTAACAGTTTTTCGGGTTTTTCTTTGTAATATGCGCATTAACCCCTCCCCCCCTTCTGACTTCAGATTTGTAATCAGCGGGAAAAAATACTAAAGAAAAGTATATTGAGATGTCCAGTTCAAATAACTTTTTTTTCTCTGTGGGCTTGTGTTATTGAATCGACATATTTCTATTCAATCTCTAGAAAATCCTTCTATACATTTAGTTGACCTTCTTTTTCTTATTTGGAACAAACATTTTAAAATATTTACTTGTCTCAATCATGCTAACCTGAATCGGTTCTAGAAGCACACTATTCGAAATCTTCAATATTGATTGATTCCACATTTTCTGGCCATGTAATGTTACTGATGATTTTATCCAATGGGATCCGATAAATGTTCAATAGTTGTTTTCGCAGAGCGCAGTTTGATAGAACTGAATGAAATTAAAACAAAAAAAAAACTAGCAAAAGCGAGAAACTATTTCTAACATGTAACGACACCTCAATAGCTGTTCCAAATTATAATATTTATTTTAGGCCAATCGTAAATAATTGCAGAATTTGTGATTTAAAATGTATATGGAAACAAAATTCTCTAGAAATAAAGCATCAATCCTGATATAAACTTATTTCCTTCAATTAGAGTAATTAATATATAACATTAATGTACAAATCTATGTGACCAACGGATTTCAACCTGCTCTGTAAAGGAACTTATAGCCGAGAATTGAAGTGTTTTGGTTCCATGTTAGTCAGGTATCATGGAATCGTCATCAGTGGCCGTTTTGCTAACATGGGACATTCATATATACCCTTTGAGCATTCAGATTTTTGATTGTGACCACTGTGAGTTGTCTGTCTTCGCAACAGTCCATGTCTCAGATGTATGAAGAAAGTTGGAGAGAACTAGGGCGTTTCACGGGTAATTCTACCATGTCAAATTTTCTTCAACTAGCAACGTTAAATAGTTATAATACCATAACTAATATTCATATTGGTTGAAAGTGGTGACAAAAAAGTTTATTTTTTATGTGGAAAGATTGATTCACCACTCTTCTCCACTCAACTTTCAAACTGAGATCTACATATAACACAATATTTTTCCATTGTCTATTCGCACACCTTAAAAAAACTGTAAATCACGGTAAATCCAACGTTCAACTGATAAAACATACAAACAACTAATGACGGCCAACGGCCGTCAACATTTTAGAACGAACAGACACTGCGCACGCACCACGTTTCTGTAGCCAGCAGTAGACTGAGTTCCCATAATATCTACATTCAACATGGGCGCAGCCAGGGGGGAGCCATACCCCCCCCCAAACTCTCCCATGTGCCAAAAAATAAAGAAGCATAATCTCTATCAGTACAAAGCAGTATCCAAATTGTCCCTTGAAATAAATATTTTGTAATTAATGCCAATATTATCCAGTAGAGGAATCTATTACTAGTCTTCTGGGGAGGCCGGTTCTATTGCCCCCCCCAGATGAATTCTCTGGCTGCGCCACTGACATTCAAACAAGTCGAATCACAGCAAATCAAGAGAATGCTTTGTCTATTTATATTCTGAAGTTATTGGAACTAGAACTAGAATTTTGCAAACTTTCATTTTAACCAGAACATCGTTTCAGAGACTTCCGAAAATTTTCTGGAAACTTTCACACGGAAAGTTTTCTTTACCCACCTCCGTCTAAAGCCGAACTGGTTTTGACATAATACAATCTCTAATTATTTATTAAAAATATCATTGTCAGTAAATTCCAGTTTCTCTCGTATACTTTTATAACCTAGGCTTCCCTAATTGTACAGGTCCTGAGTACTGGAAGTGAAGCGTTAACTAAACTAATAACATCGTAAACCTCTAAATCAGGCTTAATGAAACTCTATACACGCGAATTATTAAATATTAAAATTGTGAGGTAAATATTTAATGGTTCCTAATGCGTTTGATGGTCTGAAAGTTATCGATTCTCTATAAATAGATTTGTGCTAAAGAATTTCATCAATAATAATAATAATAATATATTTTTAATTAAGTGTTCCCAATATGTCTAATTTAAGAATGTACTAAGCTTTACTAGATTAGGTACTTACTACTTAGGAGTCTTTTTTATAAACCTTATTCGAAATGTAGTTCCTTTCGTTGTTGCTTTCAATTGACTACCAATTATCTATATGTCTGACTCACAAATTGTTCTTCTAATTCAAAACGTTTCAACAGAATCTTTGTGAACCATGCAATTTTATATTTGGCTTCCCCTTGCTATATGTATTTGATATGAAATTATCTACTTTCTGTATAAACAAAGTGTGAATGACTAAATTTAAATAAATGATTTAAGTATTTTCAATATTTTTTTTGCTCTGAAGTGCTAGGAATCCTATCATGGAACTCAATATTTCGTCAGTAATAGCTAGAAGAGTAGTTGTTTTGATTGGTTCTCCAATGATAAAAGCAAATAAATAAAAAATAATTAATTGTAAAAATAAGTAGTTATTTATTATTGACGTATGTATACATTATTTATATATGTATAGAATGAATAATATTCTATTCTATTCTATTCTATCCCATTCCATTCCATTCTATTCTATTCTAATATATCGCTAGCTTCTAGTGTATTAGGCTTGTTACACGTAAAACAAATTAAAACAATAAAATCATCGCAGAAAGATGGTAGGGAATTTGCATAAAAATTAAATTTTGAAAATAATACTTACAAACGTAAGCTAATATTATTAAAAAATGTAGTCCATAAAAAAACATTTTTCAATTCCTTATATTAAATATACGTTATTAAAATCTGCATAATTTAAACTATTCCTTTCTTGTTACGCGTCGACATTGACTGTGACGTCAAACAGTATGCTGACGTATGGCGTCACAGCCGCAAGCACGCTCAGACTATGAGAACGTATTCGATATTCGTGTGTTTACATGTTCCCTGTACAACACACGGTGTGACGTCACAAACATTCCCGTGCCTGTTGCTTCGTTTGAAATCAATAGCTAACGATTACAATTTTAATTATTTATTACGAATTAAAGATTTAAGGGTTGATATTTAGCAGAGCCAACTTTCCCATGTAAATAAGCACTCTAATGAAATAAAAAGTTTGACTCCACTATTAGAGAACAATCAGATTCACAAAATGAAACAAAAAATGAATGTTAAGATTGTTAAGGACCCATCAAAATTAACACTGTTTATTTTGATTAATATTCACCGGTAAAGCCTTCTGAAGTGGTCACTCCGACGAAATCATATTACTTATATACTCTGTAATATCCATTAGTATTGGTTATCTCCTTTTTACGTCTTGCCGATCTTCCAAAAAGTGTTTACAGTCGTAGGTCTGTGATGTTCTCCCTATGTATAACTCAATTTCTCGAGGATTTCTAGGGTTTCAGAAGTGCGGAAAATTGGAATTGGACTCCAATTTTATCAAGCTCGGAAACAGTAATTGTACACTTCTGATTAAATTAGCTACCAGATTTATTTTTCATATTGTAAATCCCACACAAGAGATAGGATCTACTCCGGAATAGGAAATTATTTTACGGATATACAGTGACTGCTCGAAATGGAGCTTATATAAAACTTTCCTGTTAGTTTATTTCTGAGGAATTTATATGTCTATATGGCATAGACATCCAGATTTAAACAATATGACAGTCTAAGATGTTCTGCTTGTTTTATATGCTTTAGTCCATAGATGGGATAAACTACGAATAATATACAGATGGTGTCAATAACTTTGTAAATATTATCCTTATCTTAATAAAAGTTGTTCTATCTCTCTTCAGTACCCCAGATAAGTCGTAAGGGATGCGGACGGTAGATGTTGGGCACACCGCTAGCGGTTAGCATATTTAGCTTTCAAACTGGCATATCTAGTGAAGCAGGTTCAAAATTATACAACTATCCCCATAAAGTGGTTCGGAACTATGGAGCTTGGTTTATTTTACTTAACATTACATTTTCAAGTAGTTACCTCGGTTACTTGAGGTGGTTAAGGAAACAAGAAAAACGATATGAAATAATGCATAAATGATTGGAAATAGTGAGGACTGAGATTTTAACCATGATGGATTATGGATATAAAAAAGGGAAAGGGGAACATTTGCAATGGAAAATATTCTAGTGATCTCCAATAATATTGCAGTAAACTCAACAATGAGCAGTTGACAATACTTATGGACTTAAGTAGTCAATGATATGCCTAAAAGTGGTTATCTTACAGTAGTAATCGTTGGACGCAGAAGCCTTGATTTTCACCAATAAAAGATAATCCCAAAGCTTCAACAAGAAAAGTTGCTGTAAAACTTGATGTGGATCCGAAGTCTATCAAAATCTTTCTCAATGTACACGAGTATCTTCAGTTGTTACAAAATGATATATTTCGAGCACGTGCAAAGCGGTTTGAAAATTTTGCTGTTTGGTTTAAACGGGATCGCACTGCGTCACGCGTTGGAGGTCGTGCAAGGTCCTGACTGAGGTATTTCCGGACGGATAGGTAGAAAAGTGGGGATCTATTGAATAGTCGCCTAGGTCTCCTGATCTAAACCAACTTGCTCTTTTATGTGGATCATCTCAAGAATACCGAACACTTATAATTTGGAAAGTTTGGAGTCAAGAATAAGGCAGAAGCTAAGAAATTACAGCATTCATATCGAGTCTGGCATTCATCTATCTGGTGCAGAAATATTATTGGATCACATGTACCATCTGTTAAGATATATCTAGTTCTGGACTATATCTAAATGTCCTGGAGAGCGTTGTAGACTCGGACTCAAACATTTAGGTCGATGAACATGATATCTTTTTACTTCCACATCCAGTGGAAGTATAGTAACGACAAAAAAATTTTTATTGTTCAAAAAAGCCTAGAATGTCACGAAACGTCGAGATTTTAAGTTTGAGCGAAAATTTTCTGTCTGTCTGTCTAACTTTTTTTGTGCGCACGTTTACTCTGGAACCGTTTGAGATATTGACTTAAAATTTGGTACACACATGTACTTTAACGAGATCTAAAACTAGATTATATTTTCATCTTGTTCCGTCGAAGGGTTGGGGGGTAAATTGGGGTAAATTTGGGGTAAATAGGTAAATCAAGCAGGTGAGTCCATAAAATTGGTATTTAGTATATACAAGAGAAGCTAAGGTCTCAAAAAAATTTTGGCATTAGCCACCCCCATTACCACCCCCACCCCATTATTAAAGGGGATGAAAAAAAAATGTGATTTAGTGTGTGTACAAGAACCAGAAACCTCAAAATATTTGTTTACTTCATCCACCCCCAATACCACCCCCTATCACCACCCCCACCCCACTACCGATGTTGGGTATCGTTTTATGGGTTTTTGTGGTAGAGGATTTCATATATTATATTATTAATTACAATTATTTCCACATACAAAATTTTTTCGTTGTGAGTGACTTGGATAGAAAATCTGGATGTGGAAGTAGTGATTCCTTGGGCAGCGGTTTTTACTGAAGATGTTGAAGAAGTTAATAGTTGGGAATTAGACTGTTATACTTTGTGAACAGCATCGCGGTTTTTTATAGGAAGCCTCAGATTGGCATATCTGGCCGACAGGTCTGAGTACTGTAGTCCCTCGGATCTTCGAGTGTATCTAATAATAAAATAAAGTAGAATATTTCCCACATTGTACATACAATTTATTTACAACAATATTTTTAATTACTATCTAATAGTAGATTTTATAACAAACATTATGTAATATAAAATATTACTTCCACATCCTGTGGAAGTGTAGGCTTAGAATGTCATAAAACGTCGAGATTTAAAGTTTGAGCAAAAAAAATTTTCTGTCTGTCTGTCGGTCTGTCGTTCTGTCTGTAACTTTTTTTGTGCGCACGATTACTCCGGAATCCGCAAGTGCTTTAACGATATTTGGAACTAGATCATATTTTGATCCTATTCTGTTGAAGGGTTGGGAGTTAAATTGGGATAAATGAGGGTAAATAAGTAAATCGAGTAAGTAAGAGTCCATAAAATTGATATTTAGTATATATAAGAGAAGCTAAGTTCTCAAAAAGTTTTTTGGCATTAGCTACCCCCATTAACACCCTCACCTCCACCCATTATTGAAAGGGGTGAAAAGAATAAAATTTTGATTTAGTGTGTGTACAAGAACCAATGCCTCAAAATATTTTTTTTACTTCATCTACCCTCACTACCATATAAACTTGTTGAACATTATTTACGATTTGAATAGGTGGATTATAAATTTTTGCACCAGAATATCGTATTATATGCATAGTTTGGCAAGAGCAGCATGGTGGTCTATTTTGTATTATAACTACGAATATCTGAGAATGTAAAAATACATTTTCTTGTGTTGTAAATGAAAATTAATAGATGTTCTTGTCTGATAACCGAGGATGTAGAGGATCCCCAAAATTGTATAACATATGACGTCATGCTCTGAAAATAGGCGAAGTAAAGATTCGAAACTATGTTTTGGCTGACATTTTTGCGTGTTGCGTTAATGGCGTATTACTTAATTAGTTCCACATAGTGAAAGTATTGTAATTGTAAAAAAGAAAATTATTTTGCTCAAATAGGCTTAAAATGTTATGGAACCTCAAGATTTTAAGTTTTAGAAAAAAAATCTGTAGTTGTAGTTTAATGTGCGTGCAAAAACCAAATGCCTCAATTTTTTATTTTTTCATAAGCCACCGTTACTATCACCCCTCTTACCACCCCCACCCCGTTATTAATAGAAGTGAAAAAATTAAATTATGATTTAATGTGTGTACAAGAACGAAAGGCCTCATTCTTTTTTTAGAATCAGTCACCCGCTCTACCACCCTCATTACCCTCCCCACAAGGTGTTAAAAACAACTAGGGGTTAAAAAATTAAAATTGTGATTTAGTATCTACACAAAAACCGAAGGATTCAATTTTTTTTGCAACGGCCTCCTCCTTTACTATCCCCAATACCGTGTGACATATCATTTTATGAGTTTTTGTGGTAGAAGATTTCAAATATTATATAATTAATGTTCTATGAACGATTATTTCCACATAGTGGAGCACTAAAATAGTATCAAAATTTTTTTCGTAAAAGGCTTGGATAGAGAAACTGGATATGGAAGTAGTGACTACTTAAGCAGCGGTTTTTTTATTGGTTTTCTCAATTTAAGTAATGTAAATAAATTTATTTAACCTGTAAATTTCTAGGTACTTCCCAACATTCTTGACTACAGTAAAAGAGAACACAGTTGTAAGAACAGGCCTGAACATAAATAAATTTTAAACCCCTACCAACAGCAGCTAAAGGCTAAAATGTCCAAAATGATTCATTTTGGACGATACCATTAATATGTCAAGGATGTTGTTTTCGAACAAAACATTTTAATTACTTTATTAAATACGTTACATTTCCCAATTTAAACCAATTTTCCAGTTTAAACCAGCTTTTTACATTATATCCCGCAAAAGCATACCTAATAATCTAACCAGTGATTTTTCAGGTCGTGTTTGAACAGATTGAAATTGTATGTACAAATTAATTCATGAACTCGATGGTTTGTTTAATAAATAAATACAAAGTCAGGAAATTGAAGGTAATACATCAGTGTAATATTTGTTTTGATCGACTTTGGCCCTTGGAGAACTCCGTTACTGAAGAACCATTAATCAATTTCATTTCGACACGAGCACTGGTATTCAGCGGGGAATTAAAAATTACAAGTTTTCTCACAGAGATAATAATCTCCGCAGCAATATAACTTTGTCAAAGATCTTATGAGGAATGACAAAGGCGTTTCTTATTTCCAATACGATTGGCGTTCGTGGTCGTGACGTTTCGATTAATTATCTATCTTCAGAAGTTATTAAAAGATTACTTACTACAGTTAATACAGTCTGTAAAGCAAAAAACCCGTGAATAATTTCTACAACGAATACATTTGCTATTGCACCAAAATGTCTCTTTACATTTTTTTTATGGCGTTAGGAGTTATCCAGGCACAAGTTGATATATATAAAACTAATCGGATATACACATTTGCACACATATACACGTAGCGCACATCTATACATATATTACCCTAAACCAATCCTAATTCAAAAAAACAGGAAATTATAAAGAAGATCCAAGGGAAGGTACCGATGCACATTCTTCTCGCCCAGGAGTCTTTCAGGGCATTTTGTTAGACACTCTATAATAGACTACGGTAAATGGGAATTAGGTAAAATTAAAACAAAGGTGAGACATATAGGGAACGAATCTATTAGGTACACATTTATACTTTCAGACCAGACGTTCTCAAAAAGCGTATAATGACTGCATTCACTCTATTATCGTTTAGAGCTAATAGGTGTAATAATATATCTGTCATGTTTGTTTTATTTTACCCTTCTTACAAGAAAGCTTTTTGTGCTTTTAAAATAAAAATTTAGTTTCAATTAACTTTAACTTTTTTTATTTATGTTTATATCCATTGTTTTCTTATTAATTGCTTTCCTGCCATTACCCGACATACTGCACGGGATTACCCACGATACACAATAATTAAAATGAGGATTCATAATAGTATTACACACTAACAAATTTCTTCTAGAGAGGTATTTTTGAATCCTACAAAATACTCTATTTCTTGCTACTTTTATTAATTACAAAAGGACCCTGCGTAAAATTAATGAGATTTAAATTTACGTTGAAATTTTTTGTAATTTTAGGGACACGTAGTTTTAAGGATGCTGATCAAAAGTTGTAATGGAATGAAAACCTATACTTTTTGCTCCAAGGAAAAATAATTAATAAATTAAAGGTGCCAAATAAGGAGAGAAGATTTGTGTAAACGCCTTTACAGATTATTCTTTAATGTGCGGTATGTTGGAGATAAATGCGAATGGGCAAAATGCAGTATATGTACAGTGTGTCCCCGGATGGACCTAACTATACTTGTAATTTTCATTATTTCGCATTTTAAGAGAAAAAGTCATTCTTCATAAAAAATGTTGCTTCTTTAGCCATACTCAGACTTTCAAAATAACATACAGGGTGGTTAGCAAATAAGGAAACGTGAATTTGTGCCAAGAGTAAAGTATTAGTTTTTTGAGAGGAATATAAAAATGTTACTGAAAGAAGTTGTTTCTAATGTTAATAGTACAATCCAATCAATGAATGCCCAAAAGGGGATTGTAGAGAACATTTCGGAGGGGAGCATTTTCCTCTTCAGGGATGTATTGGGGGTAGTTAGGAGGTAAAAATACTAAAAGCCCCCGCCCCTAGCCCCACCGCTTCAGGGAGGGAGGGGGGTGGAAAGGTTCCTTTTTTCGATTCTTCGCTTATAACTGGGAAACGATGTGTCGTGTGGGAAAAGGTAATCTATGCAAAATTAAACGTAATTAAATTTTCCACAAGAATGTTTATATTCATTTTCTTCCTATGTGTTATAGTTTACGAGATACTCGCCTGCGAAAATTGATGATTAATAAAAAAAATTAATTATGTACCTTGATTATTTCTATCAAAGCGGTTTACCGTGGCCCCACTAGCGGACTTCGTCCAAAATAAATCGCAAAAATTCTACCAATTCAAATTGGGCGACAGTCCGCTAACCCGAAACATTACACGAATCAGACAGCATAATGCCATACTTTTCAATATAAAACACCCCCTACCATATCAGGTGTTGCCTATCTTTCGGCAACCTCCCTAGCCAAATCTTTCCTACACCACAATTTCCCTTTCACCATATTTTACTTTCACCACCTTTTACTCTAAGACCCCTTTTCTATTCCCTCTATTAATCTCGTTTTTATTATTTTTGACAATTTTGTTCTTTTGTACCTTTTTGTTCTTCTTCCAAATCCCCCTTCGACCAATAACTTCTCGCAAACCCAAACTTTTTAAATCATAATTTCCCATTCACCCTACCTTCCCGAAGGCAG
This sequence comes from Rutpela maculata, assembly GCA_936432065.2. NCBI lineage: Eukaryota > Metazoa > Arthropoda > Insecta > Coleoptera > Cerambycidae > Rutpela > Rutpela maculata. The sequence goes on along the minus strand of OW386289.2, from coordinate 164,522,515 downwards.
GCAGACCATCGGATGAAGATTGTGACTTGTTCAAACGGGTTTTTTTCATTGAGTTTTTCCCGTATCACCAACCAAACCTTTAAAAACAGTGCGCGTGTGTTTGTGCGCGCGCCCCTAACCACAGTTTTTAATTTAGCTTTAATTAGTTATAAGTGTTTTTAAACTTCCTTTAGTTATAAATATCCAAATTGTTAGGTTTAAGTCTCTTTTTTCCTAGACAGGAGCCCTAACCCACCCATTAATTGTCGTTCAAGCCCGAGTCGAACCCACTTGATCCGACTGCACATTCACCACGACGCTGCGCGGCGTGGTTGCGCGGTCGGCTCTGAACCGGGATCCCCGACTCTGGCGCATATTTGTAAACTTAATTATAAATAAATACTTTTTAAATTGAATTGAAATGAATTGGTTTACCGTGGTCTGCTAATAAATCACAGTCACAAAACAATCTTTATTTTACAACACTCGACGTATTTACTAATGTAATATTTTGTCGAAATCTATACATTTCCTTAAATATACAGTGTGACTCACTTAAAATGAAGACACCCTTATAACTTTTTTATTTTGTTTCCGATTTGAATCAAATTTTACTCAAGTATAGAATAAATTAGAATTTACTTATCACCAGAAAAATATTCGGTTGGTACAAAGGCAAAGCCACCTGCGGTACCAAAATATGCTGAAAAAAATAAAACATTTTGAATGTTAGAAATTCTAAAAAATGCATCCGATCAGCGCCACAAACGCACATACACCTGATTTGGTTATTGATGAGGGATTTCTCATACATAAGCTCATTTGGCAAAGGGGATCTTCAGTTTCCGCAATTTGTGGTGGCTACGTGAAATTCGTCAAGACCCATCGAATATGATTTTTAATCTTTTTCCTCCTAACTATCCCCAACACATTCCTGAAGAGAAAACTTCTTCCCTCCTAAATATTCTCTACAACTCTTTCATTGACTGGACTAGTAGTCCAGATATGAAATTTTAACGTCGTATTTCAGTTAATATTTTTGCGAAAATTATGATTAAAACAATTTTATGAATTTAACGAAAGCACATAATTTATTGAATAAAATGATAACAAAACTATTCTGTGTTGTCCTCCTACTGCTACAAATTTTTCAATATTTTTTTTAAATTTTTCATAAACTGAATGAATTGTATCCTCTTTTATATCAGCTATTGCTTCTAACATTTTCTCCTTTGAAAGGTTTCAATTATCTTTTAAATCATGGGCACAAACTTTTTGCTTCAGGTATCCCCATAAAAAGAAATCAAGAGGGGTTATATCTGGAGAGCGTGCAGGCCATCTTATAGGACCAAACTGCCCTATCCTTTTATTGTAGAAATGCTGATCTAACGAGTTTCTTACACTAATTGCACTGTGTGCAGGACAACTATCATGTTGATAAAACAGTTTTCTTCTATCCTGTAAATTTATATCATCCAGAGCAGGCATTAAAAAGTTTTCCAACATATCTACGTAAATGTTCTGATTTACGGTTGCGTCGAAAAAATATGGTCCAATAATTTTTTTTAACGTGTACACCAAACATCTACTTTTTTATATCGTCGACTTTTAAGTAGTAATAATAGGGAAATTTGCCTACAATTTTGGTAACTAACAACTTCATTCGTAGTAAATGTTGCCTCGTCGGAAAATAAAATCCTTCTGTAGAAAAATCTATCTAACATAATTTGTTCCCCCATTAACAAGCAAAATTCTAAACGAAAGGCGTCATCCCCTTCTTCAAGCTTATGTAATCTTACTGGTTTGTATAGACCAGGGTCGATAATTTTTGAGACCAAAAAAAATTATAGTAGGATGAAACCCATTGGAAAAGGTAGAGAATACAACAAAAATGAAAGGAAAAATAATTTACGGGCGATCTGAGGTCGGGAAGGGGAAGGGGGTGAGTTTTTAAGGGCAAAAAACGGTTTATCTCGATTTCCAGCAAAACTACAAGTCCTATGAAAAAAAGTTATATGACAAAGTTGTAGGTAATAAAAAGATCTACAACTTTTGTTTTTACACTTTTTCACATAACCTCAAAATTTATGTGAGAAATTCAAATAACCAAGTTTTCGGTTTCTTATTTTTATCTTTTGCAAAAAAATTTATTTTTTCACGAAATTTGTTGAAAACTTACCTTTTTATGTCCCAAACAGACAGTAATTTTTTTGATTTAAAATATTCATTTTTTCACCTTATTTTGACTTAATATCGAAAAAGCACCCTAATTTTCAATCGAAAATTCTCACGTCAAAATATCTGCTTTTTAAAAAAAGTCGGTAGGCTTTTTGTTCGTTGAAATCTCTACTTTCTGATGGTATAAAAAAAAATACATTACTATGGTAAATGTTCTCAGACAATGCAAATAAACGAAAAAAACTCGAATCCGAAAATTTTTTTTTGAATCATTATGTACAATTTTGAGCTATTTATTAAAATTTACACTTTAATTACTCGAAAAACGTAAGATTTCATGTTACATTGATAAACAAAAAAATTGCTAATCGAAATATACTACTATAATTAACAACCAAATAAGTTAATAAAGTTAATATTTAATAAGACATCTACAATATTTTGAGAAAGTTGTAGAATCTTCTTTAAATTATATGCGTAGATGCCTATTTATTGCTATTTTAAGATAACTTATATACCTGAGTGACCTTCGGAAAATTTTAGCCCATCAAAAGGTATTTCATAGAGAAGTGGGGAAGGGGCTAGGAAGGCACGCATATGCACGAGCTATCAGAGGACATTTTCTAGTACAGCTCGCCTTGTCTGAATTAATTTTTTCATCGATGGAGTTGTCGGACACAGAAAAGAGGCTAATGGATACATTTTTGCTGGATTTAGGAACAGAAAATTTTAAAGACAATTTGCATCACGAAGATTTTAAGATCATAAAAGAAAAATTTATCGAGCATCTAAAATTAGTACAAAAAAGAGGTCCTACCGCAAAACTTTGGATGCAGTACTGGCAAATGATCTCATTGGTTAAAGATTTCATACTGGCTGAAATGTGGAAGAAAAAACCTACGAGGAAGTTGATGATTCAGATGAAATTGTGGATGAAGAACCAATGCAGACCGGAAATAATATTGGAGACGAAGACGGTGATGGTCTTGAAGATTTCGAAGATCCACTAGAATCGGGAAGGTTTGTCGAATCTAACGATGAAGAAATGCCATCAAAGAGACAAAAACTAATGGAGAAGTGATTAGAATGCAAGATAAGGTATTTATAAATAACAAGATTATTGTATTTAAAAAAATTATAATGAATAACGTAATCAGTATAAAGTATCTAAATTCAATAGTACGATTTACATGTATATTTATATATTATGAGATTTTCTATGACATAAATGTAATTAGAATTTAATAAATCAACTTTATTACTGAAAAAAATTGCAGCAGTCACATTTTTTAGATGAAATCCCCTTTAAATCCTATTTTTAATATTTAGAACAACCATTTTCGCATGTTTTTTGCAATCTTTATGTTTTATGGATTTGTAATTTTTTTGTTTATCAATGTAACATGAAATCTTACGTTTTTCGAGTAATTAAAGTGTAAATTTTAATAAATAGCTCAAAATTGTACATAATGATTCAAAAAAAAATTTTCGGATTCGAGTTTTTTTCGTTTATTTGCATTTTCTGAGAACATTTACCATAGTAATGTATATTTTTTTTATACCATCAGAAAGTAGAGATTTCAACGAACAAAAAGCCTACCGACTTTTTTTAAAAAGCAGATATTTTGACGTGAGAATTTTCGATTGAAAATTAGGGTGCTTTTTCGATATTAAGTCAAAATAAGGTGAAAAAATGAATATTTTAAATCAAAAAAATTACTGTGTGTTTGGGACATAGAAAGGTAAGTTTTCACCAAATTTCGTGAAAAAATAAATTTTTTTGCAAAAGATAAAAATAAAAAACCGAAAACTTGGTTATTTGAATTTTTCACATAAATTTTGAGGTTATGTGAAAAAAGTGTAAAAACAAAAGTTGTAGATCTTTTTATTACCTACAACTTTGCTATTTAACTTTTTTTCATAGGACTTGTAGTTTTGCCGGAAATCTAGATAAACCGTTTTTTACCCTTAAAAACTCACGCCCTTCCCCTTCCCGACCTCAGATCGCCCGTAAATTATTTTTCCTTTCATTTTTGTTATATTCTCTGCCTTTTCCAATGGGTTTCATCCTACTATAATTTTTTTTCACTTTTTACCATTTTCAAAATTATCGACCCTGGTATGGATGTATTTTATTATTTGTCTAAATTCTTTGCAAATGGTTCTTACTAACATTTAAATCTAATGACCTTTTTCTTAAAGATTTATTGGGTTCATTTCTTACCGAACCAATAGCAAGCAATGTAGCAGCATCATTTTCATCATGAATCCTTTTCTGTTTTTTTATACCTGTCACATCCCCAGTGTTATCGAACTTTAAAATCAACTCTCGAACACAGTCCACTGAAACGTACACTTCGGGATATTTTCTATTGAAAAGTTCAATTGCATATTTGTACTATATTTCACCAATACCGTAAAATTTAACTAAAAAAATTCGTTGATCTAGAGTCAACATTACTTAAAAAGTTCTCTGATCAGGACTTGACTTTTTTATAAATAAGTAGTGTCAGTGTATGTTGTCATGGATACAACACATAGAATAGTTTTGTTATCATTTTGTTCAATAAATTATGTGCTTTTGTTAAATTCATAAAATTATTTTAATCATAATTTTCGCAAAAATATCAACTTTGAGACATGACGTTCAAATTTCATATCTGGGCTACTATTAACATTAGAAACAACTTCTTTCAGTAACATTTTTATATTCGTCTCAAAAACTAATACTTTACTCTTGGCACAAATTCACGTTTCCTTATTTGCTAAACACCCTGTATGTTATTTTGAAAGTATAGTTAGGTCCATCCGGGGACACATTGTATTCTTAAAATGGTTACTTCTTTCGTATTAGTTGTAAATTGCTCCTTATCAATTAGATACTATTACCTCTTGCAACAACCGTACTGAATATTTTCTAAGAATCTAACATATCTGACCTAACGATACTTTAATTTCATTTGGGAAATCTACCAGTTGCAAAAAAATTGAAATTTAATTTAAAAATGTATACCACAGTATCGTATATATATGTTAATTTCCTACTTTAGCTTGTGAAAACAATTTTATACAGCTCTGCTCTTTCAAGTGCGTATGTACGTAAAAGTATGTTAGCTGAATTTTAATTATAACAGATTTGCATTTTAAATGTAAACTTTTGTGGCAAAAACACTGGAAATTACTAAGCAGGAACCCTGACAGTATATTTTTGGACTACCTTTTTTTAATGGACAAATAATATACTCTAAAATGAAAATTTTGTCCAGCAGTAATTTTTTGCTTAATTGGCTGTTACATAATGTCGTTTTTATTCGGTATCATCGTTCAACATCATGCAATTTCACTTTATCTTTGAAACCAGTTGTAAAAAAGAAATCAATTTTAATTTTTGGATGCCCATCTTGTGATATTGTGAAAGTAATGACATTATCGGCTATTTTCTTAAATGAAACAGTATGGTGAGGAGCTCCTCATTTTAGGCTCTTCACAAAACTTATTCAGACCACTTTTTTCATTGAAATTTTTTTCCCGATCATGAAAAAGTTAATTTGGTCCAGTGTTTGAAGATTTTTCGCTTAGAATTCTTTCGGATAAAACCGATTGACGTGAAATTTGGACTGTAATTAGGAAATGGCTCAAGGAACCAAAGTTATATAGTGACGATGTGTGCTTTTACCCTCGGGGTGGATGCCACCTCTTCTCGGGGGTAGAAATTATTATGTTCAGAGTAACTGCAGAAATTAATAGAGGAATAAATTCTAAGCAATAAATGTTCTACGCAATTTTTTCGATGAGTCAATACTTTTTGAGTTATTCTTGATTGAAAATGTTGATTTTTCATCTAAAAAATGCATGTTTTAGAAAGCTTTTTCACTAATAACTCGAAAACTTTACGTTTTACCAAAAAAAATTATTATGAGCAAAAATGAATCGTATAAAATAATCAATCGATTGTTTTTTTTATTTCTGTGGATGCAATATGAACCGAGTTATGGGTCGATGAAGGTGACTTTTTGATCGGCGAAAAATGAATTCGATCCTTTCAACGTTAAATAACGGAAGAACGGAAATTTCTTAGAGGAAGACATATAAAACATTTTCAAAAGTACTTGAAAAGACCTTAAAAAAAATCAATTTGTAACTAATAATAACATACATACACACCTCACTAGGACTAGAAATCACATACATATCAATCGCTTTAACCACAGCTACTTAAAAAAATCACCCATGTATACTGGGTGCACATACTACAACTTATTACCAGCAAACTACAAACATTTAACGATCATAAGATTTAAAATTAAAATAAAGAAGCTCCTCGTAGAAAACTGTTTCTATAATTTAAGAGAGTTTGAAAACTTCCTCAATAATAGCTGAACGCTCAATATATACAAAAAATAAATTTTTGCTTAATCCATTTTTATTAGAACGTCGATAAGTAAATCAACAAATTAAAAAAAAAAATTAATAAATAAATAAATTAAGATTCTAAAATCTAAAAATGTATCTCGAGAGGATTTTTTTTTTTTGTTTACATTCTGTAGTATTATATATCATATGTATTGTCTCGTTTTATCTGTTTGTATTTTACAAATTTTATGTGAATTTTTGACTTGCCTTATCCACTTTATTGTGGCAACCAGAGGTAAATAAAATTATTATTATTATTATTATTATTATTATTATTATTATTATTATTATTATTATTAAAGAACCTCGGGTAAAGTCGTTAGCATAAAAATTAACGGAGTTATGATGAAAATAGAATGGTTGTCTCTTTTTTTCGGAGAAAAAATCAGCAATGAAACCAATGGCTTCACCGCAAGAATTGAAATTGAACGTAATCCATTTACAATTTACTTTATTTAATTACTAACAATATGAAGTTTGACCGGTTTAGGATGCTTATATTTGAAAAAAGTTGATTCAAATTTGAAATGATTTTTGAAATTTCTTAATAAATGTTCATTTCTTCACAATAATTCAAAGACTAAAGATAATACGTAAAAAATGCTAGAGTACAAATTTTAGAAGCCGGTAGGTACTCCACAATATTACTGTACGGAGCTGCTAAAGAGATACAGTTGAAAAAATTGAGCCGTGTCGAAGACTTATCAGCGTTTCTCGAGCAGATGCGCTATGATTGGTTTTTCAACAAAAAAAAATGGTTAACTAACAATATCGTTAATTTTGTCAAACCAAAATATATTGATGGTATTTTTAAACAAGAGGTGAATGTTATTTTAATTAATAAAAAGTTGTCGTACAACAAAACAAACATTAACTTAAAAAATAGATGAATAAGACTATTATTTTGTTCGTCTGACTATTATTTTGCTGAATTCTGTCAAATTAAACTAGATAATAGTATATTTTAATTTTAACTATTATCGAATTGTAATTCTAACCCAGTATTAGTTCGCTGTATTACATTACAAACCAATATTGTTGTCGTCTTCTAGAAGTTCTAAAAGAATTACCATAAAATTTGCTTGCTTACCACGTAGTCTATTACAGAAATTATTCCCAGATGACGCCACATACAAATCACTGACAATAATCAATCATGCATTATCTTATACTCTTATGAATTTATAGAAAATTAATAACATGATTGCAATGTTCAAATTCTCTCAGGGATCATCGATATTTTTGGATGGATCTTATAAACGATCTCTAATCTTTGGTTTGGGTGGTCTGATGTCTCAATACTGAGATTTTGGCTAACCAAAAAAAAAACTTCATCATGCAATAAAGTGTAGATCAACCTAAAAATTAGTTGGTGAACAAAAAACAAAGTCGTTGTACTATTTAATTGTAGACCAAATTGAAAATGGTTAGTGAACATAAAAAAATGTCATTGTACTATTTAATTTGTTACAAGAAGATATGACTATTAAACTACTATTTGTTTACGAAAACAAATAAAGTTGTATGACTATTCTTTTCTGATTGATTTAACTATGAAACTAGATAGGCGCGATTTCATATGCTATCATTTTCTTTGAGTGTTGAAAAAACTTCATAGAACCTTTTTTGCTTAGAATGCATTTCTCTATTGACGTCTACGGTTATTTTGAATGTAATAATTTTCACCCCCGGGAAGGGGTGGCATCCTCCCCCAGGGTATTTGCGCCACTTGGGATGTTTCTGTTTTGAATAGTATTAAAAAACACTCATTTGAAAAAAATATATCAAAATCGGAGCTGTTGCTGAGAATTAAGAAGTGAAAACCTTCATTGACTCGACTATATGTCCAAACTGAAGCTCGTAATCAGTCTCAGTAATGGACTAATACGTAAACAGTATTTTATGTTGATCGGTGCACCTATATGACGGAGCGGGGATACAGTCGACTAAACTTGGAGGCAAGGGCAACCTCTGACGATGATATTTTCGACCACCTACTAACACTCTGCCTATCCCAGGTTCAATTGTTATCGCGGTTCAATACAACATGTAGTGCAGTAATTTGGAATAAATAATTTTCTAGAAAAATATCTGAGGCATAATTTTAATTTTATTATTATTTATTTGGGCGGGAGTGGTATTTGGCTTAGTAGTTATTATTAATATGGTTTTTGATTCAATTTGGAATGGAAGAAAGGAAAATATCATCTGAAAACATTGAACAGATGGCGCTGTCTGTAACTGAAACGAGTTCGAAGATTAAGAACAAAGATTTACGTGTTTAATGCCAGATTTGATGGCTAGCACAATCGTATGATTTTTTCCTGCTGGTAATATTTTCTGTTTTAGAAATACGCCTACTGCAATATACGTTTTTATATTTGCTAAGAATTTGATAATTAATATTCATTTGCAAATTACAACTTAAAATAGAATATGACAAAATGGTTGAATAAGAATATTTAAAATTATATGTATAATGTACAAGATATGCATATAGAAGGAAACAATCTGTTATATAATAAAGGTATCTATAAACCGAATGTGATCACATTCGTCGAACAGAAAGTTATTGAATTGATCTATCAATATACTATACAATAAAATATTTAAGAAAATATTCAGGTGTATCAAGACCAATAAATGATACACATATACAGCTACACAAAAATATACAAAACTACAAAATCATGGATTTTTCTATAAAATACGAAGATGTAAGTATCAAATTTAAAATATTTTTTTTAAGTATAATAGCAGTGAAGTACTGTGTTTACAAGACTAAACACATACATACACATATACTTACATACATGCTATTTATTTCATATTTAATTTCAGAATGTTATAAAACGGTTCTGTGATGAATATTATTCGGTTATAATATACCTATTTGATTAAATCAAATAGATATAATGATAAGATGAAATGTATGTCCACCAGTAAATCATAAATATCCGAAGGAAACAGCACTTATCTCTGTAAACTAAAAATTGTCATTTGTCATAATTTAGGTAAAATGGCAATTTATATTGATCTATACAGGACTATTGGGTAGACAACCAATTATTATTGTGACAATATAGCCCACAGAAATTAGTCAAGAAACGACGAAACCTAGATAAAATTAGTAAAAATCTGAATTTTTGCGCAGACGTTCCAAACTCAAATCCACAAAAATCACAACATGGCTACCCAAGATATTGAAGGTCAAAGTCTTTTGCAAATATCTCGCGTCCTATGCATCGGATGCTCATGAGGTCAATGTGAGAGTTGTAGAGAATTAAATTATCTACAAGTTGTCTTTTTTTATTTTTTCCCACCTCCCCCCTCCCTTTTTGAGATATTCAAGGTCAAAGTTTCAAAAATGTGGTTTTTCGCGAATATCTCGCGTCAAAAAAATCGGACAACAATAAAGTTAACATGAAAGTTGTAGAGATTTAAATTATCTACAAGATCGATTTTACATTTTTTCCCAAAACCTCGCCATTTTAGAGACATTCAAGGACGAAGTGTAAAAAAACAGTTTCTTGCATGTAGACTCCACGCTATGCATTGGACCGCGACGAAGTCTACATGCAAAAAACCGTTTTTTTAAACTTCGACCTTGAATATCTCGAAAAGGGCGAGGTTTTGGGAAAAAATGCAAAATACCAATCTTCTAGATAATTGTATTCTCTACAACTTTCATGTTAACTTTATTGCTGTCCGATTTTTTTGACGCGAAATATTCGCGAAAAACCACGTTTCTGAAACTTTGACCTTGAATATCTCGAAAAGGGAGGGGGGGAAAATAAAGAAGACAACTTTTAGATAATTTAATTCTCTAAAACTTTCACATTACCTCATGGGCATCCGATGCATAGGACGCGAGATATTTGCAAAAGACTTTGGACCTTCAATATCTTGGGTAGCCATGTTGTGATTTTTGTGGTTTTTGGTGAATTTGAGTTTGGGACGAACGTCTGTGCAAAAATTCAGATTTTTACTAATTTTGTCTCGGTGAAATGCTAATTACTTCCACATCCAGTGGAAAGAAGTATGGTAACGACAAAAAATTTTTAAAAAACTTTTATTGTTCAAATAGGCTTAGAATGTCATGAAACGTCGAGATTTTGAGTTTGAGCAAAAAAAACAATTCTGTCTGTCGGTCTGTCTGTAACTTTTTTTTGTGCGCACGTTTACTCTGGAACCGTTCAAGATATTGACTTGAAATTTGGTAAACGTATGCACTTTAACAAAATCTGGAACTAGATTATATTTTCATCTTCTTCCGTCGAAGGGTTGGGGGGTAAATTGGGGTAAATTTGGGGCAAATAGCTAAATCAAGCAGGTGAGAGTCCAGAAAATTGGTATTTAGTATATACAAAAGAAGCTAAGGTCTCAAAAAAATTTTTGGCATTAGCCACCCCCATTACCACCCCCACCCCATTATTAAAGGGGATGAAACAAAATTGTGATTTAGTGTGTGTACAAGAACCAGAAACCTCAAAATATGTTTTTACTTCATCCACCCCCACTACCACCCCCTACCACTCCCCTACCACCCCCCTATCACCACCCCCACCCCACTACCGATGTGGGTATCGTTTTATAGGTTTTTGGGGTAGAAGATTTCAAATATTATATTATTAAAGATCCATAAGCAATTATTTCCACATACACAATTTTTTCGTTGTGAGTGACTTGGATAGAAAATCTGGATGTGGAAGTAGTGATTCTTTGGGCAGCGGTTTTTTACTTCCACATCCAGTGGAAGCATAGTAACGACAAAAAAAATGTTGAAAATTTTTATCATTCAAGTAGGCTTAGAATGACATGAAACGTCGAGATTTTAATTTTCTGACGAAAAAACATTTCTTTCTGTCTGTCGATCTGTCGGTCTGTCGGTCTGTCTGTCAGTCTGTCAGTCTGTCAGTCTGTCAGTCTGTCAGTCTGTCAGTCTGTCTGTAACTTTTTTTGTGCGCACGATTACTCTGGAACCGTTGAAGATATTGACTTGAAATTTGGTACACATATGTACTTTAACGGGATCTGGAACTAGATTATATTTTCATCTTATTCCGTCGAAGGGTTGGGCGGTAAATTGGGGTAAATGGGGGGTAAATAGGTGAATCAAGCAGGTAATGGTCCATGAAACTGGAATTCAGTATATACAAGGAAAGCTAAGGTCTTAAAAAATTTTTTGGCATTAGCCACCCCCATTACCACCCCCACCTCATTATTTAAGGGGATGAAAAAAAATTGTGAAGAACCAAAAACCTCAAAATATTTTTTTACTTCATCCACCCCTACCCCACTACCGATGTGGGATATCGTTTTATGGGTTTTTGGGGTAGACGATTTCAAATATTATATTATTAAACATAAGCAGTTATTTCCACAAACAAAATTTTTTCGTTGTGAGAAACTTGGATAGAAAATTTGGATGTGGAAGTAGTGATTCCTTGGGCAGCGGTTTTTTGTGGGTTAATAGCCATAGAAATTATTAAGTATTAAAAAAATCGTATTTCTATGTCACTTGGATAGTTTGGAAATTTGTCTCATGAAAATGGGTAATTGTCACTGCACATGAATTTAAACTGTAAAACCCTGTGTTTTCACATTTGCGAGGGGTATAAGTCATGTTGCTGTCAAACAAAATATTAATTAAGTCATTAATTAGTTATTAATTAAAACACACCTTGACGTAACACCGAATTAAAATATTGAATATTTAAAGCTTTGATCAACTTTTTACCAAAGCAATATAAAAATGTTTGGTAAAAATATCGGAAATTAAAAAAGTAATTTTTTTCCATGATTGGGGTAATTGTTCTTTTGACGCTGATTCCTGTGTTTTGCGAACACAAGTAAAAAGTAACGGTGTAAATTAAAAATGTTAAAAACATGAAAGGAAACTTTCCTAAGCTTCTTATTATATTGGCTTATCAGAAAGTAGTATTTTTCTTGGTTGTCGACGTCAGAAATTTTCAATATATTATGTGTATAAAAAGCAGTTGCCAAATACGTTCCCTTACATTTTAAAACATACGGACTTTGTTTTCTAAACTTCATTAAATATTTACAGCAGGTATGCTACTGAGACGTTAAGGATTTTCTACTTATTTATTCAGTATCTTTTAAGCAAACCACGATATGGCTTTTATGTTGACTTTATAAAATATTTGTTTAGACATCCTAAATGATATCTATCAAATCAACATTAAAAAGTATATATTCAGGAAGAGGACAAATAATTTTTAACAGCTTTAAAATTGCAAAATGCTATTATGCAACAATAGGGCCCAAAAACTTGCCAAAAAAATAAAACTGAATTAAAATACTCAACATCGTAAACTAACACCATTAAAAACCCCATAGACAACAAAAATGAAAAAAAACTCTTCCAGAAATGTAAGCGATTAAAATCTGCCAGATTTTCCACCGATTCTGCTTTGACTTTGACAATTCCACATACGCATCAGCATTTGTCAGAAACAACTAGCAGTGAACACAACCTAACCTAAAATTTAAATACTACTCCGTGCAAAAGCCCATAGCCAGATATGTATTTTGTCCAGTCAAAAAACCTCAAAAAATGACCCAACCTCCTGAAAAATCCGAAAGTTTTGAAACTTCGCACACTTATTTAGAAGTACTTACCTAAGAATGAATATACCGGAAGTCCTCATGAATATGAGGCGAGCTCTAGCGGCAATTAGCGAAAATAGGGCACTTTCTTTGGTTTTTCGTTAATATCTCGAGAACCGTTGGTCGGAGGCAAAAGTTGATTATACACATAATTAAGGCTTATCAAATTTGCTACAAAAATGATTATATACATTTTTCTCGTATTCCCAATGGTTCCCGAGTTATAGGCGCTAAAAGAGAGCGTTTTGTGAAAAACCACGCTAGAGCGGTACAATATGGCATTTTTAATAATATTTGACATATGGTTTACCTACATTTTTGTATACTAAGGATAATTGAGGAGATAAACTTCACAACTTTGTATAAAAAGCACATGATGTATGTTACTTATAATGTATATTGATGAGGCACATGTATGTATATTAAACAATGAAATATATGAGCAAACAAAATCCTGAGATTATTCCAAGGAAAATTTTGTACAGAAAAATCAATCAGCTCTGAATCGCTTCTTGGTAGAAGGCCCTGCAATTTGATCTTGGCCAGCTTCTACACTTGCTGCCTGAAACAATAGGTAAGTATGCATGAGATGAAGGTGTGAGAGAACCATTATACAAATAAAAACATGTAAGTAAAAGAAAGTATATAAGGAATAAATAAAACAGAAGAAGTAAATATAAGAAAGTAGTAAGCGACCAGTAAAACAACATATGAACATGACAACCGATTTATGTATACTATTGCAAGGTAAATGAATAATAAAAAAAATACAAATGTACAATCTCACCTGACTTCTGGTTCCAGCAAGCACATTGCTTTGACCTTTATGTACCAAATGTTCAGTGTTTGTTATTTGCACTCAATGATCTGTTTCTTCAAGGTTTATGACATCGGGATCATCAGGGTCATCAAAGCGTTCTTCGAGGTTGGAAGTAACACCAATCAAGCATTCGCCATGGCAGTTGTGACAAATGCTTGAACACAGACGACCTTGTTTGGGGCAAAGAGCTACCTTGTGTTGATGAGGAGGGGTCTGCAGCAGACTGCTGTTTCAGGAAAGCCTTTATAGAATCATCCCGTGTGTACTGTTTTCGGCACTCAGTGTGTACTCTAATTGTCTCAATACCACGAAGCTTAGAACCCAAATCATCTTTCCTTTGCTCACTAGCGAGCAGTAACGATCTGATTCCCTTGAAACCATCTTTCGTTACACCAGAAGGTGAACCAAGAATTTAGTCGCACAACAAACAGTTCTCTTCCATTTCATATGTCATATATGTCATATATTTAGTAACTTATTATTGTCAAATAATATTAGAAATGTCATATTGTACCTCCCTAGCGTGGTTTTTCACAAAACGCTCTCTTTTAGCGCCTATAACTCGAGAACTATTGGGAATACGAGAAAAATGTATATAATCACTTTTGTAGCAAATTTAATAAGCCTTAATTATGTATATAATCAACTTTTACCTCCGACCAACAGTTCTCGAGATATTAACGAAAAACCAAAGAAAGTGCCCTATTTTCGCTAATTGCCCCTAGAGCTCGCCTCATATTCATAAGGACTTTCGGTATATTCATTCTTAGGTACCTTTAAATAAGTATGCGAAGTTTCAAAACTTTCGGATTTTTCAGGAGGTTAAACATTGTTTTGACTGGACTAATTCGTTGGAAAAACATTTTCAATATTCGTTCATTTTAAGTGATATTTGTTATTTTTATACAAACTTGTGTGGTGAACAAGTTAGTTAAAAATGACTGATGCAGGTTTTTCAAAAGGACAATCAGACAATTTACCCAGTGTAGATTTGTTTACGGTGGCTTCATGTTCATACATTAAAAATACTGAGAGTTAGAAATAAACATAGTATTTAAAGAAATTAAAGTTTATGACACTCTATTCAATGGTCAAATAAAATAAGCTTTAACACTGACCTGTAACCTGTAATATCTTATCTAAAAATTCAATTCTTGGTATTTTGGCAATACTTAATATACAGTGTGTCCCAGGATAGATGTAACAAGAGGTGTAATGGACCAAAAATTTTGGAATTTTGGAATGGTATTTGGGGATTGAGTCCTGCTTGTTGTAAAACTAAAGCATACCAAAAATGACTTGATTTGGTGTTCTACAGGGTGTTTTATAAGCAAAGTTGTAAAAATCACCACTAATAAAGTACCTTTATTATTCAAAATATGAAAAAATTCCACTAAGAAAAGTCATTTAGAATGCAATTTTATACCTCAATACCAAATTTCAGAAATATAAAATTATTTTTTTGAAACTTCCCATTTTTTCAATAAAGAAGAAAAATTAAAGCATATGATGAAGACAATGTTGGGGCTATTATAGCTCATGCTTCTGTTATAGAAAATCCTAGGATGCCACTAAGAGAGAGATCAGCTCTTATTAATATTAGCAAGTCTGAACTCCAAAGAATTTACAAGGCAAAGAAAATTAGGGCATATAAAGAAAATTATAAACATACGCTTGAAGAGGGAGATGATGGCCGTAGGTTGGATTTTTGTTTGACCATTGGAGAAAAAATCATGGAAGAGAGATTTTTTCATCATTTCATAATTTTCTCAGATGAATCCACATTCACAACCAATGGTGTTGTTTCATCTCAGAATTGTTGGTTTTGGGTTTCTGAAAATCCAAATTTTAGAATTCATTGTAGAAGACAATATTATAAAAAAGTGAATGTGTGGTGTGCCGTTTCTTATCACGTTGGAGTTATTGGACCTTATTTCATTGAGGGAAGGTTAAACCAGCACACTTATTTACAGCTTCTTGAAAGATTTTCTGAAGAACATTTAAATATTTTAAGAGATATGCTTTTAGTTTATTTTCAACATGATAGTTGCCCTGGCCACTCCACAGAAATGGTTAATCGGTGGTTGAATTTAAATTTTGGAGAAAATTGGATTGCCAGGAATGGACCGATCAAGTGACCGACGAGATCCCCAGACCTATCAATATTGGATTTCTTTTTATGGGGTCACCTCAAGCAGTTGGTTTACGCTGAACCACTTCCTAACGATGTAGCAGTATTGAAGCAGAGAATTACAGATGCCGTAAACTCCATACCGTTAGATTATATTCGAAACAGTTTTAAGGACTTCAGGCGAAGGATCGAAATGTATGTGGATGTGGGTGGTAGCTACGTCGAATATTAAAAAAATTGTAAACATTGTTTTGTATTGGTCAATAATTAATTTGTTTGTGAATCTGTTATGTTTTTGACATTTATTACTTGTTATAATTTTTAAACCTCATTAATCTTCTGTTAGTAATTGTTTCTTGTTTTACAATTAGTTCGATTAACATTATACCTTCTTACATCTCGTATATTCAATTTTTTATTTACCAATAGCCTACTTTTTGAGATGATTAACATTTGCTCCTACACAACTTTAAATATGAATTTAACTCTTAATTCGCAAAAAGTGGGAAGTTTCAAAAAAATAATTTTATATTCCTGAAATTTGGTATAGAGGTATAAAATTGCATTCTAAATAAGTTTTCTTAGTGGAATTTTTCATATTTTGAAAAATAAAGGTACTTTATTAGTGGTGATTTTTACAACTTTGCTTATGAAACACCCTGTAGAACACCAAGTCAAGTCATTTTTGGTATACCTTAGTTTTACAACAAGCAGGACTCAATCCCCAAATACCATTCCAAAATTCCAAAATTTTTGGTCCATTACACCTCTTGTTATCTATCCTGGAACATACTGTAAGTACTTACATTAAAATAATCTTCACATACATAAATGGCGTTGTTCTTTTCAGAAATATCCCCTATATTATTTCTTCTGCATGCTATTAGCCATTTAAATCGGCGATTTTTATCTTTAGGTACAAGAATAAAAATTTTATTTGCTGATTTAATAATTGTATGATTTACACAGTGACAATATCATTGTTTATAATAAGTAGTTTCCATTTCTCAACACAAAACAGAATTATAAACTAAACAAAATCTTCAAAATACGCCAAATAGCACACGTGAATACACAATAAATACAACGTTTTCACACAAGCAAACATAATCACGAAAGTTAGGTTAGGGGGTGTTACAAAACTAGAACGCAAATTAGTTTCAAAGCCAACTTCCGCACAGTCTGAGGGACACCACGCGAGGCTAGTTTTCTCGAAGTGACGTCACAGTGCTTTTCGCGAGGATTTCAACTTTAATTATTTATTGCAAAGTAAGTACTGCGATTGAAGAGCTGATATTCGGTGTGGCGTGTTTTTATACAAACACACACTTTAATGAAATAAAAAAAAATGGGCAAGTTCCCCATTAGCAAAAGGCATCTAATAGCCGTATTGCAATCAAAATTTTCGCGTACAGAATAACGAACTTTCGTTTGATTTTACAGTTTGAAATATTTATTCTTTACAATCATCACTTGATCATTAGTTTGGTATGACTTATATTCTTCTTATTTCTTCTACAAAAAAAAACCACTAATCAATCGTAAAAAAACCGCTGCCCAAGGAATCACTACTTCCACATCCAGATTCTCTATCCAAGTCACTCACAACGAAAAAACTTTGTATGTGAAAATAATTGTTTATGGAACTTTAATAATATAATATTTGAAATCCTCTACCCCAAATACCCATAAAACGATACCCCACATCGGTAGTGGGGTGGGGGTGGTGATAGGGGGGTGGTAGTGGGGGGTGGATGAAGTAAAAATATATTTTGAGGTTTCTGGTTCCTGTACATGCACTAAATCACATTTTTTCTTCATCCCCTTAATAAGGAGGTGGGGGTGGTAATAGGGGTGGCTAATGCCAAAAATTTTTTTGACACCTCAGCTTCTCTTGTATATACTAAATACCAATTTCATGGACTCTTACCTGCTTGATTTACCCATTTACCCCAAATTTACCACAATTTACCCCCCAACCCTTCGACGGAACAAGATGAAAATATAATCTAGTTCTAGATCTCGTTAAAGTACATATGTGTACCAAATTTCAAGTCAATATCTTAAACGGTTCCAGAGTAAACGTGCGCACAAAAAAAAGTTACAGACAGACAGAATTTTTTTTTTTCGCTCAAACTTAAAATCTCGACGTTTCATGACATTTTAAGCCTATTTGGACAATAAAGATTTTTAAAAAATTTTTTGTCGTTGCTATACTTCCACTGGACGTGGAAGTAATTATAGTACCACTAGCAATATCTAGTGGATACTCACTTTGTTGAACACATTGTAAACAAAATATTAATTACACTTCAGAACTTTTCTGACGACAACGACGACGGGCACCCTGTATTTGTCGATTTCAGCTGTGCTTATAAACAGAAAAAATCTCTACCAGCCCATGCGAGAATTTCTCATACTAAATCACCTAATAAAAGCTATTAAGTTTTTTCATTTTTACATGAACTTTTGAGGATGTCACAAACAATTTGAACTAACAACACTTTTACATTGTCTTAGAATGGCTACTTCGAGAAGTTCTTCGCACTGGCTTCGACTGGTCATCACTCGGAGGCTATTTCAAATGTATGGTATATCATGTATGGCATATCACTACTTCTTTGCGGCCTTGTCTCTGTCAAAATCGTTTTCTGATAACCAATTTTGCCTTAATAATGTTCTATAATTTTCAGTTAACGAAGAGCTGCTATGTATATAAAGACAAGACCATAACTAAATTCTATAGAGAAGATAAATTTTGTAGTAGGAAGGAAGAAAGGAAGTTGACTCGAATTGAAGTGCAATATTTTTATTATTGTTTTTATTTGAATATAAAACATTCAAAACAAAATGAGCATGAAACCTCTTTAAGGAATAATATTTATGGAAGGAAATGTAATTCAGTGTCTGCGAAGGAAATGTAAATAGAGGATTGTATATTTATCAGGATACCTTTCGAATTCTCGAATTGAATAATAAACATTTTCTTCGTTAGCTCCACAGTATTGTTGAAACACAATATTTTTCAGCAATTATTTATTTAACAAGGAAACTTCAGCTTCCGGTTTCAAAACAGAATTGCAGATGTACAGAAGGGTAGATAATTTTGTGTAAATTTGGTCCAGCATGTTATCCTTTTAAAGAATATGAAAGTTAACTAGTGATATAAATATGAATACATTCCTCAAAGTGGTCTTGGAAACAAATGAAAGCTTGATTTATTTTTTAAAATTAAATATTAAGATTATACAGAGTGCCTCTCAACTTGTTTCCACTAGCACCAAAACTCTACACTCGAATATATTACTCGTTGCCAGTTTCACCAACCAAGCATCATCTAGAGATGATTAAATACTAAGTATAATATAATAAAGTAAAATATTCCCATATTTATATTAAATTAATGTCATAATAGATTATCCATACTCATACAGGACCAAATTGTAAATAAATAACATGGGTTTATTTCTGGTAGATCTACTTAGATTAGCCTTGCATGAATCACCCAATTCATTCTTAAAAAAATGGATATAAACAAGCAAATTGATACCACTCAGAGGTATTATATTAGAAAAATTGAATGAATTAGGATTACCAGTGGCTCAATTAGATTTTTTCTCTTCGTATCCAGATTATAGACGTCAATATGTGGAATACCTTGTTTTCAAATCGTTTGATGTCCTGGTCACTTTAGGCTTTCCTCAGGGATGCGTATTGGGCCCGCTTGTTCTTGAGGTTTCTATAGATGATTTTAATGTGGAGAGCCTTTTACATGCTGATGACTTGAAATGCTTTTATGTAATAGAAAACGAACAAGGTTGTGAAAAACTTCAGAATAATCTAAACACGGTTAATGGTCATGTAATCATTCGCCTCTCGATATATCTAAATGTAACACATTTACTTTTTATAAAATGTCTAACCCTATGAGGTTCAATTGTCATATAAATAGTGAAATATTGCAGAGGCCTGATACAGTAAAGGACGATAGAGATATTCTGTTCGCTTGAAATCAATTCCAGATGAAATTTCATGTTTTCTAGTGAGTTGAAAATATCCTTCTCTTCTTCCGCGACGATTAGAAGATCATCCGCGCATGCTAGTGCGATGGGGATTTCAGTGTTTATGTGTCTTCGTTAAAATTTTAAGTTTTCCTTATTGTGCTTTGTGACTTGTTCTAGGACAGTGGTGAATAGTCTGAGGAATAGGGGGCATCCTTACTTGATGCCTACACTTTTCTGTTTCCGTTGTCTGCTCGAACCATCGAATTGCAGTACTCTCGCGAAGCTAGGTAGTGCGGCACTTTCTTGCTGCGTATGGTATTGACTATAACTTGGTTTCTGACAGTATCAAGTGGCTTCTGGAGATTTATTGAAATTTTGCGTGGTTCTATCCTTTCTTCCAGAATTCTTCTGGTGGTTGTTCATTTGATTTTAATGAGTGCTGTTTGGTAGTCTGGTGGTCTTCCGATGTATTTTTCCAGCTGTTCGAGCAAGAAGATTTTAGTTGTTGTCCTGTTGGAAGGGTTTCTGTGTTTTTCTCCTCGAGAGTTTTCTCTTTTGATGCTTCTTTAATTCTTCGCTTATATTCCACATCTGGTATTGTTTGTCTGTAGTCTTTTTTATCTGTTCATATTTGTTATCTTTTTTCCTTTCTTCTAGGGTCCATAGATGACCTCCGCCTTTTTAGTATTTTCCTTGCCTCAATTTTTATTTTTGAACGCATTAATGTCCAATCTAGTTCTTCTCCACCCAGTTGTTTTTATATTTCCCAACAGTTTACGCGCTTTTTAAATTTAAAATCTGCTGCAGATGGATTTGATATATTTAGCGGTAGTATTTATTAAATTAAACAGCTTCATTTACAATTACAGACTATAACCTTGACTTCTTTGTGCTTTCTACCGTACTTTGATCGTAGTTCCAATACTTTAAATTACTCCACTTTCGCGTTTCCACCCTGTAATTGGTTACCTTGGGTGGTTGTACATAAATAAGTATTATTGGTTCTATGTTATAACTAGGACAATTTATCAGTGATGTAAATAAAAATAAAATTGAAGTATTTCTAGGAGATATAAATATTAACTTGCTCGATACAAACTAATAGATATGAATAATTACACAAATATGTTGACAGAAAACGGGTACATATCATATATAAATTCATGTACGAGAGTAACATAGACTTCAAAAACCATTATAGATCATATATTTATTAGACAAATACAAATTATTGCACCAAAATCAACCCCATGATCATAGAATCAGATATTACCGACCATTACATCACTTCAGCAGTTTTAGAATTTTTTAAAAATGATACATGTAATAAAGAATCAAAAAATAAAGTTATTAGTAAAATTGATTTTAAAAAATTAAACAATTTATTAGAACAGGAAACTTGGTCAGAAGTGCTGAATTGTAGTCAAACTCAATCTAGTTATAACTTTTTTATCAATAAAATTCATATATTACTAAATAAGTCAACAAAGTCCGTAATTGTCAAAAACAAATTCTATTAGGTATAGGGACTACTAAAAAAAAAATTAATAAAAAATTATTCACCTGAACTTAAAAAGCAATATGCAGAATATAGAAATATGCTCAATAAATTAATAAGAGAGACGTCAAAAATCAATATTATAAGAATCAGCTTGCAGAGGCACAAGGCAATTGTAAAAAAAATTGGGAGGTAGTAAATAATGCTTCAAATTCAACGGCAACAAATAAACAAATTAAAAATATTAACATAACAAATGATGAAGGGCTAGAAGTAACAAGTAATATAGAAAAGGCTAATGTTTTTAACGATTACTTTATAAATATTGGCCCAAAAATGTCGCAAAAAATTGAAGCAATTGATAACCTGCCTAGTGATATCCTAGAAAGAGATTCTAATCTATCACCGATATTTCTTAAACCTGTAACAAAAAATGAAATTATAGAAACCATTAACAGTCTAAAAGACAACTCATCAGCTGGACCAGACGGGTTATCAGTTAAATTAATAAAATCCATACACGTTCACATAATCAAACCTTTAATACACATAATGAATCTAACACTTAAAACTAGTCAAATACCATGTCAATGAAAGGGATCGAACGTGACTCCCGTACATAAATCAGGTGGTTACAAAAATTTGAGCAACTGTAGACCTATCTCAGTTATCAATAATCTTGCTAAAATATTCGAAAAATGTCTTAAAAAGAGATTGGCTTTAAAAAGAATATAAGTACAAAACATGCAGTGTTGGAATTAATACAAGAAATTGTGGCAAACCTAGATAAATAAAAAAAGCATGGCTGTATTTCTAGATTTAGCGAAAGCTTTCGATACAGTGTCACATCAAATGTTATTAGATAGACTACAAAGCAATGGTATACGGGGACCTGCATTTTGCTTAATAGAGCATTACCTCACAAGTAGAAAGCAACGCGTGAAAATTGATGATGTTTACAGTGATTCTCTTACTGTTAAAAAGGGTGTGCCACAAGGGACTGTATTGGGTCCAATTCTGTTCCTTGTATATATCAGCAGCATCACTAAACTAAAACAATTTCAAGGCCACTTAATATCTTATGCTGATGACTCTGCTATTGTATTTCCAGAAAATTCATGGGATATTGTATATAGTAATGCAGAAGAAAGTTTAGCACTGATTTCTAAGTGGTTAAACTTTAGTTTATTGAGCTTAAATATCCAAAAAACAAAATTCCTAACATTCACATTAGTAGCTACTGATCAACCTTCTAAAGATATACTACAGATACACAATAATACATGTTTACAACAAGCAAATAGTAATTGCCCCAAAATTGGTAAAACTAATATTATCAAATATTTAGGTGTCATGCTTGACCATCATCTAAGATGGAACTAGCATGTTAGTTACATCACAAAGAAAATTAGACAACTTACGCATACATTCTTCACATTAAGGGATATATTATATAAGAAAAATTTGATGGTTATAAATCGCTAGTAGAGTCATTGGTTAGATATTGTATTATTATCTGGGGAGGGTTATGTAATAATGTATTGAATATCCTACAAACAGCCCAACATTGTATTCTAAAGATAATTTTAAAGAAAAAAAAACTTTACTCCTCTACACAATTATATAAAGACGCTGACGTATTCAACATAAGAAATCTTT
The DNA here is from genome assembly GCA_936432065.2 of Rutpela maculata. Taxonomy (NCBI): domain Eukaryota; kingdom Metazoa; phylum Arthropoda; class Insecta; order Coleoptera; family Cerambycidae; genus Rutpela; species Rutpela maculata. The sequence goes on along the minus strand of OW386289.2, from coordinate 164,499,200 downwards.
TCGCTTATTACTGTTTATTACATATGTTTGACAAAAATCCCTCACCAGCCCATCCTAGATATGATACTAGGTTTACAAAAAATAGGTCTATAGGATTGCCGTTATTCAAAAAAAGCCATACACAAAGATTTGTCTTCTATCTATGTCCAAAGTTATATAATATTTTACCACCTCATCTAAAAAATTATAAAATCGAAATAAAAAAGTTTATCACTCACAATCATGATTCTATAAAGTTTATCCTGCATTAATATGAAAATTTCGACAATTATATATTTTAGACTTTCGAACTATATTTAACTATAAAAAATTATTTATTTTATCGGCTATACTTACCTGAAACCACGAATTAAGTTACAAATATCCATTATCTTATCCAATTATAGTTTTATGATTTTAAGTACTAACTACCGTGTGCTGCTTTTTACTGCCTTGTTGTTATTAAATATTAGGTTATAATATTTTTCTCTCTCCTTGTTCATTTCTATTCCCATTTTTATATAGCAAGCTATACAATCAATTTACATATCAACCAGGAAGGTATGGAATTAACAAACAAGCATTTCGTGCTTAGGTGATTCCATCTCTTCTTGGTTGATGGTTTGAGATGCATGTGTCACTTATTGCATATTGTTACCTAACTTTGTTCTTTTTATTTTTGTACCTCCATACTTTGAAATAAATTATTATTATTATCGTATTGACTTATATACCTAACATTTCTGACCCTGAAGAGAAACACAACTTTTTAATAAACAAAATGCTAAGCATCCGATTTCATGAACAAAACATCAAGTTCTCCTGCTTCTAAAACCAGTAGAAAGAATTAATTGAGTATTTTCTGATAAGCATTGCCTCACCGTGCAAAAATCAATTTGTTGGATAATAATCTCCTTAAAATTTAAAAGCTGCCTTCAAAACATTTTCGCATCGCCGGAAATTGATAATTAGAACTTCTTAAAGTAAGTGAGGTTTTGAAGGAAACAAATCATCTTTGTTACAGAGGTGGGGTCTTTTCGGATGGTAAATTTATTAAAATTTTCTCGAGTGGTTGGGGAACACTCCAACCATAATTTACCGCCCGACTTAGTTTTATGATTAACTCATTAAAATTAAGAGACTGATGTCTCTGGTTTCTCTTAATATAAACTTTTTGGGAATTTATTCATGAGTCCTTGCCATTCGTACAGTCTGTGTTACAAAGTAAAGCGTAAAGTTTGGTTTGATTATATATATTAGACTAGCATGTACGTACTCAGCTACCTATTCTTACAAGCTTTTATTTAACTTGACCTGTTTGTATATGAGTTAGTTTGTTAGTATGTTAGTATGTTTGGGTTAAATCTTGCAATTTTGAACCATTTAATGACGTCCAATTGAGCTGAAATTTTGCACACACGTGTAGTCTTATTGACAATATAATAATATGGTACCAAGAAGTTTTTTTTTTAATTTAAACTATAATTAGATCAGATAGTGTATTCACTCAAATGTTGCATTTTAAGAAATGGCGAAGGATCCGCTAGGACGATGCAATAAATACAAAACTAATTAGGACGTAACTAAAAATTTAAAAATAAAATAATATGTAAAATAACCTTCTAAAAGCAAGCTTTTAGTACTAAAACGAAAAAATAAGTTATGTTGAATTGTCTTAAAAGCTTGTAGACCTACGGCCAAGAGGCAAATAAGTTACCTCATCGGGTACAAAAGGTTTGAGTTTTTGTAGTAAAAGTACCACATATATGTAGCAAAAAACCGACCGTCTGCCGGGGCTCAATGGTCAACTTCTCATTATTACAGCTTGTCAAAAAGGCGAAAAAAATCGCTAAAGTTACTTCATTGGGTACATGCTTAAAAACGTGACAATTCACTGGGAAAACTATTACAATTTCTATTTTGTGTGGCAGACGTCAGTATTTGAACGCATACGTAGAGCAGACGCCCGTCGCAACGCCCAAAATTCCGACGTTTCTTACCTCATGAGGTACGTGTATAAACCTGGGTTCAAATCAAAGGTCTTTTTATGTAGATCATAAATATTTTTCAAAAAGATCGGCAGACGGTCAACTATAAAGAGCAGACGCTCTAGAAAATGTAACCTGAAAGAATAATGCCAAAGTCGGTAAGGGTTTTATTGAGTACATGTTCGGAAATTTGAAAATGCACTAAGAAAACTATTACAATTATTATTTTGTTTGTCAGACTTCCGTGAATATGTAGGCAAAACAACTTCCTATACAAGAAATAACAGCAATATAAAACAATAGTAGTAAATAAAAATAGCAATAGCAAAACAGCTTTATTGAGTACATTTTCGGAAATTTGACAATGCACTAGGAAAACTATTACAATTATTATTTTGTTTGTCACACTTCCGTGAATATGTAGGCAAAACAACTTGGTATACAAAAAACAACAGCAATACAAAACAATAGTAATAAATAAAAAAATAGCAAGGTTTTTTGTTTTGTTTGGTAATAAATCTAAAGAAAAATAACTATTCGTCATCTTCGTCATCACATGAATCATTAAAACCCTCTTCATTTTCATCATCAATATCCCATTGCTCCATACCGGTTTCGCGTACAACTATTTCGTCTAGGGCACTAGGTAATTGAGGGTGCAATTTTAATTTCTAACTTCACATTCGGCTCAGCTCAAAAACATAAATAATATAAGTTTATTAATTTATTCTCAGTACTTCGTTAATTATTGATTTTTTGGCTTTAGAGGTGGTTTTCACCCTCTTAGGTGTAAAAGCACATTAGTTTAAGAATCCGCAAAAATAAAAAATTCCAAGCCACTATAGAATTAGTCCAAAGTTGATACCAAGTGACTGTACTACTATTAGATTCTACATATTTTTTTCACATCTAGCGTTACACTACCGATTCCTTAAACATTTCCAATGTTAAAAGAAAACAAAATAATGATTACGTATATTTAACTTCATTTATTAATATAAAATTATCCAGTACTATGGACATTGGACACAACCCAAATTCAAGTCAGTGCTATCTAATATCTAATTGAAATAATAATATCTTTCTTCTTTTATATCGTGTACGACAAAGGATGACATTTAGTTTAGAGAAAGAATATTTACGTCACTAACCGCATCATATTTATTCTTATATTTGTTATTTCTGTTGAACGGTCACTGTTTTCGTCAGTTTTATACAGACTTTCTTTTATATTGTCGCAACAGAAGTTGTGTGAATTGACTGACCTTTAAGAAAACATTTTCTCCAGATACTTTTGAAGTCGAGTAAAATAAAATTAAAGATAATGTATAATCAATCGCTGCCAGATATTGAAACTATTTTTATTAAGAAATATTAAGTCATGCGATGGTATACGTCTGCTTTTTTAATATCATGTTCAACAGTTTTTCTGTTCATGCAAAAGGCATCATTATCCATGTTAGGTATTTTACGTTAAACCGTAGAGGTTAAATATAATATTGATTCATATAATTCGACTTTAGGGAAATTAAAAATTAAAACTGTTATCACCAAAATTGCTCAAAAGCCACTGACAAAGTGTCGTTCTATGCGGACAATCTTGCGTTCCGACAATCAACCTGGAATTGATCAATATAACAATTATGCCTAGAAAATTAACTTAATTTCTGATAACTGGGAGGAGTGTCCTAAAAAATATTCAAAAATGATTACATAAAAACCGGTGGTATATAAAATTAAAGTAGATTCGTGTAAGTTAATCACTAAACCAACTCAATTCAAAAACAGATATTAATTGTGTCTACAATGAAAAAAATATTTTTCTCAACTCTTCGGAACGTACTCAAACAAATGTCGCTACCTTCCTCAAGGAAACCCTGACGGAAAGCTTGAGCAGAACTGGACGAAGACCTGCATAAAGAACGTGGCCCCCTCGAGAATGCCGCGTAATTCCCGGAAACGACTCCATTACCCGTGAATTCATTACCACACACGCTAGCCTCGTTTTAATTTAACAATAGCTCGATACCTCTTACTTTTGATGCTGATAACAACTATATTTAGCTATGCACGGCTTTTATTTTAAACATACCTATTCGGAATATTTTCATATTTACAGTGAACAAAACGGAGAATTTTTCTTAGATCGAAGATGCGTTAAAATAATATGACCATGCGGTACATTTGAGAATTTATAGAGCATCAAGTAGATCGAGGTACCAGATGGATCCAGTATTCTTTGCCACATGTCATGTCAGTGACATGAATTTGATAGAATATGTTAAAAGTGTACAGGGTGGACCAAAACTATGGCAGATAGACGAAAATCAATATATTTGTCCTGAGCTCGATTTTCGAGAAACAAACAATCTTTTTTGATTACCGAGCTACAGAGCGTTTTTGGAAAATTGGAATTTTTTGATGACCTCTAGATCTCAATTACCAAGTGTCAAATCGAAACTCGAGTAACACATTCTTAAGGCACTTTTTTGAATAGAATCTGTTGCTGATAAAAAGAAAATTATCCGTGCCTCAGTTTTTGAGATATAGATATAACTTGTGTTTTTTTTTAAATAGAACACCCTGTAAATTGTTTTATTATTCGATCACAACTTAAATTAGCTATCCAACGATATATCATATGTCATATTTATCTCTATAAAAAATGGTTAATTTGTAACGTGCTAATTTTTCTGGGTCTATTACAATTAATTAGATTCATATAGTGTACCAGAAATTGTCTTTTATGATCAATTTATTATTTATTGATTACCGTGTGTCTGAAGCCAACCCTGTAGTCATACTTGAAGATGTGAAGCCTTCCCGCGACGTAAATAAATTCTGCTGTGGAAGGGGATATACCCCATATTAGGCCATGTGAAAAATAAGTGAATTTGATTGGTCATGCGAAACGGCCTTGGTTACTTTTGTGGGGACACACATAAATAGTCCAATTGACGAGAACCATTTTGATTTCGGAGTTGGTGGCCGTTAGGCCTAGTGGCCGCTTCGGCGGTTCTACGCCAAAGTGGGAAAAGTAGTAGTTATTTTACCTTAAAGTAATTAAATAATAGAATCTGGCTTTTTGGTTAAAATTGCGAGTACTAATTAAACACTTTGAGTATCCATTAGGAGTCCCTAAGCCAAATTTTCCAAAAATGCGCTCGGTAGCGTACCTCGGTAGGCGAAAAAGTGTAGCATTTTAAAATATTACAACTCTAATTTCTAGTAATTTGTATTTAAAATTGATTAAAGTAGTGCCGCCTAAACAAGTTCACTATTTGCCGTCAGGGACTAAGTAGGTAGACAACCAACTTGCATCTTGACGGTACATCGTGTTGCATACTGCAAATGCTTCTGTTTGGTAATTTGATGATGTTATTTTAAAGGTGTATAACTGAATAAGGTTTATTTATTCATTTAATAGAGTTTAAATAGTTTCTGTCTCTTATGTTTTTAAAATTGGTCAAGGGAGTAGAGGAATTTTTCGTAACAGTTTTATATTGGTAATGCTGGGGAAACGGCCTGAAGGTTTCTTCTTGCGGAAACCGCGAAACCCTGCGGACATGCTGGTCTCTTTGTGGAGTAATTTTAGTGGCATCGCAGCCGAAGTGAGATTTCCTGAAGTAAGAAGTCGGAAAGTATGCACAATTGTGCTTAAGTTATGAAACCTATTTCCCCCCATTTTCGTGCTGAACACGAATAACAGGGTGAAACAAGTTTTTAGTCATGCGCTGAAACGGCCAAAAACTTACTTATTTCTCATATAACTGCTTGGCTTGACTATTTTTGCAGGGATTCTTCATTTTTTCATGGGGATATAACAGATCGTTAATGGTGATCTTGTCGTAGAACTCTCCAAAATCGTCCTAAGTTGAAGACAGAATCAAAATTCGACTTAGGCAAAAAATTTCATTTAAAGACATTTTTAAGAGGCACAGATCAGTCCATAAGGACCGTTTTGGGTTCTATAAGGCGTTGGAAATGACCAGGTGAAAATTCGAAGAAACACCGAATTTTCACTTAAGAAAAATGTTTTTGGTTCAGGATATGAGAGCAGAAGTATATAATGACAAAGATTTATGAATAATATACTTTTTCAAAGGTACCACAAATTGGACTTTGAAAAATAATATTTTTGAAAGGGCGTCAAAATTTGGCTCAAGAATCGATTTATCGAAAGTACGCAAAAATTTCACTTGCAGACTAATTTTTCAAATCTGCGTTGAAATTTGGCTGAAAAATCGATTTTTCAAAAAAGTACGCCAAAATTTCACTGGAAGATTAATTTTCCAAAACTACCTTGAAATTTGGCTTGAAAATCGATTTTTCAAAAGTACGCCAAAATTTCACCCGGAGATTAGTTTTTCAAAGTACCTTGAAATTTGGCTTGAAAATTGATTTTTCAAAAGTACGCCGAAATTGGTCTTAAAATAGATTTTTCAAAAGTACCACAAAGTCAGTTTAAAAAGTACCACGAAAATATACTTTGAAATATTTCTTATTTTTTTTATTCCTCCACCAAAGATATTGACCTTTGATACACGGTCGTTGAAGGCCCAATTCTAAAGTATGAGCATAAAATTTTAGCGATGCACTGCATCCAAAAGGCAAAATAAAAGATTTTGTCAAAGCCGGCGTAGTGCCGATAAGCAAAAATTGATAAAAATCAATGCACATGTACAAGGTCGGTTTCTCGCATAGAAAGAGTTTGGATTGACTCAGCGGCTCACAATTTGGTTGAGCGCGTTGAGTGGTCCAGACAAAGCAATGGTAGAAAAGCCAATAGCAGGGCTTTTCAAATGACAAAGTTATAGAGTAAAACGCCTTGTGCATAAAAAACCAAAAATTCAATTTTGCCATATCGATAATATTGAACAACTGCATAGGAGCAAGTAAATCGTGGACTGATCGAACGCCATTAAGCTTATGCAGTTATAAGTCCTCATGAATGTGTTTGAGTACGTGAATCTCCACGATACAAGAACTTTAAAGCTAAGTAGTCTCTAGCGAAACTAAATTCATTTAGTAAAACTTTTTTAAGTTAATTTCAGTCAGCCGTAATTATAAATTACAAATAGTCTCAGACTTCTCTAAAAAGCTCGCATTTTGATTCTGAGAAGGTATGCATGAATCTTTTCTACCTAATCGATCGTTAGCGTGAGCGCTCTCGCTTGTATGGTCTGAAAGTCATTTACCTTGATTGGGGAAGGCACGATTCTTATCTTGAGAATTTTGTATAACCAATTCTGTTAAATAAACGGATTCATTGAACTATTGTTTCTTAATTGATCTTGAAGCCTGTTGACGGTCTATAATCCCTGGAACTTTCGTGTAGAAAACCGGATGTGTCGAGTTAATTCGCATTAACGTTCGACCTTCTGGTTGCTTTACGGAGGTTTGATAGGGATTTTTTTATGTGTTTCTTGAGAAATAGATTCCGTCAGTAACAGACCAAAACGTGGTTCCACGAACAAAAATTAATCCCTCCGCGGAGAAATTCTTCGGTTGGGATTTTTTTATGCAAAATTTCAGAAAATTAAGAGGTACCTAAACCCCTAACGAGGGAATTAAGGTCCAGAGAGAGCGTCATTTCCGATCTGTGGTAGTGCAGCCTTGGTCCATTACTCGGCTATCGAAGTACATCTTATCTCGAACCCGCCTGGGAGGTAGAATAACGGGGTAATACGCCACTGGCGCCCCCTGAGAAATAAATTGGTGTCGCGTCATTTTGACGCCCGGTAGTGCGTTCACCATCTGTTATATCCCCACGAAAAAATAAAGAATTCCTGCAAAAATAGTCGATTCCAAGCTGTTATATGAGAAATAAGCAAGAAGGGGTGGTTTTTGTCCGTTTCAGGAGGTGAGCATGACTAAAAACTTTTTTCACCCTATTATTCGTGTTCAACACCTTCGAGAAAACGGGGGGAAATAGGTTTCATAACTTTAACACAATTTTGCACTTTTTAGGGAAAATCCCCACTCCTTACTTCCACTATTGCTGCAAATATTCAGAGTGTTCAGAAAGTTGTGTTTAGCTGAATGTTCAAGTTGGCCTTTTTTTTTTTTTGTTGGGTAATGCTCTCTATGGAGGTAAGATTTTTATTTGGAATTTGTATAATGGAGTTTTTACTTGAGTTGTGCATTACAGAGTGTTTGGATTCAGTGATTTACTCTAGTAATGTTCTGGAAAAAGCACCTGGTTTTGTTATTGGTTATGTTGATCCTCTTGGAAGCACCTCGTGCTGGTTTGTTTAATTGGTCTTGGTCCGCGCCATCCTGTCACTCACTGTGATGAAATTATTCATGTTATTCCGGGGGCACTTACGCTGGAGTAGCAGCTGTTCTCTGGAATGTTGTGAGGAGAAGTCGCACGAAGACTCTGAAGCGCTGGGAGATGTGCTCTAGGTATCAAGGAGGACGACTCAGAATCTCACCGGACTGCCGGGATTTACAAGGTTTTTCTTTCTTAATCTTTGTGTAATAACCTTGCAGTGGCTTGAGCCACTCATTTAGTAAATTTTTTGTGATAACAATTTAATTAACTTATTTTACAATATTAGATTATCAATCAAATCATAAGTTGTGAACCTTCAGTTCGATTTTAAGTGCATTTAAATTAACTTTTGTGAGCATGTCACTGTAAAAGTCAAACATGGTCACGTACTTAAATTCATATACAAGCTATATAACTTAGTATTCTTTTCGTTGAAATTTCAATTTGAATCACCAATAATATTTAATCTTAACCCATTACCTCCCACCGTATTTATTTGAGTACACCGTGAATTTTTGCCTCCCAGCGACTTCTATTGAAATATTTCTAGAAACGAATGTCTTGGGGTAGGACTCTGCAATGTGTAGGAAGCACGTACTTTCAAGGTTTTTTGTGGATGGGGCATTTGTAGTAAATAACAACTTAAGAGTTTGAGTAAACACGTTGTGCTGAATCCTATGCTTTCAAAAATGAGTTTTTATAACGTGAAAGTTAATATATTCCATTCGAGGTGGTAAATGAGGTTTTGAGGTATGTATTTTAGTTGCTTATAATTTCGGGACACCATTTTGCATTATTTCTTTAAAAAAGTTGAGTACAATGGGAAGATATGTATAAGTAAATTCGGAATATCTTTTCATAAGTTGCTTCGACATGGATTCTGAATTCCAGCCAATCGCTCCAAGAATTTTTACGGCAAACGTTTCAAAACATTGGGAGAAGCAATGGAAGAAGTTTCTTCTGCAAAGCACGATCCAGAAATAGTTATTATCCCGCCTAAGGGAGATACGCAAACAGATGAGGAAGAATTTGATGACAACTTCCCCAGTGATATTCCTGGAGAAGTAGAACTTCACTATTTCTCAGATGACGAAATTCCCTTATCTGAAGTAGTTTAAAAAATAGGGAACATTTAGAAAACGACTATAATATCGTTGACGACGTACCTTTATCGGTACTATTTACGAAGAAAATTAGAAGCTCAAAAAGTAATGGTAAAAATGAGAAGTTGACAAAAAATTATGAAGATATTATATGAAGAATAAAACTATGGGCTATGTGAGAAAGACTAAGGAAAATGGTAGAAGATGTGAAGAATGATAATCCATTTCAATCTTTTGAAGGATTGTTTGACGATAAGGTTATAAAATTGATCGATAAGTAATCAAACCTCATGGATAACAAAAATAACTATGGTTTTGCGGTGGGGGGAGGAGGAAATTAAAATATTTTTTAGGAATTCTATTGCTTTCTGGATACTTCGATATCAGATGACGAATTACCCCGTCATCCCATGTATTGGTGCGTTGTTGAAGATGTTTCGGTACCTTTCGTAGCTCCCAGTATGTCTCAAAATAAATTTCAAGAAATCAATACTAAACTTGCTAAGTCTGATAAAATGTATAAGCTACGCCCACTGATGAACTTGCTAAATACAAATTTTCGTCAATGGGGAGTTCTTTACCTAAATCTTTCAATAAATGAAACTATGGTCAAATACTTTGGACGCTACTTCGCCAAACAATTTATAAAGGGGAAACCGGTAAGATTTGGTTTCAAGAATTGGATGCTTTGTAGTTCAACTGGGTACTGTTACATTTTTCATTTTCCGAAAAAATGGAAAAACAATTAACGTGCCGTCAATGTCACCTACGAGCAAGATGGAGTTGTCTACAGTGTGATGTCACTTCATGTATTAAGCGTGATTGTTTCATAGCATTTCATTCAAAGAAATACATTATATTCATATGTAATGCATTTCTAAAACAAACAAAAAATTATGGCTTTTAAAACTTCGCATTATTTTCTTATACATTCTCCCATTGTACGTACCCATTTGAGTACACCATTTTTTTTTCAAAAACTTGCAAAAAAAATTTTTTTGCAATATTTTTTCTAGTAAAAGTGTGCATATGAGTGACCAATTAAAGGAAAAAACTCATAAGAATAAAGAAAAAATGTTCGTGGGATCTAATGGGTTAAGTGCTATTTTTTTGTACATACAATTTGGGTATTTTTAATAAATGTTGCCCATGTCTAAGTACTCTCATTTCTAGATACTCTCCTAGATTTATTAAAATTTTATAATTAATAGCTTGTTACTATACTCAGAACTAATGCTAGTTCGAGCTTTAATACTTTTCATCGCACATCATATGCCAGCGTAAATCTTGTTTCTTGGCTGACAAAATTTATTTTCTGAACTAATTATTGGCCAAGTGGCGCCCTCTTTTGTTTAACTGTGTTTACTCATTTACTCACTCCTCTTTTTGCTCTCCGAAACAAACTAGCTGCCGTACGCAAGTGAACATTGTTTTGCATTAGGTAAAAAAAGTGTTGCAAAAGATAAACCATCGCGATTTGCGCAATTATTTTTTCCTCCAAAATCGAGCTCAGGACACCTAATTTGCTTTTGTCTATCTGGCATAGTTTTAGAGGAAACCCCAAATCCCATCTAATTTGGTTCACCCTGTATGTTTCAAAATACTGTTGTTACAGTCCGTGGAAAAGGTTGAGAACATTGTATCTTTTGTTTTTCATAAAAGTTACCGATAATTTTCTACCGTTAGATACCTTAGTACGGGTAGTATTAAAAAAGGAAAAGTCACGCACTATTGTTTCTGCAGCAGTTTTAATTATCTCATGATGATATCAATTTTCAAATAATTTAAAAAGTTGCATAAAACCTTTGATTCTCCTTTTTTTTGCTGCCACTCCCTGAAAAGGGGTGGCATCCACACCCTATAAATTAGCAAGCCCAGCGCAATACAGAAACTTTTCTTTGGTGCATTTACTATTAAGTTGTCAAAAATGAACGAAATTTAATTCATATTACATTATTCCAAAGATAAAACGTCTAGTTACTGTAATAATATAGATATTTATTTGATTACATATAATAGGTATAAGGCCTGCCCTTCGTCATTCATATTTAAAAAATAAATGGCAATATATAGAGAATATCTTCATGTTTATAACCAAACTCTTATGTTTGTCAAATCTTCCTGTAATGTATACATTACGATTATTACATTTTAATCGTAATTAAAAAATCCAGCTACGTAAACAGGGTCCACCCACTTTGATTCATCGAATATAATTCCTAAAATTCACTTCCAGTTCTTCGATCATATTATGTCGAAACAAACAGGAACATAGCCATATGTTGTTTTTTGTAAACTCTCAATAAATACATTTTTATTTACTTGCTGTCACATAGTGGTTTGTCAGTTGCTGCTTTTCTTATCACCTGTCTACCTTAATCCATTTCGGTGATGATTTGGTTGCCATTTCAATTATAATGTTATCGCCACATTTAGACAATTCTTTCATCTACGATAAGTACGTCAAACGTGCCCGTTTACTAAAAAAAACCTTCACCTTTCTCAAAATGATTACACACATTTAATGTACAAAATAATTCTGATTATAAAATAAATTCTGGAAAGCTTTCCATCACCAATTACTTAATTGACATCATTAATTACGAGTTACTTTGTGACGTGATTTATATTACTCCATATTATTTTAATTAATATCTCCTCCACGTGTCATTCGTTGTAACGCGTTTTTAATGTCTCTCAAAATTAATACTACAGGCGTTTTACACTTTTGCTGCCAAATTCGTGCCCTACGAAAAATATTTTTTTTTATTGTGTTTATTTTACAACTAAAACGTCTGGATTATAAGCTATTTTATGATCTAACATATTGATAGTCAAAAAAAATGTGGTGGAATAAAATTTCTACTAATAATGCAGTTAGTCGGGTATGAGTAAGATTTACGGTGTTGACTGTTCAGATAAAATGAAATAAAAAATCCTTAAGCATATCATTTTCTCTAGAAAGAAACTACGATAAGTACGTCAAACGTGCTAAGTCCACGTTTACTGAAAAAAAACCTTCACCTTTCTCAAAATGATTACACATATTTAATGTACAAAATATTTCTGCTTATACAATGAATTCTGGAAAGCTTTCCATCATCAATTAGTTAATTGACAGCATTAATTACGAATTCCATCTACCTTTGTGACGTGATTTTTATTACTCCATATTACTTTAATTAATATCTCCTCCACGTGCCATTCGTTGTAACGCGTTTTTAATGTCTCTCAAAATTAAACTTTTTTGTGATATAACATATTAATCGTCATAAAAAACGTGGTGGAATAAAATTCCTACCAATAATACAGTTAGTCGGGTATGACTAAGATTTACGGTGTTGACTGTTCAGATAAAATGAAATAAAAAATCTTTAAGTATATAATTTTCTCTAGAAAGAAACTGTTACCTTCAACAAAGAAATCGTGAAAGTTAACTATTACATTATCTTAATATCATAGAAAGTAACGCAGGTCTACAAAAAATAGGTCTTGTCCTAAGGTTCTGATCCAACTTTTCTGAAGTATTTTGACGCGCTGAAGCCAATTTTGGACAAAACATTTTTCTATCCTGTCAGTTTTTTTAATTTTTTTTTTTTTTTGTTCAAAATTGGTTTCAGAGCGTCAAAATACTTTAGAAATTTAGATTACAACTATAGGACAAGATCTTTTTTGTAGATCTGTGCGATTACCTTTTCCTATAACTAGACATCATGATCCTAATCTACATACAGTGTGTCCCGCTTTTCATAAATCCACCTTAATATCTCAGTTATTAATAATGCGATTTTCTTCAAATTTGGATGGTAATTATATGTAGGAAAAATGAATTATTTGGCATAGTAAAAATTTTCATTCTTCATTGGCGTGCGGTTTTAGGGGATAAAATAGGGTAGGTCTTTTGGCAAAAGGATATTAGGGCTTATTTTAGACAAATTTTTCTATCATATTTGGATTCAGCATGTCCAAAAAGCCCTTAATCCATATTCTCCATGATCTCAAAAACGGATTAATTGCTATAACAAACCTAAACACAACTTTTTTCAAAATTCTGGTCTCTTCAACATAACCGCCTTCCAATAAAATACAATTTTCAACAACCCTTATCAACCGGTCAATCACTTTTCTTAAAGTTTGGGGAGTAATTTCTTGACATGCTTACCTAATCGTATGGCAAAGCTCTTGCCTGTTACGCCGTCGAGTAGCATACACTTTACTTTTCATGTACCCCCATAGAAAAAAGTCACAAGGGGTAATATCAGGCGTTCTAGGGGGCCACGGTTCTAAACGGCTATTTCTACCTATCCACTTCATAGGGAAATTTGCATTTAAAAAATTTCTAACTATCAGAGAATTGAGCGCCGAGGCACCATCTAACTATGCATTTTCTCTCTGTGCTAAAGACATTTCCAAAAAAAAATCATCTACATCATTTTGTAAAAATTTAGAAAATTTTCTGCGTTGAGATTATCCAAGAAAAAGGGGGCAACAATTTGTTAGTTTAATATGCCACACCACACGTTAACTTTTTCACTGTATTGGTTTTTACAGTTAATTACAAAGTTGGGATTTTCGGCTGCCCAAAATCTACAATTTTGACTAGATACCACACCGTTTGTCGTAAATGTTGCCTCGTCACTAAACAGTATGTTCTTTAAAAAAAATCTGTCGTTAAGATAGTTTACCTTGCAACCATAGGCGAAATTCAAACCGCCGTTCAAAATCACCTTCTAAAAGAGTATGCAAAAATGTTGGTTTAAATGCAGTAATCCTACTGCGTTTCAAACACCTCCATATTTTATTTTTGGTTAAATTTAGTGTTCTCGCATCTGCCCTTATACTACCATTTGGATTGTTCCGAAATTCTGTTAAAATGCATTCGTCGTCTGGATATTGTCGTAAATTTAAATTGTACCTTCTTCGTCTTGTCTTGAAAATGGCTCCGGTTCTTCCAAACAGTTTGTTGATGTCACCAACGGTTTTGTGCCAAATTGGTGCTCGATCACGATGACGTTGCTTAAATATTCGAGCAACCTGAAGCGTAGATCTATCATTATCACCAATTAATTTCAACTCTTTCTTCAATTGTAAGAACCACTCTCCGATTTTCTGCCATTATCAGTAAGATTAATAAATTAAATAACACTGTTTAACTTTTGACAATTATCAAATAAAAACTTGTTTTTCGAAGCACTTTTGATTAAAGCCTATGGTTGCAAGGTAACTATCTTAACGACAGATTTTTTTAAAGAACATAATATTTAGTGACGAGGCAACATTTACGACAAACGGTGTGGTATCACTGGAAGGTGGTTATGTTGAAGAGACCAGAATTTATAAAAAAAAGTTGTTTTTAGGTTTGTTATAGCAAAAAATTAAAAAGTGTTTTTTTAAGAAATTAATTAATATTCCGTTTCTGCCATAATCCGTTTTTGAGATCATGAAGAATATGGACATGCTGAATCCAAATATGATAGAAAAATTTGTCTAAAATAAACCCTAATATCCTTTTGCCAAAAAAACCTACCTTATTTTACCCCATAAAACTGCACGCCAATGAAGAATGAAAATTTTTACTGTGCCAAATAATTTATTTTTCCAACATATAATTACCACCCAAATTTGAAGAAAATCGCATTATTAATAACTGATATATTAAGAAATTGATTAATTTTTCGTTTCTACCATAATCCGTTTTTGAGATCATGGAGAATATGGATTAAGGGGTTTTTGGACATGCTAAATCCAAATATGATAGAAAAATTTGTCTAAAATAAGCCCTAATATCCTTTTGCTGAAGAGTTGACCACTTTTTACCCCCTAAAACCTTACGCCAATGAAAAATGAAAATGTTTACTATGCCAACTAATTCATTTTTCCTACATATAATTACCACCCAAATTCGAAGAAAATCGCATTATTAATAACTGAGATATTAGGGTGGATTTAAGAAAAGCGGAACACATTGTATATAAAAGAATACCCTGACCAGGGTGTATTAATACACCCTGACCCTGACTGACTGACTCACTCACTGATCTATCAACGCACAGCTCAAACCGCTAGGTCTAGAAACTTCAAATTTTGCATAGAGGTTCCTCGAATGACGTAGGTAACCAAGAAGGAATTTTTCGAATTTCGACCCAATAAGAGGTGAAAAAAGGGTTGAAGTTTTAGGCTTTTTCGGAAACGGTTAGATCTAGATGCGTGAAATTTTGCAGAAATATGTTCTGTTGAAATCTATTAGATACGCGTAAAACGAAATTTCGATTTTCACTTTTTGAAGGGATAAAAACGGGAGTGGTAGATGGTCTAAAGGGTACCTGTATCTCTGAAATCGCGTAAGTCAGAAACGTGATATTCCAGCGACGGGCTCTTCTGAGGAAATAAGGAGATACGTATTAGACGGTTTTCAAAAAGAGACCCCCGACCGGGTGAACGGGGAGAGGTAGGTTTCGGAAACGGTTAGACCGAAAGCATGAAATTTGGCAGAAGAACTACTTATTGGAATCTGTTAGACACGAGTAAGACAAAATTTCGATTTTCACTTTTTGAAGGGGTGAAAACGGGGGTGGTAGATGTTCTAAAGGGTACCCGCATCTCTGAAATCGCCTAAGTCAGAGACGTGATATTCCAGCGACGAGCATGTTTTTAAGCATGAAAGACACATACCCGCCATGTGTTTTATTGTTGATTAAAATAACTTTTTTTTTTAACACAAAAATAGAATAACGAATTGTTATGAAATTGCGATGCGCAGTGGGTTTCCCCGAATACTATGGATGCGCAGTAGGTTTCTTTGAGTACAATGGATGCGCAGTAGGTTTCCCAGAGTACTGTAGATGCGCAGTGGGTTTCCCCGAGTACCATGGATGCGCAGTGGGTTTCCTCGAGTACAATGGATGCGCAGTAGGTTTCTCCGAGTACTATGGATGCGCAGAAGATTTTCTTGGGTGCAATGAATGCACAGTGGATTTTCTTGGGTACCAAGGATACGCAATGGGTTCCCTCGAGTGTACTTCCTGAGTACTATAGGAGTGGTCAGTGAGTATGTAGTACTTCTTTATTGGCATAAGTTAGTATGTGAATGTTCTTAATTCCGCGCGCAAGAAGTCTTCCACGTGAACGAAGTCGCGGGCATCAGCTAGTGTTTAAATAAACCTTCTATATATTTAAAACGCAAATGTTTTTCTCCTCCTGATTCGCTATCGGCTCTATCTGGTACGAATAATATGATAATAAATCAATAATAGCGCTCGCACTATAACGCGCTCGGTACTTATGGCACCCAGAGGCGTAGCGAGCCAACTTTTTTTGGGGGTTATTTTTCAAATTTGCCAACTTCATAATCTTAAGAAGCTAACTCTGTAAATAAATAAATAATAATTCCTCCAAGAAATTGATGAGCGGGGGGGACCAAAAAAGTTTTTCTACCGAAAAAAAACTTATAAATGTTGTGGGCATAGAAATATAGTTTAACACTTAACTGAGACCCGAGCAAGTAGAAGCGGCCACTGTGTGACTGTGAGACGCGTTGCAGTCTGGAGCATTGAGAAAATTTACAGTTTTTACTTATCCTTAATCTAATATGGTTTACGTCTCCTTTACTCAGACAAATCTAGTTCTTCTAGACTTAAGAGGATCATGGAGGTGACATGGAAGGCGGTTAAAACACATTTTAAAACACATTTATTCATCTCTAAGTTTTTATCTAGAAAATATCTATTTTTCGCCATAGAACGACATGGTATTCCCATTGTAGGTAACCTGTGTCCGCAACTACGTTCGCGCGGAATTTTGAAGGCTTCTTTATAAACGACGTCTGAGGCAGAATCATCAGGGACATGTACAAGGAGATTGTTTGCGTCACAGACACGGGAGAGAGCCACTTAGAGCTGACCGAGGGAAAAACAGTTGACACTGAGGTCTATACCCAGAACGCGCGGCGTCTAGCCCTGCGTTTTGTTAATGGTCATATTTTCTGGAATATTACAAAACATACTGGAATATTTTAAAAGGCTCAAAAAGTTTCTAGAGTGTTCCAGAACATTCTTAAATTTTCTGGAATATGAGTACCCAAATCAGAAATTTTGCTACAAGTTCTCATTATCGATGCATTATTGTATAATTACTCTTGATTGAATAATTTAAAATGCTTTCTCCTCTCGGACCAGTTTTATCTACGGAAGCTTGGAACTTATAAAATATGGAAAGATATTCAATCCTTGTTTCGACTTATCCGTCTTGTGACAATGCATGTGCATTAAAATTTCAATTTTCAAAAGATTACTAAACTTAAAATTAATTTTCAATTAAAATTTTACTGTTGACATATGCTATGATATTTCATAAAACATCAATGGCCATCAAAATTCTGCATATTAAGTTAAGACTGATCAAGATTTTTAATGAAAAATGTTCTACAAATTATTCCTCATATGTAACTAAAACTTTTATTAATGTACATAAATTAATTATTTGAAACATAATACATAATTAAATGTATCTTTGAAAAATATGGTGTATGAAATAATATAAAATTTATGGAAATGACATACTGGTAATTTTCAGGTTTAGTTAAGTAGCTTTTACATAGCTATTTATTGGATTCTATTGGCCGGTAATTATACATATCCCAATTTTTTGTTATATAAATGCTGTAACAGATTATTTTATAGGCCGATTTAATTCGGTATATAACTAAACTTTTTAGGCTCCTTAGTTTTATGCAATTTTTTTTAATGTCATCATCATTTATTTAAAAAATATAATATGATTCACTTCTAGTTCTATCCCTGTTTTACTTTTAATTTATAAAGGTTAAATAGACACATACATTGTTTGTTGTTATAAATACAAACACTCGAAAATCCAGATACACAGATGAACACATAACTGTAATTTCAGGGTGCGGTAATTCAGAGTAATCGGGCCTTGCTGATTTAGTTTCATCCATATATGTCTAGAACCCTGCCCAATTGAGTGAGAATGACCTAAATCCACTTAAAGACCTCTCCTTACAACCCTCACCACTTGGAGATGGATTCATTTGATTTATATTTTTTTACATTCAGAGAACAGCTATAAAATTTATTTTGGGTAAACAGCATCTGCAAAGATGTAAATCGTTCCCTCTGAAAACCGATTTCATTGCGAATTTCTAACCTGATTAAGGAATTAAATAAACGAGGATGTACACAAAATCAAAACTGCAACAGTGTGTCTCTCAAATTCGAACAAAATGTACGTAGATTAAGGTGATAAATCAATTTTACTTTAAAGTGTTTAAAATGTTTATTTTTAAGGCTACTAAGATCGTTGCAGACTGTGAATACTTGTTTGAACAATAAAGATAAAAAATAACTGTTTAGTTACTAGTTCCGTGTAAAAAAATATATTGATCTAGGTGCATTCTAGTTTTCAGTTGCTGACAATATATTCTTATAACCTAAAAAAATAATCTAGCCTAAAAACAATCTAATTTAAATATATCTGGAACGTAAAATTCTCCCTCTGCTAGAGTTGCGCCGAATAGTTTTGGCATGAACAAACATTGAGAATCGATTTTATGAAATATCAACAAATAACCCCTGTTTTCAATAAATTTCTAGGATATTTTAAACGCGTCTCGAGATCATCTGTGTTTTATCGAATCTCTCGAGCAACCTCTTTGAAGAGAAAAAATATCCCCTTGCTAAATAAACCTCCCAAGGGACGTGAAACTGTAAGATGTTTCCGTGTAGTTTGATTTCCTTTGTTGGGCTGAGGCATTGTTTTAGCAGCAGTTAATTTTTTATGAGAACGAATTGTGAGTAACGCAAACATGCTGGAAGTAACAGGGCCGCAGACACATAAAAACTTTGGGCCATATACGTATATTATGCTTGGGGGAATACATCATTTGCATATGATTCCTCCGAGAAACTCTTTCCATATTCAAGGGTTGTTTACCACCTGTACTTAGTCTGGCCCCATGGGCGTAGACTAATTTTCATAACGGAACTTCGATAACCAATATACAGGATGTTAACGAGGGTTAATAATTTTATATAGTTTTATGAATAATAAGACTGTCTACAATCTATTAATATTAAAATACTTTAGTAGTCCATGCGCAAAATAGGAAACTTGACTCATTAAAAAACTTAACAAATAATAAACCAGAATCCACTCTTATTTCCTGAAGCCTATCAAGTAGATGTATGAGCTCATCCTTGCTCGTTGCAACTAAAGCGGTATCATCTATAAATCT
Source organism: Rutpela maculata (assembly GCA_936432065.2). Lineage (NCBI taxonomy): Eukaryota > Metazoa > Arthropoda > Insecta > Coleoptera > Cerambycidae > Rutpela > Rutpela maculata. Next base: position 164,479,601 of record OW386289.2, on the reverse strand, counting down.
CAAGTTAAAAATCTTGCTTCTGCCTATAGCTACTCCACCCTGTCAGTCATCCAGCACGAGACACAATATGTGTTCTTTATAGATGTTAAAGAGATTGGTGACAGAACACAGCCCTGTCTGACGCCTTTGGAACCATGCTGGGGAAACGTTTTTAGTTTTAGCAAGAAAGTGCATAAGCAATTGGTGATCTATATCACAGTTAGCACCGTGTAATGTTTTACAAGTCTTTATTGAAGATTTCCACCGTTTTTTTATCATAATATAGTCAATCTCGTTCCGAAATGTACCACTAGGTGCGGCCAAGAGTAAAGACACCGTAGATGTTGTTGGAATGTGGTATTAACTATCGTATAAGGTATTGTCTAGGTAGAACTGAGTTAGACTTTGCCTCCTTTCGCATTGTTGTCCGATACCAAATTTGTCAACAACAGCTCGTCAGTGATCATTTTCAGTGTGGAATAGACTTTGGCCTTGAAATCACTCATAATAATTGTAATTTCCTTGTTCGAAACAGTGTGGAGTAAGGTTTCAGGATCTCCGTAGAAATCCCTAGTAGTTATAGGCGCATATACTAGAAGCAAATTTACTACTGTTAGCTTGGCATCCCAACGAACAATTTAAAAGTCATTTGGACTTGAGGAGGTTTTAAAAAAGGTTTGTCAGGGTTAGGAAATAATCTTGTGCTTTATTGATGTTGTAGTTAAGGCCTTTTAGGTTTCAAGTATACTTGCTCTTATATGGTAAGTTTTAAAGCATTCTGTAAGACCTTATTATAAAGCTAATTTGCTTCTAGGATAATATGGATTTGTAATGGGTTTATCATACCTACATAAAACTCTCCATAAAGCTAATTAGCTTTATGAACGTCTTAAATTCCATTTAGATTTAAAGAGTCTTTAAATTATTCTTTATGGTTTTAACATATTTGCAATAAATGCATTTTAAATTCTTTTTAAAACTAGACATTTTCAATGCCTATTAGTAATTATTAAAGGCCATTACAAAACTAGACTCTTAAAACATCCTTGACAAATGTTGTGATGAAACCGTTATGAAGAAAAAAAGGCCTCTATAAATTTAAAACGCAAATATTAATTCCATAAAGCACTTTCTAAAACCTCAATAAAACATTCATTATAAAAATAATAAATAATATGTTTGCTTGAAGTGTAGTTGGTGCATGTGTGTGTGTTAATTAAAAGCATTTCACGACTTACTGATGTGTAATTATGTTTTTTATGGAAGAAATTATTTTGAGGTTAAGTTTTAAGTTTTTTGTATCAAATGTCAACGCGGTTCGTCTTGGAGGCGGTTCTTTTAAATCCCAAACGTTTTATTATAGCTTTTATCAAGTCCATGTGATCTTCGTCAAGTGCATTTGCATTTATGTAAGAAAGGGATTATTTGCGATAGTATACAAAAAGACTAAAAGGGCTTCATTTAGAGTAAATATTCTAGGTCATTACCATTATTAGAATATATAGTTTAATGAGAGGACTGTAAAATGACAATTAGGTTTTTAGTTGGCCGGCCATGTTTTTCCTGTTATATAAAAATATTCAGGGTCAATCTCACAATTATAATTATTAATGATTATCACTTTTTCTTTAGCAAATTAAGGTAAAATTACAAGAAAAGACTGAAAATTACCGTGGGAACCGAGAAGCAGCCTTCTTTTTTAAATTTGCTGATTACAAGTCTATGCAAATGTATGAATATTAAAATCATTATTATTTCTGAGGCACCTTTGTTTTTTGGGCTTTTCTTTTGTAGTTTTAATGATAAACTGCCGTTGGTTTTAATTTTTTTGTCATACCTGATGTCTTTTTATTACCTTTTAAATCGGCCTTAGAGAGATTAAACTGCCACTCTAAACTTTTTATAAATTTTAAATTCCATTTTATCTTCAATAGCAAATAAGGTTAAATATATTTTTCAATTGTATAACTGAAGAACAGGCCTGATTAAATTTCATGCATAATATGTTAATTTGGTATAGATCTGCATCTAGAACAACTCCTAAGAATATACTCTTGTAGCAAAATATAAAATTTTGTTTGATACAGGGTTTCCTATTGTAAAAGTTCATGTAGATTATTTTTGACGATAATATCAATATGTGAGCCTGCCACAGATATGGTGCTACCGTCTGCAAACATAGTCACTTTTTACATGGTTTGGTAGGTAGATCGTTAACATATAGTATAATAAACAAGAGCCCTAGTACTAAACCCTGAGGGATCCCCCGGAATACATTAAATTCTTCTGAGAACTGTGTACCAATCCTCACAATTATTATTCGGTTTACTAATTGATATATATTTAGTAGTAATGGTGTCTATTTGTTTATTTATAATTAAAAAATGTCAAAAGGTTGGTTCTATAAATGTGGGTATTTTAAGAAATATTTTGTTAGGGTGAGATAAAAAACATAGCTGCCGTCGATTATAATTTTATGTAATATAAAATAACACCTCAGGTAATACAACCCTTTCTGAAGGCTTGAAGTAGTTTTGTGCCGAAGGGGGTTACAAATTTCGAGACCAAGTCTCTTGCAGAACTCTATATATAAAATTTGCCAATGAAAAGAAATACTGCCAATACTGTTCCTTGTATATTTTTCTTGCAATTTCTTGATTTTCACTTCTAATAAAATCATGTAGACACAAGAACGCACCTGATGCATTAACAAAATGAAAATTAGACATGTATAGAAAAGGTGGATGACGAAAACTTCCTCTGTCGAGAAAACCAAATGGTATTAAAGAAAATACCCGAATATAAACTGACAAATGTGTGTGTAGTGAGCAAAGTTGAGTCAAACTTGGGGAATAATTCGTCTCGCAGTTTAGAGACGGGTGGCGGCGAAGGGTTTGAAGAGGAATACTTTGATACCTTGTTTTTGACACAAACATGTAGATAGCATCGATTCCCCTTTAATGGCCAATGAACTTTATCGGTGGGGAAATTTATTTGCGAACGGTAGCGCGGTGGTGGTGCCATTTAAGGTGAACAAATCGCGTAGCCGATTCTTGGTTAATAATGCAGTCATTACGGGTAATGGGCTTCCGCTAATTTGAAAAAATGCAGCGTCGAGAAAATTAGAAGCCATTTATTCGGCTTTCGCAAATGGAGAGGTTCATTATGCTTGAAGAATGCAAAAGTATTACATCACGCAGTTTTGTGTTGATACATCACGTTGATCGCAAAAATAATCATATAACAACGACGAATGATAGGTACTAATAATGTGGGGATGGATTTTAAAATGATTTCTAGGGAAGAAATAAATAAAGTGCTTCTTAATCTAAAATCAAATGCTTGTGCTTCGGAAAAAAATTACCTAGTAATGTTCTAATACAATTTTCCAATCATTGGTGACTATCTAACTCACATATACAGTGTGTGCTATTTAATACCGCAACATCCCGTTATTTAGGAACGCGTTGACCGAGTTTAATTTTTTTTTTTTAGATATAGTGCTAGATGAGCTTTATTTGACTGTTTTGTGTAATTTTCATATTTTCAAGGCCTACTAAGCTCCTCTAAATAATAACAATAATATAATAATAATAATATTGTTTATTGTAAAGAGAATAATAATGACAATAATTAAGGAACTTAGAGCAAACATAAAAATTAGTCCAAAAAGTAACTAAATACTTGCATAGACTCTTAAAGTAAACAATTCAATGACACAAAAAAAAACAAATTATATATATAATGTTAAATATCAATACACTCAGTAATTGAAGTTATTTAATTTTCAAAATCCCACATTATTAAAATTAAAATTAGGTACTATTAATTAACTAATTAGGTGAATATCCTTAGTTTGAATTCACTTATAATTTGAATATATAAAAAATATTAATCAATAAAAATTAATAAAAATATCATTAAAAAAATAAAAATTTAAGTAATAAAATAATAATAAAAAAATTAATAAAAACATTAAAGCTAATTTTACTTTTACTTCCACGTCCAGTGGAAGTATAGTAACGACAAAAAAATTTTTAAAAATTTTTATTGTCCAAATAGGCTTAAAATGTTATGAAACGTCGAGATTTCAAGTTTGAGCGAAAAAAAAATTTCTGTCTGTCTGTCGGTCTGTCTGTAACTTTTTTTGTGCGCACGTTTACTCTGGAACCGTTTAAGATATTGACTTGAAATTTGGTACACTTATGTACATTAACGAGATCTAGAACTAGATTATATTTTCATCTTGTTCCGTCGGAGGGTAAATTGGGGTAAATTTGGGGTAAATGGGTAAATCAAGCAGGTAAGAGTCCATGAAATTGGTATTTAGTACATACAAGAGAAGCCAAGGTCTCAAAAAAATTTTTGGCATTAGCCACCCCTACTACCACCCCCACCTCCTTATTAAAGGGGATGAAAAAAAAATGTGATTTAGTGTATGTACAGGAACCAGAAACCTCAAAATATTTTTTTTACTTCATCCACCCCCCACTACCGCCCCCCTATCACCACCCCCACCCCACTACCGATGTGGGGTATCGTTTTATGGGTTTTTGGGGTAGATGATTTCAAATATTATATTATTAAAGTTCCATAAACAATTATTTTCACATACAACGTTTTTTCGTTGTGAGTGACTTGGATAGAGAATCTGGATGTGGAAGTAGTGATTCCTTGGGCAGCGGTTTTACTTTTAGTCAATCAGCTCGTGTATTTCTAATCACCGCACTGTAGGCAGGTATATTTTTATTCTTTTTCTAAATGCTTGTAGATGTATTACATTCTTTATTGCCACTGGTAAATTATTATACAATTTTGGGCTTGGGAAATAATAACTTATTGACCTACAGTTTTATACATAGATAATAATAATAATGTTTATTTAGCATAGTGTGTAATTTAGAATACAATTACGTTAAATAAAAAATAGTGATGCACAATAAACATACCTACATACTCACTGAAGTACTTGATGTACTTTTCTATGAGACAATAAAAAGGAGTTATTTTAATATTTACATATTTATACGTACTCATTAATATTCTTATATAGTCATACTCTCACACAGACACACACACCCACACCTACCCATACATGCACACACATATTATCTATCCATGCCTAGCCTAATACTACTTATTTTATTTAATTTATGACTAACTTAACTGTCTAACTTAAGTTTCTAGTGTATTACTTCCACGTCCAGTGGAAGTATAGTAACGACAAAAAAATTTTTTAAAATTTTTATTGCCCAAATAGGCTTAAAATGTCATGAAACGTCGAGATTTTAAGTTTGAGCAAAAAAAAATTTCCGTGTGTCTGTCGGTCTGTCGGTCTGTCTGTAACTTTTTTTTGTGCGCACGTTTACTCTGGAACCGTTTAAGATATTGACTTGAAATTTGATACACATGTACTTTAACGAGATCTAGAACTAGATTATATTTTCATCTTGTTCCGTCAAAGGGTTGGGGGGTAAATTGGGGTAAATTTGGGGTAAACAGGTCAATCAAGCAGGTAAGAGTCCATAAAATTGGTGTTTAGTATATACAAGAGAAACTAAGGTCTCAAAAAAATTTTTGGCATTAGCCACCCCCATTACCACCCCCACCCCCTTATTAAAGGGGATGAAAAAAAATTGTGATTTAGTGTATGTACAGGAACCAGAAACCTCAAAATATTTTTTTACTTCATCCATCCCCCACTATCACCCCCCTATCACCACCCCCCACCCCACTACCGACGTGGGGTATCGTTTTATGGGTTTTTGGGGTAGAGGATTTCAAATATTATATTATTAAAGTTCCATAAACAACTATTTTCACATACAAAGTTTTTTCGTTGTGAATGACTTGGATAGAGAATCTGGATGTGGAAGTAGTGATTCCTTGGGCAGCGGTTTTTTACAAGTGCAAAGCAATGTAAGGTATGTTAGGTGTATAATATGATGGTAAGTATTTTTATTTATTTATTGTGAGAATTAGTTATTTTTTATATCAATTATCTGGTGTATATCTGTTCTATCTTTATGATTTATGTAGTTTTTTAGCTTTTTTTTGAATATTGTTAATTTTGTTTCATTTTTAATTTCAACAGGAAGCATTCCAAATAGTTTTGGTCCTAGGTAGTTCATACTTCTTTGGCCTATAGATTTTCCAGAAATCGAAATTGTATACTTAGTTTAATTTTCTGGTGTTATTTGTATGGTCAATTTGTTTCACTAGATGTTTAGTTTTGAATTGTTTGAGGTTTACATATAGGAAGAAGAGTTGTCGTATAGAATGTTAGATTCATTAAATAGTTTAACAGATGAATAAGTTGTCTCCTTGTAAAGCATGACTTTCAAAAAGCTCGTTTGTAGTGATTCCAGTTTTTTTATATGGAAATTTAGAACCCCTCCCCAACTAGTAATACTGTATATTAAATGAGACTCAACGAGTGACTGATATACTCGTTTCATGTATTTTGTGTCTAGAAAATTGTGTATGTATTTAAATTTGTTTAGTATAAATCGTAATTTTCTTAGGATATATTGTACATGCGCATCCCATTGTAGTTTTTGATCTATATAGACCTCCAAGTATTTAATTTCTTTCTTAAGTTCCAAAGTGTAGTTAGAGTGGTTGCTTTCAATGGTTAGATTTAAGAATTGCGGTGCTGATGTTTTTTTGGGGTACAAAGGTAAATAGTTTGTTTTGCTGTAGTTTAGTGTCAGTAGTTTATTGTCAGTAGTTTAGAGTCGACCAGTCTTTTAACCTTCCAAAGTCACGTTCTACTTTAGATTTCAAATCGTTCACAGAGCTATCTTCATAAAATATTGCCGTGTCATCTGCGTAGCTAATAATTTAAACCTATGTTTTGAATGGAGAACAGTTCGTTAACGTATATTATAAACAGCAGTGGACCAAGTACTGTACCTTGTGGTACACCGTATTTGATGGTCTTGAAATCGCTAATTGAGCCATTTATTCTGACACACTGTTTTCGATGTGTCAAATAGCTACTAAATAGTTTTAGAGTTTCTCCTCTGATACCAAAGTTTTCCAAAGATTTTAATAATAATGTATGACTTACAGTGTCAAAGGATTTTGCCAGATCGATAAATAAGCATAGGGATTTTTTGCTTCCATCCAGCGCGGCATAAATACTGTTTGTTAAGGATAGAACAGCATCCTGGGTTGATTTATTTTTTTGAAAACCATATTGATGTTCTGAGATGAGTTTATATTTGCTAATATATTTACCCAATCTAATTTTAATTACTTTTTCAAAAATCTTTACAAAACATGTAATAAGTGTTATTGGTGTGTAATTAGTAGCCTGTAATTTATCTCCATTTTAAAAAATAGGTGTTATTATCGTTGTTTTAAAGGCGGATGGGCATTCTCCAATCTCAATTATTTTATTTATAATGTAACACAATGGGGGTTTTATGTCTTGTTTTGTAAGTAATACGTTTTTTCGGTGTTTAGAGTAAGTAACTTATGATCAAGAAAATCTTTAATTTTTTTGAGATCTAATTCGACAGCATTTTTTAATGAACTGCATGTGTCGCCTGTATAAAATATAGCTGTGTCATCTGCATAGGTGACAATTCTACCACAGCTTTGGACTGAGAATAGCTCACTTAGGTATATGTTAAATAAGATAGGCCTTCGCACAGTACCTTGTGGAACACCACATTCAATTTCCTTTGGGGTGCTGTGAGTGTCATTAATTTTGACACATTGTTGCCTATTTTTAATATAGCCCTTGAACGGGTCTAGAGCCTTATTACGCATTCAAATGTTTTCTAATGTTTCTATAAGTGAAGTATGGCAAATTATGTCAAACGCTTTTGACAAATCTATAAAAACGCATAGAGCTGGCTTACTCTCATCCAAGGCTTTGTACATTTCAGATGTAAGATGCAGTCGAAATTTCGAGATTTCGTTATTAGGCAGTTTTTTATCGGCAAATTGGATAGCCTTCTCGATTCGCAGTTGTCTCAAATACTTTTATACAATATTTAGCTCGATACCTCTTATAGGGTGTTCGTTAGTCAATAGGCAAATTTAAAATTTCTCACTTTTCGACCGGCCCTGTGTAAAAGTCGGTTAGATTTACTAAAAAGCAAAGTAGTCATTGGACTTAAGGAACATCAGACACTAAATGAGGAAGAAAAAGAAAAGTTATTCTTTAAATAAATAGTGCTTCTTTTCAAAAAAATGGATTAGACTTTAGCTTTTCTTTTTTCTTCCTTAATTAGTATCTGATTTTAATGTCATTAAATGAGGAAGAAAAAAGAAAAGTTATTCCGTTCAATCCATTTGTTTGAAAAAATTTCATTAAGGCACCTACGTACAGCAACCGAAAAATTTGTAGAAGCACTATTTATTTAAAGAATAACTTTTCTTTTTTCTTCCGCATTTAGTGTCTGATGTTCCTCAAGTCGAACGACTACTTGACCTTTTTAGTAAACCTAACCGACCTTTATACAGGGCCGGTCGAAAAGTGAGATATTTTAAATTTGGCCATTGAATAACAAACACCCTATATGAGGTATCGAGCTAAAATTTTGTATAGAGGTATTTGGGATAACTGCGAATTGAATAGGCTATCCAATTTGCCGATAAAAAATTGCCTAATAGTCGATCTCGAAATTTCGACCCATTTAGAGGAGCTTAGTAGACCTTGAAAATATGAAATTTACAAATTTTTCAAAACAGTCAAATAATGCTCATCGAGCACTATATCTCAAAAAAAAAAATTAAATCAACCAACGCGTTCCAAAATAACGGGGTGTTGCACTATGAAATAGCACACACTGTATGTGCCGAATTAGTACCTTTTTGCTTATACTTGGCACTGATCAATAAATGTATTATTTATTTATTATTATTTATTTATTTTATTAAATACTTAGAACATTTAATATTATGGTGGAGGGTTTTTTTGTGTTACGCAGAATTTTATTAGTTTCGTTTTCTCTTAGAACTACTTTTAACTTAAGGTAACTGAAATCGAATTTAGGATTTTGTGATTTTTTTGCACTTTTTTCAAAAAATGTTTTTCCGGCCGCATTAGAATTCACAAGCTCGGAGAGAACCTTACACCTGAATAAATGTCATGACTGATGACCTGAATAGGTTCAATTAATTGTTACAATCAGTTGCTAAACTATCCCCTGAAACGTACAAATTTGCGGTAATAATTCCGTCACGAATCCACTTGCAAATGCCTCAACGTTCGCGGTGGCTTTAAAAGGAACAAATGGAACATTGATTTTCGGTTAAGCACTTGGTGGCCGGACATCTCACTCTAGTAAATTACACAATACAACTACTTTGAAATTATGGCTGACTCGGCGTACTAAATTTGTTTGTTTACTGCATTTTATAATAGCTTTGAGCGCTTTCGAAGTAAAAACGTATCGCGTAAGCATTTCTCCGGTTTTTCTTAATTGTTATTGCCGTCATTCCTGGTCTGTTCTATTTATAGGAGAAAATCCGGGTACACAAAGGCTGACGGGGAAAAGTTACTTACACTATAGCTACATTAGTTTCTGGGCTTGACTGGCTAGAGGCGCGTTGGTGGAGATTTGTGTGGGATTTATTTTCAGAGATAAAGGTAAACTGCGCGCAAAGTTTTGGTAGCCTCTCGTGGGGCGGTGTGGAGTTTTACATATATCTTTCTGGGAAAAAACGCAGCCACGTTTATCTTGCTGTAAGAATTTGCTCAGTATTAGCAGTCTTGCAGTTCCTGGTTATTTATTTATCTGAATGCAAACATCCGACAGACGAAGTCGATTACTGGATGAGAAAATAGTTTTAAACCTATTCTTACATTAAATATACTACAATACAATAACATCAAGGCGACCGGTAGGTCGTCGTGTTAAAAGAAATACGGCGAACCGGACGTATAATTACAGCAAATGTCGACCGCCTACGATTTTATATCTGCTATTTTCTACAAACGATGGCTTCATTTACCTTAAAATACGTGCGTCTTTAATAATTAGGTAAAAAATGTAACACTTTACACACTTGTTGCATAAATAACTATTACTTATGTCATAATTTTTGTAAAGGGTCTCGCCGGTTAAGTATATGGAATTGGGCCCAGCGGCTTATTGGGCTATTCATTCACATGAATGTTGCTTATGACTAGGAATGCTCAATAAAATATATAATAAACCTCTATCCCCTATATTAGCAGAGTTATGGGGGTAACAACCCGCAACTTTAAAATTAATTTTTCTCAAAATTATTGAAGATAATTAAATGAAATTAATAGGAGTCGTTGATATAAAACAGCTTTATATTTTATATTTTTTTTACATTCCTATTAAGTCATTTAGTATATATAGTAAATATGATAATAGATGCTAATGGGGCTAGATCTGAGGCACACGATGTCAAACTTGGTGTTCCTCAAGGATCCGTTCTGAGCCCCCTACTTTTTAAAGTATATATTAATGATTTGCCATATCATATTACAAATGGTTTTATCACGATGTTTGCTGACGATACTACTATTACTGTAACAGCCGAAACTCCGCAGGAATTGGATCCTGCAGTTGCTATCATAATGAATGAATTTAGCACCTAGTGTCAACGTAATCGGCTCATACTTAATGAATATAAAAGCGCAGCCATCAATTACTACATAAAGAAAGGTATGCCAAATGATACAGGTCTATTGAAATATATTTTCAATGAAAAAGTAAAATTTTCAGGCACTCACTTACGTAATAAACTTAACTAGGATGCTCATAATAAAAGTATTTGTGCAAAACTAGGTAAAGAACGCTATGCCATAAGACAGATGAAAGATCGCCTCGATGGTTCAGGATTGTTAAATACCGTGTGTGTAGTCGCGGGCTAGGCATGGGGAGTAAGAATTACAACATCGCGCGTGCCAGCTGGCTAAAATGAAATTACAGAGCTGGGATGCTTCACTGACGGACGAATTTACGGCTGCCGGTGTTGTCATATCTCTCGCGCTACGTGAATGTACATGCCTAATGGGAAATTACACGCACGGTATCTATTTTGCTATTGCATCCTTATATATCTTGAATCATAATGAGCTAGGGTTGGGCTTGGGAAATACAAGGAGTTTTACAGAAAATATTAATAAGGTTAGTTTTTAATATGGAATACAGGGAAAGTTGCAGACAAGTGTTTACAGATAAAAAAATTCTTACGCTACCCTGTATTTTCACGCATGACCATAATTCTAGACATGGCCATCTGTTAAGAATCCTCTCCCACAAAACAACTTACAAAAACTCGCCTATCTAAAACTGCGTGAGTGGTAGTAGGTTAGGCATAGTATATTTACAGAACAAAGTATAAACAAATATGCATGACTGCGGTGCTTTAAAATGGAACCAGAAAGAACGTTTAGGGGTTCCGGTTCCGCTTACGGTTCTAGCGTAAAATGAAATAAGGATTCAGTTACGGTTCCGGTCCAGAAAAAAAGGGTTTCCGTCCAGGACCCTTACTCAAAATAGTGACAAAACATTTATCCCAAATACTCCGCTTTATTGGTTATAAAGTCACGGTTAAGTGAGCATGACATGAGTAGCTGAATGGGTTAAACCATGATATTATTTTAGTCTTAATATAAGAGCATTTTTAGTTTTTATCATCTCCAGGTGATGAGAGCATAGTCTGGGAGATGAACGTCGAGTGATAGCATTCAAGTGTAGAGTTCAAGTGTTTTTAGTGTTTGTGGAAACTATACTTCAGACCACTGAAAAAAATTTCAATGGTTCCCGCATTATACTATTTCTAAACGACAAGTTCATTGTTAGAAGCTTTACTAATGAGAAGATAAGTTGTTTTTTAGAAGAAAAAACTGAAACTTAGTGAAAAAATGCTGATAAAATAATAACCATGTTAATTGAATTTCCTTTCTAAATTCCGGTGCTGTAGGAGTAAAACAATAGCTTGGTTTTATTTTTTGCAGTTTTATTTAATGAGATTTATCCTCGTTTGCATTACTATTCGCCTTAATCCTGTAGACTGTTATTAATTTGAGCTGCGTTTAATTCGAGATGTAGAAGTATATAATGAATATAAAATATGAATGGATTAAGTACATACAGTTTATTATTAGGACGTAGTTAAATCTGCGAATTTAATTTCCAGTTCTATTTGCCTATTCGATGTAGCTTGTTAAAGATTTATTCTTTGTAAATCGCCAGAGTTAACAAAAGGACAGAAATCGATAATGTTAATTTTACAATATCTCAGGATCCATTTCTCCTAATTTTCCAATTTCAGTCCAAAAATTAGTTTCAATTAATAAAAAATGATTAATAATAACTACGTGGATAGATACCCACAAACTGGAACCATATTACATTAAGGGCGACGATGATTGCAGCTACTACAGTACTACATACTCAAGTAACAATTTAAATGCCAACAAGTATTTATCGGGATTTATCACACATTTAAGAAGGTAAATAAACCGAACTGGGTTTTATTATTTCTTTTCTGCATACCAATTTATCTGCAGATAATATGTACTTAAAAAAAGGCCTTCAAGTTATCTTTAAAGCAATTTGTTAAACCTCTTTGCTCTTTAAGACTATTGGTTTTATAGTCACTTAATTGTTGCATTATTCAAAACCACAATAAACTCATTAAGTTTTATAGTGGATTTTAAATATTTTAAGTTTTGTGGTAGACATTTATAAATCTTTAGGTTTTATGGGAGTTTTAAAATATTGTCTTTAAATACTCCTTATGATCAAGCAATAAAACTAATAACTCTTAAGTAGTCTTACCCTTAATATATGTTATCATAAATACTATTTGCTTTTAACAATAATTGGTAAAGGTTCCTTAAAACCTAATAGTTTTTTGGTAGCTTTATTAAGCTACGTTAAAACTTTTTGGTTTTTATAAAGCACTTTTAAATCCTTTGGTTCCCCGACTTACGCCTTTAAACGTTGAGAGAAGGGGCATATAAGGCATAGTAAACGCCATTTTGTGATTGTTGATTCTAGTTTAAACAGTGCATTACGGCGCAAAAAAGCATTCTAGGTACCTAGGTACTTAGTAAAATGTCAAATATTTTAGATAAATACTTGAGGATTAAGAAAAGTGATCATTTTAAAAAAGCTAAGTACATTTGGATTAGGGATTGTCAGAGACAAATCTCAAAGGTTTTAAAGGAGAGTAGTAAGTCTGCGTAAAGTCTTACAGACTTTAAAATAGCAATAAAGTGGAGCAATTTTAATTTAACAGAACCTTTTGTTTCATAAAAATATTTCCTAAAGCCACAAACTTTTAACAGGGTATTCTATTAAAATAAACGGTTTTATTAATTTTTCAGCCATGTTTTTTCCATTAACTATGGCAGACATGTTTGAACAAAGTTGGGGTGTTTAGTTATATTTTTCTTATTCTTACTGTTTACATTTAGCCTGCAACTATCTAAAATGTGTAAATATGTCATATAAAGCCCTAAAAAGCCTTTTTTTATTAATTGTAAATAATAACTAATAAGCTGACAAATGAGAGGCGCGCGATTTTTTTAAAAGTTCTTTGATATACTTTATCAATAAAATGGCCTGCGTTGACAATTTTTTGATACTAGGTTGTTTATTAATATCAAATTTTAAAACGCTAGCACATGCAGATATTTCAATTGAGGCAGGCATGTTTTATCACTTGGCGACATTTTCTGATTTAGACAGTTTAAGTGCAACAAGTTTTCGATAAAAAATTATTAAAGACACAATTATTTATGATGTTCTCAAAGCAGGCTTAAAATTTGATTGCAAGTACTAACGGTTTTGAGAAGATTTTATAAATGGTTTTATGGTAGACTTGAAAACATCTTGCAGATTTGGATTCTAAAGTACTGTTGGTTTTATTGTAGCTTTTAAGAGATTATTTAGTACAAACAGTTTTACGATCAGTTTTATTATATAGACTTAATAACCTCTTGTAGATTGTGATAAAACTTTAATTGTTACTTGGGTGTTTACAAATGGAATATTGTCATACCAGAAACACGCTGAAAATGCAAAATTATGGTATCCGAAAGAAAGTGACAAATTAAATTCAACCGGTTACAATAATAAAAATATTTTTTGAATAAAGATAATATTAAGAATAAGGGAAGTACAATATTTTACAATATACAAACCTACGACGAAGCAAGGGCTCTTAGGGACGCTCCCAATGGGGAGGTGCCTTGGGCCAATTTTCGGTGCTCGAATAGACAGTGCTGTGTCCAGACTCCTTTTGTTGGTTAGGTGGACACTGCCTAACCTTATTTACTTCATTGTTACAATACCTTATATAAATTGTGTGTCAGCATTTTGTAGGTGCAAGCAAGGTCAATGTTTTTGATGTTTACTGGCGCAGATCTCGTTTACGTTTGCTAAGCATACAGTATATACAAATTCTATTAATTCACTTAATAATAATGAAAAAGTATTTCCTTCAGTTTTCCTTATATGTGAATAAAAAGCTAATGTCTATAAAATCATTGCTTACACCTTTCCAAATATGTTTATGTTGTATCAATATTCCATATATTTATTCAGTAGGTTATTTTTGGATATTTATATCAAAGTAAAGTACTAAAAGTTTTTTCTTTGTTACCTCGAATATCTAAATATATTATATAAGTATTCTTTGTGTCCAATATTAAAAATTAATAAAACGGTATAGATTCGCCATTATCTCCTATTTGTATTATAAAAAATGCATGTGAAAGTATACTTTAGGCAGTCAACAAGAAAGCATTACTGAACGATTTCAAATAATCATAAACAATTTGCTTCAATAATTTAGTGGTCTGAACTATTTATAGTTATTTTTTTCAAGCTGGTAAGTTTTTTGTGGTAAAATACTTCTTTGTATCAGAACAATCTATGATAATTCTTAATATGAAAATTATAGTCTAAAATATTAATGTTGGTTTTGTTTTTTTTTACATCGCGTTTTGTCTTATTAAGACCTGGCTCAATTTTAATGTGATATATTACAAAAATATCAAAAACATTCACAGTTATGGATTTATATATAGAATAATTTGCTATTTTAACTCACAAATACGATATTTATTTCCAGCAGACTAGAAACTAATATTATAGACACCTTATGGGCAAATGACCACAAAAGAACTTTTATCAATCATAATTACCAGTCACAGAATGTGCTATACCTACTTGGTCATATATTATGCATCATTATACGATGTGTACATGAAGTATACAAAAATTCATTATCTCGAAATATAAAAATATTTTGAAAATATTATTTTTAACTGCATCATCGATAATCCAATTAATTAAGACATCCTATATTTTTTACTTTTTCACCTTCTATGAAAAGTTCCTGCCCCTAGCCCCGCCGCACAGTGGGAAATTTTTCAATTTTTTTAGACAAAAATCCGTCTACAATGTAATTATTAATGGATTTGAAAAATTTTTTTTTAAATAATTGTTAGGTATCACCCGATGTTTGAGCACTGCCCAAATTTTAAAAACGTTCAACATAACCTAAAAAAATCTTATGAATATATGAAATTCGTGTATTTTACTTAAGTAAAAATGTGAATTTCTGTTTTTTAAAAGTTTTAGAAAATATCCTTTTCTACATGTTTTTTGGATCGCTGCTTAAGAAAAATAGGGTCCCGTTAACCAGAAATTGATATAACACCCTTAAAATACCGAAAAAGACTCCTAATAGGGATTTTCTCGAAATATTCTAATTAAAAATGTAAAATAGTCTAGTAAAGTGTATTCTTTATATGATAAATATAAAACCTTAGTTATTCAAATAATAATTCAGTAAACATTTACCTTAAGGGTTAATCAGAGGGGTTGAAACAACCCCCATTTCGACAAAAAATACAAAAAATATAGTTACAATGGTTATTTTTTAGTTTTTGCTTCAAAATAGGGTAAGAGAGTACACTGTGACTATAAGAGTGTATCTCAACCTCCCTTAAGGGCGAAAACCACCCTTAAATGGCTGTAGAATTTGAAAATAGGTTTCAAAATTTTTTGAAATTTTAGGAATCACGTCTTCGATATTTTCACTAAAATCAGTCTCCGAACCTTGTTTGATAAATAAAAATTATTTTAAAGGTTAAATTAATCATTTCTTATATACTTTGACAATGTGAATAAACAACAATTCAATGTGAGTAGAAACAAATTCTAAGTTCTTCAACGTTTTTAAGAAGCTCGTAAGTTAGAAATCGCATTTTTCCATTTGAAAGAAAAAAAATATTTAAAATGAAATGAAAATTTTTGAGGTTATGTTGAACATTTTTAAAATTTGGGCAGTGCTCAAACATCGGGTGATATCTAACAATTATTTAAAAAAATTTTTTTTTCAAATCCATTAATAATTGCATTGTAGACGGATTTTTGTCTGAAAAAATTGAAAAATTTGCCACTGTGCGCCACTTCAGGGGGAGAGGGGGGTGGAAAGGTTCCTTTTATCGATTCTTCGCTTATAACTTGGAAACGATGCATCGTATGGAAAAAGGTAATGATTCAAATCGGAAACAAAATAAAAAAGTTATAAGAGTATCTTCATTTTAAGAATCATACTGTATATTTAAGGAAATGCATAGATTTCGACAAAATATTACGTTAGTAAAATAAAGATTGTTTTGTGTTACCTCCTAACTACCCCCAATATATTCGTGAAGAGAAAAATTCTCCCCTCCTAAATGTTCTCTACAACTCTTTCATTGACTGGGTCTCTATTTAAGTACAAGCGACAAAAATTAAGAAAATATATATTTTTTAAATTAAATGATTAAAATAACTTTCTTATTTACCGATTGATTTTCTTAAAAAACAATAGGGTTCTTCCTCTAGAAAACACTAATTTACTTTCCAAATTTCAATATAATCGGACTTTTCTTTCTTAAGTTATCGTGATTACAAGAAACGTGACGGACGGACAGACGGGCAGACAGACAGACGGACATTTTGTTCATAATTCTTTCACCAACACAATGATATGAAATTTTTTTCTCTACTAGGGATATTTACGGTTTTAGAAATGTGCCAATCAAATGAAATATACTCTTCGTTTTTGTAAAGAGTATAATAAATAGACAACAAATAGGCACTAAATGAGTGGGCGCCAGTCATAACCTCTGTAACGTCTGACAGTATCTTCTTACTCTCAGCTAGTCCATGTAAAACGCGGGGTTTGACGCTCGGAATGCTCCCATCATCGAGACCACTTGTATTCTATGTTTTTTGGGTCGCTGATCATGAAAATCGAGGTTCCGCGTCACCCTTAAAAATACCAAAAACCACCTCTTTTCTTTCGCGGTAATATGAGTAATAATGTTATGAATATGCCAATTGTAATATTTTGCCAGTTCAGTATGTTCATCTAAAATAAGGACAAATTTTATGCTGAGGGTTAATCAGAAACTACCTCTAAATTGACATAAAATGGAAAAATGATGGATTTTTTTTTCACTTTTTGATTTGAATTTAGATGAATTTGTACAATGAAGAAATTTTTTTTCCAACCCTTCAGGGGTGAAAACTACCTCTATATCACCTTTAAATTGAACTAACGCTTAGAAAAGATGTAGGGATATATACTTTTTAGTTTGCTTCTAATTTCTGATAAACTTCCGTCGAAAAAAATACTAAAGGGGTGAAAAAATTTTTTTAGTATTTCTTTTGACGGAAGTTTATCAGAAATTACAAGCAAACTAAAAAGTATACATCTCTACTTATTTTCTAAGCATTAGATCAATTTAAAGGCGGTAATTTTCACCCCTGAAGGGTTGGAAAAAAATTTTCCTCATTGTACAATACCCATTCATCTAAACTCAAATCAAAAAGTAAAAAAAAATTATTACATAATTTTTCCATTTTACGTCAATTTAGGGGTAGTTTTACCCCCTCTGGTTAACCTCAGCATAAAATTTGTCCTTATTTTAGATGAGCATACTGAACTGGCAAAATATCATTACAATTAGCACATTCATAACATTATTACTCACATTATCGCGAAAAAATCCCCAAATGGGGTGGTTGTTGGCATTGTTAGGGGTGACGCACTATTTTTAGAGCCGCGGGACCCCGGACTAGTCCTGTAATAGAAGAAAAAGATAAAAACCATCTACTTACAGTAGATTGCTACGTGGTAGTTTTTTAATATTATTTGCATTATGTGATTCACTGTAACAACAATTTCACATGGCTACCCCACTGGATAAATTTCTTGGGGCCCAAGTTTCCAAAGCCAAAGTTTTTACAAAAATATTAAAATAATCGGATTTGCCATTTTCTCCACTAATTAACTTCACTAATTGTAAACAGAAACCACTATGGTGTAAGGAGTATAGTAGTAAAGCAGATTTTATCGTCGTTTTGTTGTTAAAAGAATCGTTTGGAGTTTTAAATAAACTCTCCAATTTAGTCCAATTAAATTTTAAAAATATGGCTCCAAAGCTCTTTAGAAACCGGAATAAATCTGGACTTCGACCGATAAGTGAGGTTTATAATTTATGTCAATTACAGGATGCCTTGCTTTTTAAAGTCTTTATCAGCGAGTTCATCTAGAAATTAGATCTGATATTAACTTTTATGTGGATTTTCAACTTGGCTAGCCCATTATTATTACGAAGATTTTACAAGTACTCCATAAATCACTATTCTCTCTTTAATGCGAATTTATATAGGATTATAGTTGAGATTCGATTTACTGCCTCAGATTTGGGTCGTTCTATGTTCTTGCAATATAAGATCATGTCAATAAGTAGATTGTACACATTTTTATTTTTGTACTTGTATGAGCATCCAAGATGAAAGTTATTCATTTAAAGAAGTTATTCATTTTTCTTGCAGCCATAACAAATTTGATAGTTAGAACGCAATACAGGGGAAACCATAAGGGCTTCCCCGTTAAAAAAGAACGATGCGCGACATCAAGCAGCTAATGTAAATAACAACGTAGGATTATTCTCAGAAAATATCCAGTGTGTGTGTATTTTAAATGAATGATAAGACCCTTTTTAAAAATGATAATTTAAATAGGTTAAATAGTCTGGACTTTTTGGGAAATAAATGTTTTGACAAAATTCAAAAATAGCAGGAAAAAGTGGAGTTATACTTTGAACTAGATGCATTCACGCCACATTGTGCAATAATAATAGTGGTTGTATGAGGCGCCCTGCATGCTATTCATTAATAACCTAACTAAAAATCCTCTAATTTTAAATCGATTAATGAATATATAGGGTTAATCAATTAGTAGTCTATGTGAATGGAACAAAGAGCAATACATATCTAATAAATGCTGGTATACTACAAGGCTCCATACTGGGAGCATTTATTTACCTTGTCTTTGTTAACGATCTTGCGTTATACATTCAAAGCAAATACAACATTTATATTACTTGTTACGCTAATGATACTAACTTTTTAGTTGTTCAAAAGAGCAGAAGAACAGAACTAAGACATCACGTCACGTTCTGTCAAAAGGTCAAACTAATGAAACTGTATGTGAATGACATAACTAAGACGTCACCAAAGCACACTTAAATACAATTTGTCCTTTTCAAATTGAGTTTGTTTTCAAAGAATTCTGAGATCTGTGCGGCAGTTTTCTCAAAAACGGTTGGAATCATCAAGTTCTATCAAGTGTACCTTTTTTATATAGAAATGACTCCTACATGAGATTTTCTAGTCGAAAGTTCCACTACGTTTCGTAGAAAAAAGAGAAAAAATATTCATCATCAGATTTTTTTTTTTTTTTAGATACAGCTTATGAGGCGCCCTCCATGATCTAGAGTGTTTTTCCTTACCAAATTGGGAGAAGATCGGTTAAGAGGTAGTTTGACACCCTGTATCTTTTTTCACAGCAACAATTTATTAAAGCATGTTTGGTTATATCCTCATATTTTGATCCAAAGAATCAGCCTTGAACTATGGTCTATAATGGTACACCCTGTATATTGGTAACTAAAACGATTTCCTTTCCAAAATCACATATTTATGTTGTACTATTTATAGCAGTAGCATATTTATATAATAATATATGTCTGTTCTATAGGTTATTTTTATTAGATAAATATTAGCAGATTGAAGCGGATACATGAGTTTTGAAGGGCGCATATCCTGCTTTTAACAAAAGCTTTCGAGCACAAACCATACAAAACATCATAATCATTATAATTGCGAGAGATCAAATAAACTGAAAGTCTTATTTTTTATTTATAAGAAAACTAGAAAAATGCCCATCTATAAATCATCCAAGTTTAGAAGTTGACTCAACTTTAGGAAACCAAGCTTACAAAATGTCAAGTTCTTAGCATGTCTCTAAGCGCTCAAACAAATCATGGGGCAAACAGATATTAGCCGTTATTTGCTTTTTAAACTAAGTTTCGGCTTATATTTTCTATTTGGTGAATTGTCTGGGTACTTCTCGACGATATGGGAACTTAAAACTTGACGTAGATGTGGGGAGTGTCTTTCCAATCACCAGAAAATTCCCAAATTTGCGAAATTCGATGGCTCCTGTATATCTGCCAATCTATATGTACGTAGAAGGTAATATCCACATTAAAATTAAGATGTTGCCAAAATAATTAAGAAAATTACAACCATCTTCCAATAACATTTAGGTACAATTTACGAAGACCGCAAAAGAATTCTTAATGGGGAACTTGTCCATTTTTTAAAATTTCATTAAAGTGTGTGTATAAAAACACGCCACACCGGATATCAGCTCTTAAATCGTAGTGCTTACTTTGCAATAAATAATTAAAATTGAAATCCTTGCGAAAATCACTGTGACGTCACTGCATGAAAACTAGTCTCGCGTGGTGTCTCTCAGACTGGGCAGTGCGGCGGTTGGCTTTGAGACTAATTGGCGTTTTAGTTTTCTCACAAAGTGACACCTCCTAATCTAACTTTCGTGTGTACGTTTGCTTGGGTGAAAACGTTGTGTTGTGTATTCACGTATTCGGCGTATTTTAAAGATTTTTGTTTAGTTTATGATACTGTCTTGTGTTGAGAAATGGAAAATACTTATTATAAACACTGTATAATGTCATTGTGTAATAATACAACTATTAAATCAATAAATAAAATTTTTGTTCCCGTACCTAAAGATAAAAATCGCCGATCAAAATGGCTGGATGAAGTTAAAAATTATTTTGAGGTTTCTGGTTCTTGTACACACACTAAATCACAATTATTTTTCATCCCCTTTAATAATGGGGTGGGGGTGGTAATGGGGATGTCTAATGCCAATTTTTTTTTTGAGACCTTAGCTTTTCTTGTAAACACTAAATACCAATTTCATGGACTCTTACCTGCTTGATTTACCTATTTACCCCAAATTTACCCCAATTTATCCCCCAAACCTTCGACGGAACAAGATGAAAATATAATCTAGTTCTAGATCTCGTTAAAGTACATATGTGTACCAAATTTCAAGTCAATATCTTAAACGGTTCCAGAGTAAACGTGCGCACAAAAAAGTTACAGACACACCACACCGATAGACAGACAGACAGAATGTTTTTTCGCTCAAACTTAAAATCTCGATGTTTCATTCTAAGCCTATTTGAACAATAAAAATTAAAAAAAAAATTTTTATCGTTACTATACTTCCACTGGATGTGGAAGTAATAACAAATATCACTCAAAATCAATGAATATTGAAGATGTTTTTCCAACGAATACGTATCAGGCTATGGGCTTTTACACGGAGTGGTATTTAAATTTTAGGTTAGGTTGTGTTCACGACTAGTTGTTTGTGACAAATGCACATGCGCATGCGGAACTGTCAAAGTCAAAGTAAAATCGGTGTCGCTTGACGCCGTCGTCCGACTTTCTCTCTCTGACGTCACGTTTCAAGACTGGGTAAAATCAGGCATATTTTAATCCCATATATTTCTGGAAGGGTTTTAATGATGTTAGTTTATCATTTTGAGTATTTTAATTCAATTTTATTTTTTGGACAAGTTCCCTATTAACTCTATTGACATTTGCAGTACTATGATGATACATTTTTATGTGTTAATTGTTTATTTTTATATACTGTTTCTAAAATATACATGTACTTTTGTCCTATGCGTTTCAATCTTTTGTATTGTTTGTAAAATCTTCTAAACAAATATTATTTTGTGTTATATTTAGTAAACTATATCAATGAGAATTATTTCTTTGAGCAATATAGATCGCTCTCTTTTTCTTTTTAATTATATAATGATAGAAGGTTATTGTTTATTAAAACACTGGAAAGTTTCTTGTTCATCTCCAGTACGTGACATTTCCATTTCAGACTCTTATTATCTCTTAAAGAAATATTGACACTTTTGTTAAAGTTAATTTAGGACATGGGCATCATACGAGATATGGACACTATCTACAACTGCCTAAGCACAGATCTTCTGCATATGAGAAATCCCCACATTATAAGTTTTTTTCTTTATATAATGCTCTACGGCCTGAATATAAAAATATAGAAAATTACAACCACTTCAAAAGAGCAGTTAAAACCTTCCTCCTTGAAGGAGCATATTATTCTATAAATGAGTTTGTGAACAGGCAGTAAATGACAATTGAATTTTTTATTATTACTCTAAGCAAGTTTTTATACTTTTTTTCTTCTTATCGGGTGTGTGTGTATGTGCGTAAGTTTCAATGTCACTGGTATCATCAGTCATTTTTGTGGAAACCCGAAATATATGAATTCTGTTTTTGTCGTTTTTATTTATTTATCCATAATCTATATTCGAATTTGATATTCAATCTATCCTTTATTTAATTTATCAAATGTCAGGCAATGATACGATTTAAATATTGTTAGTATATCATTCTAATAAATACATATTTTTTTAAATATACATATTTTATATATCTTTTTTTTTCTTTTTTTTTTCTTTATTTTGCATTATTTTTTAATTATATTATTTTCATTATTTAAACAAATAAAGAGCATCCAAAATATGGATACATTATTACTTCCACATCCAGTGGAAGTATAGTAACGACAAAAAAATTTTAAAAAATTTTTATTGTTCAAATAGGCGTAGAATGTCACGAAACGTCGAGATTTTAAGTTTGAGCGAAAAAAAAATTTCTGTCTGTCGGTCCGTCTGTCGGTCTGTCTGTCGGTCTGTCTGTCGGTCTGTCTGTCGGTCTGTCTGTCGGTCTGTCTGTCGGTCTGTCTGTCGGTCTGTCTGTCGGTCTGTCTGTCGGTCTGTCTGTCGGTCTGTCTGTAACTTTTTTTGTGCGCACGTTTACTCTGGAACCGTTTGAGATATTGACTTGAAATTTGATACACATATGTACTTTAACGAGATCTAGAACTAGATTATATTTTCATTTTGTTCCGCCGAAGGGTTGGGGGGTAAATTGGGGTAAATTTGGGGAAAATAGGTAAATCAAGCAGGTAAGAGTCCATAAAATTGGTATTTAGTATATACAAGGGAAGCTAAGGTCTCAAAAAAAAATTTGGCATTAGCCACCCCCCCATTACCACCCCAACCCCATTATTAAAGGGGATGAAAAAAAAATGTGATTTAGTGTGTGTACAAGAACCAGACACCTCAAAATGTTTTTTTACTTCATCCACCCCCACTACCACCCCCTATCACCACCCCCACACCGCTACCGATGTGGGGTATCGTTTTATGGGTTTTTGGGGTAGAGGATTTCAAATAATATATTATTAAAGTTCCATAAACAATTATTTCCACATACAAAATTTTTTCGTTTTGAGTGACTTAGATAAAAAATGTAGATGTGGAAGTAGTGATTCCTTGGGCAGCGGTTTTTTTGTTGTGATTTTTTTTTTTTAATTATATTATTTTCCTTATTTAATACAAATAAAAGGCATCCTAAATATGGATACTATGGATAATAATCCTTACAATTAGTGTTAGTAACTTAGTCTAAATGTACCTACTTGCAAGTATCTATTATTTATCTCTTCTTATCGTAGTATATAGTTTACTACTAAATGTTTTTTTATAGTATACAAAAGAGAAGCTAAGGTCTAAAAAAATTTTTGGCATTAGCCACCCCCATTACCACCCCCACCCCCATATTAAATGGAATGAAAGAAAAATTGTGATTTAGTGTGTGTACAAGAACCAAAAGCTTCAAAATATTTTTTTTACTTCATCCAGTTTGTTCTTTTATGTAATTATTAATTTTATTAAGTTGTATATACTTATAGTACCTATGTTTGTCTATCTTTCTTTCTTTTTATTATTGTATTTTTCTTTAATCCTACAGTATTATGTTAACTGTACTTGATAAGTTTCTATTAAATAAACTTATTATTTGTAATCTGTGACATGCCATATGGACTTTGTATTATCTTTGGCCAATAAATCTATCTATCTATCTATTCATGTAAACACCCAAGAATTTAATAATGCCTATTGGCGATTACAAAAGAAAAAAATAATACTATCTAAGTAAAACTATAACAGGAATAGTGTTATGAAATTTTACCCAACGATTTCAGTCGTTTTCATAATTTGTCGCTTTAAGACTTCGAAATCCGTATATTGACATAACTTCTAAAATTTAAATCTACAAACATGTATCCAAACAAGTTACTTGTAATGAATCTATAACTGATTATATTTATAAAATTTGGACTGGTTGATACGGTGTGCACAGACTTCTCGATGGCTCCTGTTAAAATTAATCTTACTTTGATACTAAAAGAATTACAAAATTTCGGATCTAGTAATATTATTTTTCACTTGTATTTATTAGACACAAAACAATATGTCACGAATAATGACGAATAATAATATCGGAAACTTTCGTAGCCACTTCTGGTGCTACACAAGGTTCTAATCTTAGACCTCCACTGTTTTTTCTTTTTATCAATGATTTGTGCAGAAAAATTAATTGTAACAAACTATTTTTGCTGATGATTTAAAAATTACTTCCACGTCCAGTGGAAGTATAGTAACGACAAAAAAAAATTTTTAAAATTTTTATTGTCCAAATAGGCTTAAAATGTCTTGAAACGTCGAGATTTTAAGTTTGAGCGAAAAAAAAATTTCTGTCCGTCTGTCGGTCTGTCGGTCTGTCTGTCGGTCTGTCTGTCGGTCTGTCTGTCGGTCTGTCTGTCGGTCTGTCTGTCGGTCTGTCTGTCGGTCTGTCTGTCTGTCTGTCTGTCTGTAAGTTTTTTTTTGTGCGCACGTTTATTCTGGAACCGTTTGAGATATTGACTTGAAATTTGGTACACATATGTACTTTAACGAGATCTAGAACTATATTATATTTTCATCTTGTTCCGTCGAAGGGTTAGGGGGTAAATTGGGGTAAATTTGGGGTAAATCAAGCAGGTAAGAGTCCATGAAATTGGTATTTAGTATATACAAGAGCAGCTGAGGTCTCAAAAAAAATTTTGGCATTAGCCACCCCCATTACCATCCCCACCTCCTTAGTAAAGGGGATGAAAAAAAAATGTGATTTAGTGCATGTACAGGAACCAGAAACCTCAAAATATTTTTTTACTTCATCCACCCCCCACTATCACCACCCTCACCCCACTAACGATGTGGGGTATCGTTTTATGGGTTTTTGGGGTAAAGGATTTCAAATATTATATTATTAAAGTTCCATAAACAATTATTTTCACATACAAAGTTTTTTCGTTGTGAGTGACTTGGATAGAGAATCTGGATGTGGAAGTAGTGATTCCTTGGGTAGCGGTTATTTAATAGTATTAAGTCAGAGAGTGGTTTTGATGTCTTACATGCTGGAATTAATAAGTTATAAGGCAGATGCATATTGAATAAACTTCATTTGAATATTAACGCATGCAAAATGTTATCATTTCCTAATGGAAAAATTTTAATTATGTCTATTATATTAATGGTATTATTTTATCTCGATGCACCGATACTAAAGATCTAGGCACAATTATTAATCACCAGTCTCCATTAGAAAAACATATTAACTCAAAAACATCAGTAGCTATCAAAATGCGTGGTTTCATTATAATAAAGTGTAAGAATTTTAATAACTTATAAGCCTTGAAAGTTTTATATTATACATTTGGGAGATCCAATCTTGAATATCAGTCCACAACCTGGAATCCATATTATAATTGAAGTGGTGAAGTGGTGAATGAAGTAAAAAAATATTTTGAGATTTTTGGTTCTTGTACACACCACACTAAATCAATTTTTTTCACCCTTTTAATAATGGGGTGGGGGTGGCTAATGCCAAATTCTTTTTTGAGATCTTATAGCTTCTCATGTATATACTAAAAAACAATTATATGGACTTTTACCCCCATTTACCCTAATTTACCTAAGACGAAAAGATCTAGTTCCTGATCACGTTAAAATACATACGTGCACCAAATTTGAAGTCAATATCTTAAATGGTTCCAGAGTAACCATGAGCACAAAAAAAGTTACAGACAGACAGACCGACAGACAGAATTTTTTTTTTTTTGCTCAAACTTAAAATCTCGACGTTTCGTGACATTCTAAGCCTTTTGAACAATACAAATTTTCATGTTTTTTTTGTCGTTACTATACTTCCACTGGATGTGGAAGTAAAAAACAACTATTAGATACGGCTGTGTCATTTCTAAATTAAGCTTTTAAAATGTTTTTATAATTCATGTATCGTTGTCTTTTTAATATTTTTGAACTCAGCACTTGCAATTGCAATTTGATTTGTCCTGTTGGGCTAATAAAAATTCTTATTATTTTACACAGTCGGATAAAAAAATTGCCAGAACAGTTAACTTTTATTTTCATAAAACATGTGATATCAGACATGTTGTGCATCCCACTCACAAGAAGGATACCGTTAATAATGTCTATAGGACCATATGCGTTAAAGGCGGTAAAGGAGAAACCAGATTGGTCATTTAAACAGTTCGTTTATTATACAACTACATGCAAGTGTACCGTGAAATCAACAAGTTAATTAAATGTATACTAGCCACTAATTGTCATTTACACTCGAATACCTCTGTCTCGTGTCCGTTAATTTACATAAACTAACCGGCAATTTTCACTGCATGCATAAGAATCATTGCGAATTTCGACACACTACATATTTTACGATTATGGCTCTGGAGGAAGGTAAGGTAATAAAACCAAAATAGACACAAGTTCAAATTACCGGTGGTGGCACTAATTTTCTCTGAGCTTTTATTATGAGAGTCAAACTTTACTTTTAAGACAATTCAGAAATTATAACATCAGCTTTATGGTTGCTATAATAAAAGTCATAATTTTTTATACCGGGTGAAAACGGCTTCGTTTTACAAGGCAACGTTTAATTGTCTTTTAAGGTAGAAGTTTGAAATTTAGTTTGTGGATATTGCTCATTGGGACTCATATTTTCCGTGAAAAAACAATAGAATACCACTTCCGGTGTTTCCGAAAGTTGGTCCAAGTTAAGAATTTTAAATAGAACCCTGTATATTTTTTATATAGTTGGATAGAGATTAGAATTCCCTTTTCAACGACGCGCGACGTATCAGAAGTTGTCATTTTTTTTAAATGGCGCCGTAGGAGCACTTTTTTCTAAATGTAATATGCGATGTAATATGCCTGGCGATATTAATGAAACTGATGCTAAACAACTTGTTAAGATAGCAAACGAAATGTGTTTTCTTATTGGTTTTTAATTAAATTTGACAAACTTTTAATTTGTCACGAAATGCGATATATTATAGATATTGTTTAAAATGTCAATATTTTTCATAAATTTTCTCGAAAATTTTGAGTGGGAACCACTACCTCCAAAGTAACAATTCTAGTTTTAATATACTCTATAAGATATTCTGAATGCTTATTTCTAAGAATACTTATAAATATAAATGGTCCGGAAGGACTCTATAAAACTGACTTAAAACCCTTATAAGAGTAAAGGGGCCCACCTAGAGAAAGACTTACACCACATGTCTCTTTTTAAAACTACTATTAAAGCTTTCAAGTTTTAATGAAACATCTAAATCTTTACTCGTAGAATATTTGAAGAAAATTATAAAACTATACTTGGTTTAGAATAAGCACTATATTAAAATGTTAAAGGCACACACAAATCCATTGAGAAAACGTTTTATATTTAATGAAGTAAATATAGAAGCAAATAAATCTATTGCCACACTCACATCATCCACACAATATATAGGCCGCCATGCATAGTTATAAAATGAACATGTGGCGAATACTGCGAGAGAGTATTTGCAAATAAAGTATTGGGAGTTCTCACAGTTGCCTATAATCTTCAACGAGACTAAGTTTACTATAATACATGGTAAGATAGTTTTTAAAAATTTGCGCTCCCTCTAAAAACGCAAATTTAAAAAAACATATGGATAATTAATTTTTCCTTTCGGTGATTTAAAACCTTCACAAAATCAAAACT
The DNA here is from genome assembly GCA_936432065.2 of Rutpela maculata. Classification (NCBI taxonomy): domain Eukaryota; kingdom Metazoa; phylum Arthropoda; class Insecta; order Coleoptera; family Cerambycidae; genus Rutpela; species Rutpela maculata. The sequence goes on along the minus strand of OW386289.2, from coordinate 164,451,237 downwards.
TGGAACCTCCCCAATATGGCTGACTCCTGTACATTGCTTGGTTGTTAGAAATAATGGCGACTGTAAGCCTAAACCCTACTAGTTGTGAATAATTCTACTTCTAACGTGTTTTGTCTTAAAATGTCTATTCAATTACCAATTGCTTTTTAAGTACGCCGATCGCTCCCGTCGAAGCATATTTTAAGTGTCATTGGTTTTAATATATTTTTTAAAACTTGTAGGCTATTTTAAAACCTATTCTAAACCCTTTAAGTAATTAACGCAACCACTTTAAGATATATAGGGTTTATGGCGCGTGTAAAACCTAACCTAAAAATTATGTTTGATTTTAAGATTTTGTCACATTTGTAGAAAGTTATTGGTAGTAGGCCATGTCGCAATGTCGCTCGGTAATGGATATTGCCTGCCCTCTTCCAGACAACCTTCTCTTTGTATTACATGTGTTGTGTTTATTCATCCACATACACACGGCATCCACAAATCCATGAAATGCCAACGAATATCTCTTAATAGAGCTTTAAAACTACCTATTTTAAAACATTATAGTCTGGACAATGAGAATGCAAATCCTTTTATGGTTAAGCCTGACTTATACAGTTTTTTGCCCATTTCATTAAAGCTCTAACAAGTTGTATTTATGAAAGTTCGACTTGAAACTTAGTGATCTCAAAGCATATTAGATTTATCGACCATCAGTATCAACCACCCCAAGATAATTTTATAAAGTGATTATAAAACTTCAACATTTCCTAAATTCTTCAATAAAACTTGATCCTCCTAAGTTGGACTTAACAACTAGAGAGTCTTGTTGAAGACTTAACAAATACCTTGATAAGTTAGTCATAGACCAATAAAGACTACAAGATCATTTCGTTTTAATGTAAATTCTTGAAAGCCTTTTTTAAACTTTCTTTAAGAGAAGACGATCTTTAAGTGCATTGGACATTTATTATATCTGGCATAAATCACTGGTTTATGAGGTTTTTGGTTTTAGTTTCTAAAGATTTTTTTATTTCAAACAATATTGGCTTAATGAACTAATTACCTAAGTAAATAAATAAAATAAACATAAAATTGATAAAAAAGTTGTTCAATTAAATGTCCTATGCATTGACCACCTTGTTTCAGACACAATCTGATTCTCCTAATATTTTCTCTGAGCAGGTTTTGTAAATGCTCTTCAATACCTCTTCTAATCCCGTTTTCCAAGATTTCTAATATTGGCGGAGTTATATACACTGTTTCTTTTAGATAACACCATATTGAAAAATCCAGCGGGGCCAAGTCAGGTGATCTTGCTGGCCATCGGATTGGTCCATTGGTTCCCAACCAGTTTTCACCAAACCGTCCATTTAAATAATTTGCAACAATTCTTGAATTATCTATCTTGTTGAAAAATTATATTTTCGTTTTCCTGCAAGTTATTTATAAAAGGTTCTATTTGATTTTGGAGAAATTCCAAATACATTTCTCCGTTTAGAGGCGAGCGTAGAGGCTACTTCAATGTGAATGTCAGTCGATATTCCATTGAAGCAACGTCGAGCGCGGTTAGTACTTGGATGAGTGACCCATCTTGGGAAATACAGCGTTCTCGTCCCACCTTCTAGCGGCTTGTATATCAGTGTATACGCGGAAGCTACGTAATTTCAGACGAGGATTACGTAGTGGATATACCATCCTTCAGAGGGGATGTAAAGCAGGCGGTCCCTTGTCTATTAAATGTTAGGCAAGTAAAAGATCCCTACTGTTCTTAAGGGAAGAGGTTCGGCAAAATTTCCAGGTTGGGGGTAGCTCGTCTCCTGGCGTCGGTGATAGGCCCTGGTAGCGGAAATAGGCCGACGTTAAATAAACAGATAAAAAGAAAAAAATTTCTCCATTTAGTGGTCGATAGAAAAATATTGGACCAATGATATTGAGTCCTATTATGCCCAACCAAACGTCTACTATAAAACGTCCCTAAAAAGCACCTTCTATTACTAATTTCTGATTCTCCACAGCTCAGTAACTAGTACTGTTTCTGTCTATTCATTCCTAGATTGGTGAACTTGGATTCATCAGTAAAAATAATATTATGGTGGAATATTAGATTTACGTTTAAATTAATTACTAAAAACCAATTGCAGTGATTAAGTCTTCTTTGTAAGTCATTTCCATATAGATGATGGTGAATTTGATACTTAAATAATTTAAATCCGTGTTTTCTTAAAATTTTCCTGGCACTTTTGATGGAAGTATTGCATTGCATAATAATTCGCGAATGGAAACAGTGCGGTCATATTCGATATACGCTATAACGTTTATTTCAAATTCTTCGCTTACAATGACATAGTGCCACTCTTGAAAACCTTATCTGGGCCCTTTTAATAGTAGTGAAACGCTTCTAACACATTTGTTGTCATGAATTAAGTTTTAGGGAGTGTTTTATGGAATTAAGATTTGCCTCCTAGATTTATAGATGCCTTTTTTCTTTATAAGGGTTTTATCAAAACATTTGACAAGGATGTTTTAAGAGACTAATTTATTTTGTAGTGACCTTTAATAAGTACTAGTAGCCATTGAAAATGTCTAGTTTTAAAAATAATTTGAAATGTATTTACTGCATACTTGTTAAAGCATAAAGGATAGTTTAAAGCCTTTTTAAATTTTAATGTAATTTAAGAAGACAATAAAACCATTTAGCTTTATGGGGAGTTTTATATAGATATGATAAACCCATTACAAATAAAAATAATCCTAGCAGCTTTATAATTAGGTTTTATAGAACGCTCTAAAACTTACCCTATGGGAGCAAATATACTTGACAACATCAATAAAGCTATTTTATAACCTTGACAAAACTTTCTTAAAACCTCTTGACGATAAATGACTTTTAAATTGTTTATTGGATGATAAACCTCTATTAGTCTTAAAATTTTCATTTAAATTTGGTGCATATGTAACAATGAAATTAGTTCATATCCATCATAGAGTGTGATCGCCAGATACGTTTAAAATGTGATATTTTACATTATCAAAGTTTTATTATAATATTAAACCAAAATGTTTTACAAAAATAGTTTGCCGTGACCAACTGCAAAATATAAAAAAGATATATGCGGTTGCGTTCTTAACCTCAGTCGTACCACCTAAAATTGAATTATATCTTATTTGAACAAAAACAAAACAAAAATTTTAATCAAATAGATATTCGCGTGGCCAACTGCGAATGGCCATGCCCCACTATGCATGTAATATCACTGTATTTTGTACTGCTACTATTTTCTAGAATGATATTTTACAGTTCTGTTAGATTTTAATCAATTTTATGTCTGCTTTTGTATATTGTTTTAATTTGTTAAATTCATTTGGTCATTAGGGTTGAGTGTCAGAGTAGCCAATGTGGCTATGCTTTCTATAAATGTATGTATTTATCTAATACAAACGTATATTGTTATTATTATTATTTGTCGACAGTTCTTGACAGCACCCTATGTATCATCCCGAGACATTGTATATAACATCTTGATAGATACTGAAATAAAAGTAGTAATAATTAATGAACAACTTCGATATATTTAATTTGATTCTGTAATGTAACAGGACCTATCAACAATTAGAAAGAAAAACTGCGGTAATTCGTTTTATAAGAAAGATAAGTATGCAACTGTGAAGGATCTGTACGTATGGAGTTTACTAATATATTTTGGTCTCCTCTGGAGATTTGAAAGGTTGTTTGATAATCCAATTAACCGATTTCAGATGGTTGGTTTTTCGGATCGTTGATTTTTATGTGCCTTCTAGAAGTTCTAAATGATACTTGACGTCCTCTTAAAAGTTTTTTGCTGTCGGTAGGGGTCAGTCAATTCCTTAATTCGCAGGACACTATTAGGTTCGTTAGCCGCATTTTCCGTTTGAATTGACGTGGTGTCTTAGCAAGTGGTTTTGTTTACTTGCTCATGCTAAAGATAACTAATTGCATTTGCATTTTGTATAAAACGCTTATAAAATTAAAGAGTTTGACTTCATTAAATGTGTATCCTCAATATGCAATGCACATATAATTTCAAAATTATTTATCCTGAGAATTCCAAAAATTGCAATCAACAATCAACATCTTATGTTTAATGATTTTAACTCGGTTTTCAGTATTAATCTTCACAAAATTTTAATAACAAATGTCTAGTGAAGCATTACTCCTTCGAAAAAAAAAAAAAATTTCACTTTATGGACTTGTTACATAATAACACATTGTATCTAGTAGTAAAAGCAACACATTCCCGGACGACGATGTAATTTGTTAGCCGAGGCGTTAATCTAAGGCCAATAAGCTCTGAAGTCCAGGAATGTGCTTTTACTACGAGGTACACATACTATTTTTTCTGAAATCTCAATCAATATTATTATAAATTAAGAAATTTTTATTAATGAATTTAAAAAAATAGTCAGAGATTCAGTGCTTATTATTTACTTTCTAAAATATATATAAAAAAACAGGTGAGAAAAGTAACTTTCACGGACTGTTTTTTGATAGTTGCTTAACAACGACTAAAATACTAGAATAACGTATTTTGGGATCTGAAATTCCTCCGAGAAAGTAGACGTTCTTGACCGATTTCAGAAATAGTACATCGTGTATTTAGTAATAAAGCCAGTATATTCCCAGACGACAATATAAATTGAATCATTGAACTCCGGGAATATGCTTTTGCTACGAGGTACACATAGTATTTTTTCTGAAATGGCAATAAGTATTATTATAAACATATAAAAATAAGGAAATATATATACATATTAAAATATATATATTACCATAAACATACGTTTTATTCTAAAAAAATAATGAAAAGTATATTTTTTTAAAGTCGTATAATCTGCAAACTGTAAGCGGCGACTCTTACTTGCTTGCTTCGCCTATTTACCCCATTTATCCCCCAACACTTCAACAGATTAAGATCAAAATATAATCTAATTATAATACAGGTGTACCAAATTTCCAGTCAATATCATTCTAGAGTATTTCATTTTAACAAAAAAAAATTGTTTTACCATTACACGTCCATGAAGTGGAAGTAAAAATGGGAACTTTTTCGCGAAAGGTACAAACCCATGGTTTAATAGATTTTCATTTTCGCTATAGATGGATAATAAACTGTTTGTTCCAATTGTTTATTAAATACTAACAGCCAGTTTCACAATCGTTGGTTATCTTTTTGGTTGACTAACCAGAACCTGAAAGTTATGATTATTAGTAAACACAACTTTACCAGACATTCTTACCTTTATAGTAATAAATCATTGGTCAAATTCCATCTATTAATTAACCAACAATTGTAAAACTATCTGTTAATGTCACAGATTTTTATAATAAACTATTGGTCAAATCCTAACCATTAGTTAACCAACGATTGTGAAACTGGCTGTAAGAAAAACATTCTCTACATAAACATGAATTATACTCAAAAATAATATAAATGCATTGTACCACATGTATTATTTATTGTTTTATTCAAAGTACTCCGAAATGAATCCCGTCCATTAATTTCAATTTGCAACTTGTAAATTAGCGCTATATGTGTCATGTTTATAGTTAAATAGGTCATTAACAGTTACAAAGGGAAACATTTCATGAATTCTAGTTAGCTCTGCATGAACAGCTTTGGTGTATGTAGCTTCAGGAAAATATTAAAAATTTAACTTAAAATCCGTGAGTCAACATATCATCGCATGACTCGCCTGTTCATATTCATATAATCTAAATTGGAAAATACAATTTGGTTAAACGTAGTTGACGGCGAAATTAGCGGCCACGAGAAATAGTATTTAATTTATCATTTTTTTCGACTGGCGTGGAATTCTAGGTAGAGTTATTTTCTGCTGATGATATCACTCTTTGTAGGTATCCCTACCAACT